>JBBPDA010000105.1:42441224-42506021 GCA_037974385.1 Arnoldichthys spilopterus | reverse complement strand
GGGGGGGTATAGGGGCTTTGCTAAATCCTGTCCCATTACAATATGAAATTAATCACAAAAAAAAGAGAGCAATTATATCAATATGCTCTTTTTGTCATTAGAGAGGCCACACCTGCCACACAAGCCTGCTCAGGGTGACCTGGGTAATGGTCCACGGAAATGGACCAGTCCTCCATCACCGAAATTACACTGAAGCTGACGCTCATAATGGGCAGCAACAATACAAGCCTAATCTCTTAATCCACAATGCTGATTGAGAACACCTTTCAGTTATGATTGCATTATAAGGGACAGACTGGCGGTAAGCCGCTACGAGAGGGCTCAGGAGTCAAAACACAGTGGAGCGGGCGCATCGTTCGCCTGATCCCACCTATTCCGCTGAGCTTCCACCACCAATCACAAACGATTAGAGAATTATCGAAATCCTAACTCCTAGCCACACTGTATCAGTGTTCTGAGCCCTACCCTACTCTGATAGATCTGTTAGCCAAAATCTCCAGCAAGAACTAGACACACCTTCCACTCCAATTAGGAGCTGCATCCGATCATCAGAGCACCAGCCATAATCCTATAAAACCATACCCCCAGAGTCAGGCCTTAGATAACCCTGCTGAAGGTGCTCTCTGGAGGGGTGGAGGGGGCAGGTTGATGGACCAGGAAAGAGCTGGAGACAGTTGTGACAAAGTGGAGGGATTAAACAGAGACAGAATCACAGGTGCACATGTGGACATGTGTGTAAGTGGATGAGTGCAAGGGGACATGATCTGAGATTCCGTTTTTTTTTTTGGGGGGGGGCACACATACAACTGCTCTCTGGTTTATCAAAGCATTTACAGCAGGTCTCACATGAGGGCGGCGACTAATCACCTTTGCATTAGCTCCTGTGATGTAGTCATTAAAGCCACCAATGAAATGTGGTCATTTACAACGTTCAGCCACAACATTAAAACCACTGACCATCTCATTTCCAATGGCACCTGTCAAGGGGCAGGATCTATTAGGCAGCTAGTGAACAATCAGTTCTTGAAGTTAAAGAGGAAAAATGGGCAAGCGTAAGAATCTGTACGACTTTGACAAGGGTTCCTGCAGAAGAGTTACCATAGCGAACATTTACGTTTTTAGCAATTTGTGCTATGACAGAAAAGTGACCGAACACACCGTGTTAGAGCCAGAGCTATGTTGGCAGCAATAGGAGGGTGTATTGGGCATGTGGTTTTAATGTTATGGCTGTTCGATGTTTAAACTCTGGTCAGTCACAAAGTCCTTGCTCACTTTTGATCTGCACTGTGACACTTGAATGGCACAAAATCTAGAACTTTCCTTTTTACATGAGTTTTGCATATTTATACAACACAGATTTAAACTTTCAGAATCACAAACAGCAGCTCATTCAAACTATGGACACTGCTGCCACCCACTGGCAGACAGCAGAGCAGTAAGTACTATGCACAGCTCCTACCACTCTCTCACACGCGCACACCATATATACAGTTCTATACAAAACTTTCATTGTCCAATGACATTTTGTTGATTTTCGATGAGAAAATAAGTACATATCACATAAAGAGAGCTTTCTAAAATATGCATAAATGCATTGTTTTGCAAATTTCAGAGCCCAATAGGTTCAAATTCACGAAATAAACAGTAATCAGACATATAGCTGTGCAGAAGTGTTATCTGCAGATGACCTGTTCCTTTTCTTCACTCAGCAAGTCAACAAAACCTGTCCTTTGTCCAGGGGGGCACAAACTTCTGCATACCAGCGGACACAGCAATAGCTACAGTGTGCAATGGTATGTTCTTTCCGCAAACTTTTTCCACCAGTTCACTTCCTGTGCATCTCCATCTCCTTCTCTCTGAGCCACCACACTCCCAATGACACCCATGTCCTGCTGTTACCTCTCGCTCTACACCCCCCCCCCTCCAATAAGATAAATGGCCTTGTCTCAATGCTCAACTGTCGTCGTCTAAATTCATACGGCTCACAGAAGATAGGCTGCATTGTGCTTCACAATGACTGCCCAAAGGAGCACACATTGAGTCCAGATAATGCACATACACAATTGGGCAATGTGCATTATAGCAGTGGATTAAGAGCATTCACGGAAGTGGCCCGAGGGCAGCTCCAGAATTAAATGCTTCACTTGATCTGAATCAAAACTATTCTTATACCTCTGACCTTGTGTTTCTCCTCTCTTCAGCTGGGCGCAGGACAGGGGGTCAAATGACTGGAAGCTCGCTTGACGTTAATGGGCAATCTCAGTTCAGCCATGGCGGCAAGTCATGCATTTGAACATGAATCAGATGGGTCTGAAAGATAAAGCTTGAGAAGTTTAATCCCGATTTCGCTGAGGCAAGTCTGCTTAAGTTCCCGTTAACATCTGTGATGTTGGTAAAAACGCGAAGGCACAGTTCATTAACTTGCATTTTACTCATGTAGGAAAAATAAAGAAATGCCCGGCACCTACACACACCTGATGAAAAACACCGCAGGGAGGATATGTGCGAGTGTGTGTTGGCCTCCACGGTGATCCAGTGGTAATCTGCTCCACTCAGCAGCAAATGAGAGAAAGAGAGAGAGAGGAGCGAAGAGAGGAGGGAGACTGAGAGAAGCAAGGAGAGGAGGCCCCAAGCTGTGATTACTCCATTTAATTCAACATGGTTTCTGAGGCATGAAACATGCTCAGCCCATAAATGACTTCTTCCTCTCCTTTCCTCCACTCTACTCCACTCTGCTGACTAGCCTGCGGACGTGGGCTCCTGCACCTGATCGTATCGGGCCCTCTCTCCTCGCTTACAAAAGGGGAGCCATAATCTAGAGAGAGATATTAGCAGCACACTGGTCTGCCTCCTCCGGGTACTACACTTCTGTCAAGGGGAAATGTGAATTAAAAAGCTATTTTCAGCACTGACTCGGCTTCCTCCTGATCCTGCATTTAACACAATGGCGTGTGCAGCGACACTAAAGGCTGCAGGGCTCACTGAATTATATAAAGATGTCCTTAGCATACCGAGAACTTTTTATTAAAAGGATATCTGCGAATTATATATACACACACACAATTGGACTGAGCTTCAATTTGTGCCCACATACCATATAAGAAAGAGCTACCATATACCCCCATAACCAGAGCTACAAAAGCTTTAATAATTACAATAAAATTGCTGACAAGCCAGAAGAGCCATGCTGGGGTGCATAGCTGCATGTTAATGGGCAGGGCTGTAATCGGAGCCTGTTATACATGAACAGCTTAACCCGCCCTCCCAAAGCCTAGGCCTAGCCGTGGCTTCTCAGAGGCTCCAAGGTGTCACGTTCTGATCCGCTCGCACAGGCATTCCTGCTCTTTTCACTTGACTTGACAGTGTTTTGTGGTGAATCGCATAATTAACACAAGGATCTCCAGAATTCAGTGACTAAACATAATTACTTCTCCCCTCTTCTCCTCCCTTAATTCCTTCCTGTGGCCAGGGCTTTCGGCCTGGCTGCACAAACACAAAGAGCCGTCATGTCAGGACAGCGCCGGCTGGTGGGCCAGCGGTCGAGAAGGAGGGGACATTCAGCTTCACTGGACACTGCCTGCTGAGACTCAGAAACGTCTACCGACACAGAGAGGACGTCTCGCTCACTCACGCTCTCTCTCTCTCTCACTCTCTCTCTCTCTCTCTCAACGAGCGAGAGACACACACACAGAGACACAGAGAGACCGAGACACAGAGAGAGAGATACAGAGACACACAGAGAGAGAATTGAGAATGTGTAGAACAGACAGAATGCGTAGAACACTTACATAACTATCTGAATTAAATCATTTTGAGCTTTTCACAGGCACAGACCTGACCATAGACACATCAGTACTGTCATCAGCAACATCAGTAGAGGCAGCTCAGACCAAGAGCACATTTAACCTTCAGTTCACACAAGAACCAGGAAGTAGACTCCTGTAGCGCGGTAGACAGCAGAAACAATAGGCAGATAACAGGAAACAACCCCAACCTACAGGCAGGGCCACCTGACCTGTAACGAAGCAAAACTGATTTTGAACAATGACGTTTGAGAATGCGTGGAATAACAGTGTCTCTCAACAGGCAGGAGCAAATCCTGGTGAAGGAGAGAAAAGGCAGGGAGGAAAGCATGCAATCCAGTGAATGTGTTTAATTAGAGCTGAATTACCTGACACTGGCTCCCCTGCCCTGTCCTCTCATTTCCTCTGTAATCCTGCCACTCGGGCTGGACTTAAGCTCCAGCCCCCAGGACGCATGGTTGTGCCACCCCTGTGTGCATTCTTTCAGCAGCTCATTTAATTCTGCAGTGTAACTAAGGTTTTGGAAAGAGGGGGGTAATCCCTACCCCCTGCGAACTCTACCTGCCATTCAAAACAGCACAGCTCACTCCACACACAGAACAAGATGTATATTTGCTTAATACACTGAAAGTGTCGAGGGGTTCTTAAAACAGCTGTAAATGTAACAAAGCAACATCCCCATTTGTGAGCAGGAGTGTTCATTGACTTGGTTTTCCAACAGGAATTTTTCACCCGGACTCGTTTCCTTGGGCCAGAGAAAACGACCACTTCTCGATCCCAAACGGAGATGATCTTTTATTTGTTTTAAGTAAATAATTAGTTTCACTGAACATCTGCAGCACAGCAGTGACCTGTTTGCTTGTCTATTAAGGGCTTGTTAAAGTGAGAGCTTGTTGGTAGAATACACAAACTGTGGCAGGGGTTTGTTTACTCAGCCCATTACTCAGAGCAATGAAGAGAAGCACCACCTGAGCCATAAAAACAAGCGAATTAAAAAATCAAACAAATTAAAACACCCAGCCTGATCAGCCACAAGCAAAGGTGGTGTTTGATATTTAAGGTCCTATCAAATACAATGGGTAGCCAGTATTTCATTAAATTTCTGTGTCCCTGTTGCGCCCTTGGAATCACACCTTCCTCTTCTTACAGCACCCCTGGTCATAGGCCTTATGTGGCAGGAGAAATCGATGCCTGCATCATAATGTGTGCAAAAATCTCTAAAACAAAAATATTTTTAACTAAATTGCCTTAATCTACACGATTCATTCACTCTCCTACTTTTCAAACCATTGTCCCACATCCACTCAGCCTGCGAGGCTTAACCTTCCAATCCGCAAACCTGAGGATGTTTGCAATCTAGTAAAGTCCCCCCTACTGCTTTAGTCTGAGGAGTGTGGATTACTTTAATCCACACGTTTGTGCATCCTGATCCAGGGAAAACAGGACCGAACTGCCCAGAGAGTTTTGGGGGTTGAGGGCAGGAGGTGGCCTGGCTGGACCATTAGGGGGATTTGGTCTTTAGTCGAATGGGGGCTCTGTAATGAAGAGCAGAAGTAAAGAGCCTAACTACAGCTTTAGGAGAGGATGTGTCAGCTCACTGAGGTGCTAGATTAGGAGAAAGGGTGAGAGGTGATGACCCACTAGACACTGCAGTTAGATGAGCTCGTCTTTTCAGCAGAACGCAACATACGCCCATTAGTCCAACTTTTCACATCAGTGATGTTCCACCAGATCGCACTCGCACAACTCCAGTGGCGTCCAAGGGGTCACAAATCCTCTTAATGAATCAGACACCTTTGCAGACAATACCCAACTATACGTTTTGTGTCAAATGCTAGACCTCAATGGCAGGAGCAATGGTGTGAAATTCTAGAAATGTTTAATTAGTGAAGTAATTAACAACAAAAAAAAAACTATTGTAATTAATCAGAATTCAAAATGTTTAAAGTTTAAAAATATTAATTATAATAAAAATATAATTTTGCTTTTGGTCAATCGCCAAAACAGAGCCTAATGAACTGAATTTTCTTTAAACCAAATTCGTGTAAATGAAATAATTTTTTTTATTACTGAGTGTTTTTAATAGAACACTGGAAACTGTCCCAGTATGTCCATCACATTATTTAATCTTACTAATCATTTCACAGCTTATACTGTGTCCTCCACAAGGAAAAACTGTTAATTGATGGTAATTATAAGGTCAGACTTCTTGTTACAGCTTTAGAGAGTGAAGGGATTTATAAGTGGTAATAAGGTATATCCCAATCTTCCACTTAACTGCTAAAAAAATCATTTTCAAGAGAACAACAAAAATGTGGTGGACCTCAACGTTTGTATTGTCCAGTCTCACACCTTCTGATGAGAGTAATTAACTTACACTTCAGTGCAGTTACCATGCCCTCTTGTGTCTCAAAATTGGCACAACAATCTCAGGTCCACAAAATGAACACACTCCACAACAGGGAAATTATAAATATTCGAGTTTTCCTGATTATTCCCAAATGTCTGACCCCCCAGAACCATGAGATTAAATTTATTGTATTGATGGACACATTTCTCTTTGTCATGACAAATTCTGCCTACACTTCTGAAAACTTCCAACAAGAAGCCATGGCAGAGAGGAGTGGTTCCAAGTGGGCCTTCATTTCATTAAGAAATGACCACAGTTCTACTTCTGAGGTCTGTAAAGGGATTTACTCAAGAAAGGGTGGAAACATCAGCAATATGCTGAAATATCTTTAGATGTTGAACAGTGGCTAAAATTTCAAAAATGACATGTGCCAGACACCCGATACGAGTGCCTCAGCTTTCCAATGGAGCAGCACTTCCAATACCAAGGGAAAATATCCAGCATTAGAATATTAGTGGCAAGTTTAGCCAGCCTTTTAAACACAAACTCTGAACAATGATTCAGATACGCTGTTCACACATTACACATATCCCCTGGGTAATGTACTGAAAAGTCTGGTGCAATACATGTGAAAGAGGCTTAAAAGGGCTTCAGAAACCATAATGAAAAAGCTGTACAAAATTCTCATTTCATCCTTTTTGATGATGAGATTGTAGCTAAATTAGCTTTGAGGGTAAATACATGGTCACAAAAGCCAATAACCTTTGTCAAGTTCATATTACAGCTTAAAATGACTAGGGCCAGTGCTGCTGTTGAAAAATACCCAATACATTGGTTCAGCAAATTAGTGCACTGCATTCAAGTCAGTTAACGCTACAAGGGTGCGACTTCATTCCACCACAAATGTGCTGTTTGAAAGTTAATCCCAGCATAACTTTGACTCAAACTCGTCTTCAAAGTGTAATTTTGACAAAATCGAAGAGCGTGGTCATGTTTTCTCCTTCAGAGCATAAAAAGAGAAACATACTCCTTGATATTAACCTGAAGCCACAATAAAAATATGATTTATGAAAAACATGAGCGACAGTTGTTTTTGCAAATGAACACATTTGTTTCTTTTAAAGGGAGTTATTCACGAACATTTTCAGATGTGATCAGGCAGTCGTTCTATGCTCACATTCACAGAAAATAGTGTTGAACCTGCGTAAAAAAAGATCAGGAATTGACAAAGAATCAAACGAATGAGCAGAACCGATAATGGAATCGGCATCAACAAAATCTCAAATTCTCAAGCCTGGAAAAAAGGAAAAAAAAAGGTGAAATGTTGCGATTTTTACAAATAAGGCAGTCGTGGTGTTAACATTAACCTTTAGCAATCCTTTATTGATGATAACAGATCAGGTTCACTTCACTGTATGCTAATGAAACATCACAACATCTTACTGGGCGCTATCAATACATGGATCAGAGAGGGAGGGAGGGAGAAAAAGAGAATGTGTGAGAGGTAGAGAGGGAGACTGAGAGAGAGACGGAGAGATATAGAGAGAGAAAGAGAAAACGGTGTAGAGTGTGTTCCAACACAATCTCAAAAACAGACTGGGCCTGCAGAATCCCTCCCAGCTCACATAATTCTCTCCCCCTAACACAGCACATCTCATAAAGCCAAATATTTTGAATAAATAAAATCTGTCACAATAATCATTCTATTTATCAATAATTGTAGATATACAAAAAGCAGGTGCTTGTCCTTGGGCACCCACAGCACAAAATATATATATCTTTAACATTTCAATTGGAAATCATTTAGTCAATTTAACTCCTACCCATCATAAAATTAAGCTTTCCAGCATATGGCTACAAGTTTGTGTGTACCAGTGGGAAAAGAAACTGCAAAAATATATATATACACAAACATACATCAACAATCATCTCTTTAAATTCAATTAACACGCATCTTAAAGCTACACACCAAATCAGGTGAGGTCAATGAGTATTCAAGCAAAAAGAAACAACAAAAAAAAAAGCAAAATTGTTGGCCCCCGCAGCAATAAATGCTTCTGTATAGAACGGAGGGTGTTAAAAAGGGGGGGGGATATGTAATGAGTACATCCAAATGCTAAGATGAGTGTTTCCTGTCCATACAGCATGAATATGAAGATGTTGGAAAATATAAACATACAGGAAAGTGTGAAAACCATGTCATTCTGCACTTGTGTATATACATTAATGTATGTACATATGAGTATGTAGAAGTGTGTGCGTAAACAAGGATTACATTCATCCATAGCTAGTTGTCCTGCAAACAAACCCTCACTGCAATGGATCACCCACTGATTCTCACAGGCACAGTTCAAAAACAGAAAATCAACACATACTGAAAAAAAAAAAAAAAAACCCAAACAGGATGACCCAAGAATTCAAGTACCTATAAAAGAAGCGAGAACTGAGTGTGCTCCCCCACTCTTTAATGTCATGTTAAAAAAAAAACAACAAAAAAAACAAAAAACAAAACAGGGGACTGCGAGCAATTTTGCTTTAGAAATACTCTAACAACCTTAACGTTCTCAAATATTTTATTTTAGTCATGCTTTCTGGTATCAAATTTGACTGTAAACACCATCAATTACACCATATAATCATAAAAAAGCTTTAATTAAAAAAAAGCTTTAAATGAAAACTTTTAAAGTAAAAAAAAATTAAGTTAAAATTTGCTTTAAAATTTTATACCTTTTGTTAGAAGAAAAAACAAAAAAAAAGCAGAAGGCAAGTGGATGGAGAAACCACAGTGAGGAGTACAAGGGTAAAGAGCAGAGAAGAAGTATAATAAGAGGAAGGGACAGCATAAAAGAAGAAGAGTAGGAGCAAAGTAAAGGATGTGGTGGCTTTAAAGGAGAAACTTTCAATCCAATTCTTTAGGACCCACAACCAGTCCACATCTTTGTTCTACTCAATAAAAGGTCATGTTTTAGCCAATCAAAGTGGACAGAACACAAACTTCCCAGCTGGAATGGAAGAAAAATGTAAACTTGGCTGAGGGTCCTCAAGTACTGAACCTGGAATCTCAATATTGTAATCAATACCTCAGGAAGCGGAGGTCAGCCCCAAAACCCAAAAGCTCACCATAAAACTCCCTACAGTAGTTGTCTTTCAAGCTGCTAGGTAAGAACGTCCTATCTGCCTCTTGTTCTAATGAATGCTCTAATAGTCTCATTTTACAACAAGCACCAAAAAGTTGCAATTTGACACAGTAAGCGTAACCCCAAACAGAACATAAAAGGATAAAGAACTCACAAGCAGCAGGACAAGGAATATGAGCGATTCGGAGAAAAGCGTAAATGCAGGATTTCAGTAGAGTTGTGGTGTTCAATGGCAGGCAGAGCTGAACATTGTGAACACAGATAGGTAACACCCATCAGTCATGTCTCCGGAAGGCTGCACATGCTTGGGCTGGGGACGAGAGCCACGTCTGAGACACAGGTGAGGAAGTGCAGGGTAAGCTCCACATGCTAGATTACCCTGCAAGAACAGAGGTCCAAACATCTCCCCCTCTCCCAATCAGAGCACAGACAGGCACTGCCATCTGTCCACCTGCAAAGACCAGAGTCCTCTCCTGCAGCTCAGCGATATGTCACAAATGCTCAAAAAAAAGTCTCATCTTTGCTCGCAGTTATCTTATAGTGGGGAGGGGAACAAATCTTCAGTCTTGTCATCACTCAGTTAGTGGGGAGGGGAAACGATGGAAAAAAAAAAGAAAAAAAAAAAAGTGAAAATTATATCTCTATACCATACAACGCTGCAGTTCTAAAAATCTCACCATTTTCCTCCTCTTCGTAAGAAGTGCATGTTGCATTGTGTTTACTTTCCAGACTTAACATTTCCTATGAATTTCTTGGAATCAAAACCAAAAAGTGTTAGTAAAGATTTTCTTCTGTGGACATTCTCAGGTGGAGACTGTAGGCGTGGAAGTGTCGGGTTACCAGGGGTCGTCCAAGTCGCCTCCACTCTGCGACAGGAAGAAAACAAGAGAGAGGGATAGAAATGAGCAAACTGGGGGTAAAAGGAAAAATAAAATCCATGGAGGGTGGAAAACAAGAAAAGCAAGAACTAAAGAGACAGTAAGAGAGTTTAGCATGCCCACCCTGTCAAAAAACGGAAAACCAATAATTCTCCGATTCAAAAGAGAAATTAACCGATTTTTATTTGAAAAGTAGCAACGATTCTGGGGCCAAATCAGCAAATGACTTACTAAGGCAGCCTGTTTTTTTTTTTATAAACTGAGGCACACCACAGACTAATGATGAGAATCCGAAAAAGTTCACTGTGGACTTAAAGAACTAAAAATGAGGAGGAAAAGGAAACAATCTGTGGGAGCATACTTTCAACACACACAGGTAACACACGAGGTAAGGCAGAGCCTGCTACAACTTGAGAACCAGAAACAAGGTTAATGTCAAAGTTATTACATAATGGGTACATAGTACATCAAACAGCAAGGTCTTAAAGACAATGTACAGAATGCAACCACTATACTATAGCACTATGCATATACTATATTGCATACACTATCTTGGTCAGATATTTACGCCATCCAGACGCACTGCAACAGAATAGAAAAAAAAAAGAACATCATTGTTCAAAAAGGACCTTACCTATACTTACCTGAGGAGATAATACAGTAAAAGCTTTAGAAGTTCATAGTTCAGAGTCAAAGCCACACATTCAGAAACGTATACAATGCCAGAAGTTCATACACTCGCCCCTGGAATCGCAGCCAACACTAACAAACTCCGAAAAGATGTAGGAAACATTTGGTACTAAAATGGGATATGTCTAGAAAAAGAGGAAGCATGCGCTGATGTGCTTATGTGTAGACCACAAATTTTAGGAGAGTCTGTGGGCTTTTACCAACTGATGAATGGGATGTTTTGATTAACGACACTGTACACTGTAATTATAAGCAATAGCATACACAACAAATTAACTGTTCAATAAGATTTATTTGGTCAAAACAAAAAAAAAAAACATCACAGAATCAAACTGAAAACACAATCTGCTCAAAGTAGATAGCAAACATCTTGCTAAAGTTCAAACCAAACCATGAAAATAAAGGTACTGATTACTGAATGCTAATGAGTGAAGTGATTACTAGAACAAAGAAAATCTAATTCTCAACAATACTGATCCCGCTTCTCGAAAATCATTAGGCTGCTAATCGTTTACAGCGTTTCATTCACAGAGGTTTTACTTATGCAGTTATGTTCACTGTTCAGAAGTAATAGCACGCATTATGATTTTCACACCCCTTAAACCTATGTTAACTAAACAGAGGGAAAGAGCAAGAAAAAAAATAATCCAGAAGCATAAGTATCTTTGGGCATAACACTTAACCAGTGTGGACAGGATTATGGACGATCCAGTTCACAGGCTGATGGATAAGTGGTTCTGTGCAAACTTTGCTAACCTGAGGATGGTGATGAAATGGATATTCTGAAACAACTTCCCGCCAGTAAAGTCAAACAACAGGATCACAGAAATATGATGACGGAGGTGGGGGTGTGATGGTAGGAACAAATGATCACCGGTCTGATTTAATAAGGAAATAACTTTATCGTATTGTCATTAAGTGCTACGGCAAGGACATCATGTTTTGTGCTTTTTAGATTTAACTGCCTAGTACGGCCTGCCTCCCCAGTCCCCTTCAGAAGAGTCAAAAAGGAGAGAGAGAGAAATAAGATCATCCATACACGTACGAAACATACAGAAATGCATTTGTACCCATTAAATTACTGCTTGAAACTACAATTCTCTATCCATAGGTCTCATATTTGTGCCTTCACACTTATTTGGTCGTTCACACCCATTTTCCTGCATCTCAAAAGTGCCATACATAATGATTTCAACCACATACACTCCCTTTAACCAAACAAAAGACAAAATGCAAAGTACACATGCACTGCAATGCAGGCAGCATGTGCTGCTGTGCACAAAAGCAAGAACTCGCTGATGTCTCTGGCAAGCCCCAGACTGTTTCAATAGCAAAGTAATTCCTTTGAAATTTAAATGGGGGTAAAAACTAGAAGACCTCACTCAAACAGAGTTGGGATTTTTGCACCCTTATCAAAACCCATTCCATGTCACCACTGGAATTTTACATTCAAGTATATAAGCTTGTATACAACTGGATAAAGACTCCACAAGGTCTAGATTAGGTCAGTGCTAATGCTGCCCATGAGAAAAAGTGCTGACTACAGACAGTACTGGGATATGCCAAGGATGACATCATTTACAGTTACAGTGGCAGGTTTTCAGTTACGAGAATAAGGCTCCAAGTTTTCTGTTCAATTGACTTTGTATCAAAGGAGACTGACCCTTTAGTGGTTTAACTGAGCCCAGATCGAGGTCAGCATCAAGACAAGCTGTTGTCCTTCAACAAAACGTATACATACCAAAAACCTGCACCAGAACTGTTTACTGGGTTAGGACGGAGCCGTGCCACAAGACATTCAGGGGGCGGACTAGTGCTCTGAGTCAAGGAGAGGGGAGGAAAGTTGGTGAGCAGGATAAGAGAGGGGTTTGGAAGTTACTGGCTAAACATCAAGGGTCATGCAACAGGGGGATCAGAGAGCTCGTCGAGTGGTGGTGGGGTGGCTGCCTCATCTGTTCCCTCCTCAGAGTTGAGGGGCTCAGTGGCAGGGGATGGTGGGGGCGAGGGAGGTTCCTCCTGAGGGTTTGGTCGTGAGGCGCCGCCTGGCTCACAGGAGAGTCGGTAGGTAGACAGTGCTTGCTCCAGCACGTGGCGATATTCGCCCCGGTGGCTGAGGCGGAATTGGCGGAGTGCCTCCAGCAGATGAGCAGCAGCGCTGCCTTCGTCTTCCTCACTCGCAGTGGCTGCGCCTCCCTGGTCGTCCTGGTGCAAGACGCCAGTGTCAGTGGACAGAGCAGGTTAAGAAATTGGACCTGATTAGCACAGGCCACCTGCCCAAGATTTCACACTGCCCTCATCCTGGCTCATCATTAAGAAAGACTCAGAATAGGGTGCTGAGACAATGACGGCTGCCTCAAAACAGAGAAGCTGACAGCTGACGAATGTGTGACTGTAATAGTGTGAGAATAAGCATCTGAGTGAACACATGTGCAGGCATATGCTGAACAACAAAAAACACATACTGAAACTCTCAAGCAATGCAAATTCACTGTTGTTCGGAGATTAATCCAAGTATCTGACTTAAACCTCACAGATGAAATGCACACGTGTATTTGTGCAGAACAAGAGAGGCCCTGCAAAAATACATCATTTTTCTTCAAGCAACACAAACAAGACCAGACATAAGAAAATCTGCCGAAGAAGCCACTATTATGAATTCAGAACGTCATACTGAATGCAGGTTCCTGTACTGGCTTAAGGCGCACATGTGCTCATGAAGTTCCTCATGCCACAAGAAAGTCATGTCACCAAAAATTGTCAGGGGAAGCTGAAAAACATTTTAAATCCATTAATGTGCCCTGCTACCAAAATCTGACCTTGTCAGAGGCCTTCATATCTGCATTAGGATACGATAGTAAGGTCTGTAGAGCGTAAACACAAGGCAATACGCTATAACAACCCACTAGTACGCTTTTAGCAACAATATTTATTATTAATACGATAAAGGTCCACTCACCCCATCTTCTTCTCTATGTGGGTTAAGCCTGTTGTACACAGCCTCAATTACACTGCGCCTGGGAGTCGGCAAACAAAGTTTAAGATGCTGAATGAGAACAGTGAATGTATAGAGCTTTTAAAGACTGTATAAAGGCTGAATTTCAAAGGGTAAGTTTTACTTTCAAAGGCAAACAACATTCAAATGCAAGTGTTTTTTTATTCATTGTACAAGCCCCATTCACTGATCAACTTTTTATTCTTTAATTTAGAATTTGGTGCTTGCAACACACTCAGTAACAGTTGGGATGGAGCAAAAGGTTATAAGAGCAACTGAGGTTCACCACTTTGTGCCAAACTTCAGGTTATGTCATCTTTGTCAGTCATTTCACAGGATTTCTCCACAAAAGATTACAAAGAACTGAGGTTTTTCATTATTTACAGTACATAATATCGTAAAAAAAAATTTAGGAACAAGAAATAATCTCTTTCCCTGTAGAATAAGGCCAGAAACCCTTGAGTTCTCAGATAGGACCATGATAAATATTGCCACGTGAGTTTTAGAGGACTTTGGAAAACTGCTTTCGTGTAACACAGTCCACTGCTGCATCAAGAAATGAAACCTGAAACTCTATTGTACAAAGAGAAAGCTAAACCTCAACTCTAAACAAGCTCATATCTAAATAAATGGCAGGGGAAGTATGCTATGGCCAGATAAGTCCACCTTTCAGCTTTTGGATTCTGAGCTCTTTGTGCCAAAGATGGAACGGACCATCCAGACTGTTATCAGGGAAAAGTGCAAAGGTGCAATATGTCAGTGTACAGGGGGGCATTAGTCCCAATAGCATGGGGTGAAAGTCCCACTGACGCTGAGGCATATTTCCGGATTTTAAAGCGACATTCTGCCATTAAGGTGGCACCTTTCCGAGGTGGTCCATGATTATTTAATCAAGACAATGCCAAGCTTCATTTTCCATGTACTACAACAGCGTTGCTTCGTAAACACAGAAAGAGTGTGTTTGGCCTACCAACAGTCCAGATCCATCTCCTGTTGTAAATATATAGAGCTTAAGAGGTAAATCAGACAACAGCCACCACAGACTGTTAAGCAGTTAAAATCATATATTAAGCAAGAACAGGAAACATTCCACTTGCAGACCTGCAACAGTTAGTCTACTCAGTTCTCCAACGATTAAAAGTTATATAAAAAATTAAGAAAAGGTGATGTAACGTAGTGGTAAATATGCTTCTGACTCAACTTTGAGTGTCGCAGGCATCAAATTCTAAATTTGTTTATATTTACAATATACTTTTAAGGTGGAAGAGGGGCTTCTAGACTACATAAGCGGTCAGCTCGAACTGGGAACTCTAAGAAATGTAACGCTGAGGGCGTTTTCGTACTTGCTAGCAAGACCACCGCCTGGTGGTAAATTTGAGATGTTCTCAGCAGAGAGGTTGCGAATGACATAGGCTAGGTCTGGGACACCTTCCTCTCCTGACTTCTCCATAAGCTCTGCAAAGTCAAGGAAACAAACAATTACATAACACAGATACAAGAAATGGCAAAGGACACTTAACTAAACATTTCTCTTTTTGGAAAAAAAAGTACATTTGGATGCAAGTTTTGATCAATCTCACCCATTCCTGCAGACACTAACATCTTTCCAAAGTGTTTGCAACAGAGCAGGGCAAGGACAATGTTAGTAATTGCAGGAGAAATGAAATGGACCAGACAGTGAGATTCTGTTAAGTTTGGTTATAAAAAGGCTTTATGCCCCAGAAAATTCAGATCATGTGAAAGATTAAGAGAAGAAGAAAACAGAAGGAAAAGACTACAGGAGCAATGTTTCCAATCCCAATACATTGCATGGCATTAAAGCTAAAAGTTTTTGTTCAAACTTGTCCGATGACTGGTTCCTTACCTGTTAGTGTTAGACCCAAAAAACATCTAAATTAAGGTTCTCTGCTAAAACTTACTTTTAAAGGCAAAGTTAGACTTTATCTACAGAAAATAAAAACCCATGGGCAATGAGACAAGAACACAAACACAGATATTTTAATATACACAATGCCAGTCGCTGACCGAGATAAAGAACAAAAGTAAATAAATGAGCTTTAAACAATGTTTATATCCACAACACGTTCAGAAAAGCATATGGTGATATTTATTATATTGCCCAGTCCTAAATGTTAGACAGTGATTGTAAATCTCTCACCCTCAACACGAGACTCCAGGAACTTGTCCAGCTCTGCTTCTTTCTTTGCTGCCTCTTCTGACACTTTGGGTGCATTTGGGAAACACACCAGCACAACACTCATGTTGTCACGGCTGCCCTGTATGCAAAAAGGGAAGGTATTAAGGTGAGAAGACTTGGCCAAATAAAAATTCAATCTGTTCAGTGTTGCACTAACAGTACCACTGCTACTATAAACCATCATAAATCTGTGTCTTGTCCATTTGCCTGTATTTACTTTGAATGGAAATTGTGATACTATGTGTATATACTGAGACACTAACCAGATTTAAAATGTTCTTAAAAAAAAAAGAAAAAAGATAAACCTTAGGTAAGCAGAGGAGATTGTGAACAGATCCCTTGGAGTAGTATATGAATTGTTTTCCAAATTACCAAAAATAAATGAATATGTAAAAAACTAATGTAAAAGTTTAGTACAGATTAAATAAGTGTTTTTGTTTAAATACCTTTCAAATTAGTGGGTTTACCGAAGATTCAAGAATGTTTGTCACTCAGTTATACTAGAACAATGTGTAGAGAAATGTATCCCTGAACACCCCCAATGACTAGCTGAGTAAAAAGAGTAGGTATGATAAATTAGAAATCTAAACACACAAACACACAGTATTAACAATATGTACAAACACACAAAAAATGTAGGATTACAAGGCAAAATATAGAAAAAAACTGTCCCATACATACACACAGAATGTACAGTTGACTTTAAATAAAGAAAATATAGAGAATATATAAAGTGCTGACTAGCCAGTTGTGTTAATGGCAATGAGCAAATAGGTCAGTTATATGCAATGCAAGGCAGTGGCTGTGTCTGCATAACAGTTGCCTATACAGGGTTGTAGAACAGTAGCACAGTAGTGCAGTGAATAGAGCTGATTAGCACAATTTTCCTGATTTCTAAAGAACAAAGTTGCAATTTGTTTACAAAATAACATTGTGTACAATTCATTTTCAAAGGCACAAACAAATCCCCTTGGGTGATGACGCTTACTCAATGACAGGAAACAATAATACATACATTTTTTGTGAACTGCACTTGGGCTAAATGGATTTAAAAAAAAAAAAAAAAAAAAAAAAAAGTGTTCATATACTATATCTGTTTATGAAAAAGACCTAAAAGAAGATTCTTGAGAGCAGTCGCTAAAGGCTATAAGCGAAGGCAGTTTATGTCCGCTTAAATGCTGTTAATTCAAGGAAACCGCAACCAGTGTCACTCTTACCTTGTGTAGACATGTGTCCACCACGGAGTTGCAGACTTTCTCCAAGTCATCCCACACCTCAAGACGAGAGCGCACAAACTCGCACAGCTCCTCGTTGCTCATCACGTCCCAGATTCCGTCACAGGCCAACACTACAAACTCGTCTTCCTCTTGAACTCGGGGGATTTCAAACACCTCTGGCTCAGGTGACACCAGCTGCTCCGTGGGCCCCTTTCCATCAACGCACTTGTAGTCGTAATCGCCCAGCGCCCTTGATACAGCAAGAGAACCATTAACCCGTTGGATCATTACAGAGCCTCCAGCGTTTTGGATACGCTCCTTCTCACGTGGATTACAGGGCTTGTGGTCCTGCGTAGAAAAACGCACTTGTGCAGCCCGGGACAGCACAGCCCTTGAGTCTCCGCAGTTGATGAAGTAGAGGTGTTCAGGCGACAGCAGCACGCCTACAGCTGTGGAACCGCTGCGGTCCATGCCATTCCGCAGGTCTGAGAAGTTGCGCATGTACTCATCAATCTTCAGGAAGCCTGAGCGTATGCCACTTTTCACACCCTCCACTGAATCAGGGCCGGGCCGGAAATCCTCATTGCTGGTGATTATGTGCTCTAGCAGGTGTTTAGAGCAGTAGTTGGCTACGCGGGATCCGGCGTGGCCATCATACACAGCAAAAAAGGACCAGTCATCTAGACCATGAGGAAGGCCTACCACTGCTGTGTGCGCATCCTCCATCTCTACCCGCCAGCCCTGCATGCTGCTGAGGCCAAAGCGCAATCCATTACCTGCGCCGTGGGCATTGTGCTTCTCAGTCTTCGGTTTGTCCAGAAACGCCCCCATGTCTCAGGACACCGTCTGTATTAGGGGGTGAGAGAGGAGAGAGATGGACATAGAGAGAGAGAGAAAAAAAAAAAAAAAGAGACCATTAGTCTTGCAAGACACTTAAAGAACTAAGTATAAATATATCTAATATATAAAAAATATCAATTAAATCAGTTTTATTAGTAAAACAGTTAATGTCCTTAGACCCTGTCCATGCACAGCTGGGTATATTTAAAATAGGTGATTTTTCTTTAAAAATAAATAAAAATACTGTCCACACAGGCATTTTTAAAAAAATATCGCTGCCCACACAAACACAAAAAACGATGTCAAACTCTGTGAACAGCATGCCAAAGCAAAAGGTGGCATGAGGTGGCTTCTTGTGGAAGCACAAGCCCGCTTTCAAAGTTGTCCCATCAACCACTGTTCCCGGCCGGGTCTCATCCAAAACCAACGAAGCGCTTGGGTGCGACAGTGTCTGTGCTCAATATAGTAGGGACATCCGAAGATCAGTCTGACGCCTGTGTGCTTCATAATTGAGGGAAAGTAAATGTGCATGTGTATGAGCTGTAAATAGTCTTAACAGTGTTTTGTCTGCATGTGCCATCGCAGAAAATCACATTCACCTTCACATTGAAGGCGTTTTCAAAAATCTGTTTTCAGTGACCAAAAATCAGAAATTTAGCTTACTGAATTTAATTATGAAAACTTACGGACACACGACATTAAATACAATAATATTTCAGAAGTACTGATTTCTAGGAATTGACAAGACTACAGACTACAATTCATTTCCAACCAATGACAATGGTTTTTCCCCTTTGCAAGTGTGACATCCCTGCTGTACTCAGCATTCAGGAGAAAGACATTAAGCTGCTTTAAGCAAACCTCAAGCCTAAGATCATTACATGCCTCCAGAAATAACCTGTGAAATGCGTTACCAAGTCTAAATACACCATTAGACAAATGGGATTTCGCATAAGATATGTTTAACACCCAGGGCTTCACACTGCCAGCAAAACAATGGAGTATTTAAACCTAAACCGGCAATATTTTATCCACTGATCTTACTAGAGAGGTCACAGGATAGATCGGTCTGCCACTGACCCGCCCCACCTGACTGTCTAGATGCTTCACTATATGCACAGGCCAGAATACTTTGTTGTTTCACCAAGAGAATGACAGCAGTCAGCAGGACTCAGTTCCAGTGGAAGCTCCAGCATGCAGGAGATCAGAGTTCATACCAAATACCTACTGCCAGTGCTTGTAAGCCCCCAAAAGCAAGGCCAGAATTACACAGGAGCGATATCTTTGACTAGCCTGTGCTGCTACTGCTCTGTGCCACAAATGACAGGCATGTGCCCAAAAAAGGTTGCTGAGGGTTGGAGTGCATAGTCGAGGCATTTTCTCTCGGCGTGTCGGGTGGGGGATGGGGGTGGGGGGCAGAGATAGTAGTAGTTATGCATCGTCATGGCTGGGTTCGTCAGCCTGTCTGCATGGCCACTCCACCCACTCTGAACACCACACTATTTATAACCCACCACAGGCTTAGCTTAAGTTACAAACTGCTGCAACCAGTCAGGGGAAGTTGGCACACCTCTCCAACTCATTCATACAAGAGATTTAAACCCTTTCCAACACCATTTAGGACCATGTTTTGGCATGCATTAATTTCTGCCCTTGAGAATGTTTGATTTGTTATGTAATGTTAGTTTAGACAGACAGACAAACAGGTAGATAGACAGATTAGTAGTTAGGTAGTTAGACAGAGACAGACACTTTATCGAAGTAGAAATTTTTGAAGAGGGAATTGTCGTCTAGTAGCCACAGTATACATAAAATGTAAACAATACAAAACAAACAAAATACAAAATAAAAATAACTGTATTATACAGAAAAAAGAAAACTATACAACTATAAAACCTATATAATTACATTACATAAATATTTCTGTAGGTGCAGTGTGTGTAAGCAAATAATCAAATTCACAGCAGTAATATATAAATTAAAGTAGCTCCATAGGTCTAACGCAGCAAATGAGCAGTTAAAAATAGCCAACAGTGAAGTTACTGATCACAGCTTATCTGCACTCGCTCAGTGTTTAATCCAACAAAAGAGCACCACTAAATGGATAGTGTCATTAATAACAGCTTGATTTCTATTATTAATTTTCCTATTTTATTATAATTGAATTAGCTCAGCACTATTGCAGAGGTCTCAGTTTTATCTGCCTTTATCAAAACTATTACTATCCCAATGTCTGTAAGACTAAAGGGGAAATGAAAGAGAGCACCTGCAGAACAAAACTTCCATTACATCAAGTATATAGGGCCCTACAATTACAAAATGGGAGGGGTATAATCACTGGATAAATTACTATACATGATGAAATTTCACACAATTTGCTACATTTCCAGGATCTCACACATGCAAACATATTATAAATGTAAACATTTAATTATTAAAGGCCAAATAGAGCAGTGTAGTCATAAGCAAAACAACTTCTTAATACAAAACACTGGAAACAACAAAAAGAAGAAAAACTGTGGATTAAACACAATGATTTGTGTGCGTCACATCAATGCTTCAGATTGTGCACTATTTTAATCTGTGCATCGATACAGATCAACGGATTGTTACACCCCTATTAACTACAGATGTGTGCTCTTCCTCATCACTTGGTATAATGTTCGTTTACTTTTGGTTTTTGTGGAAATTATATTTGAGGGCAAAATAAATCTCATGAACCTTAACCCCTATTCTGATTAAGCACATTTGTGACTTCTGCCCCTATTTTCCTTAATCTGGCTGACTATAGTAAACCAGCACGCTTTCTAAAAATAAAGTAAACACTGCAATGTTGCCAAGCAACTCTAAGTGCTGTGTGCTAAACAGGGGGACTTCATTCTGTAACCCAACTAGTCTTACTGGGACAAGTTTCACAAAATGAAGTTAAACTTCTCTTTTTCTCTTAAACCAGGCTTACAGAACCAGCTGAGAAGACGATTAGAGTAAAAAGCAATAATCAGCACAGTTTAAAAAAAAAAAAAAAAAAAACATCAGCAGATATATACAAAAATATCAGCATCGGCCTAAAAATTCCAAAGTCGTATTTGATATTTCATTCTTTTTCATTATCGTTAGAGCAATGTGACATTGCCAGAACTAAGGATGCACAATAACACTGGAATCATATGCGTATAAGCAGATATTTCCTGGAAAAAAATATCTCGCAATTAGTTTAGATTTAAATAATTTTTCAAACCAACATTTTATTAATTGTGCTCTGGAATTGCACAAGATTTATGTGACACTGGAATATCATGATAAAATACTTTAATGTTTCTTATTTTACCTCATTTTAAAGCATACAAAAAAAAATATTAGCCTGTTGCATGTTTTTCTTGTCCAGGCAGATGTAGTTCCAGTTTCTGCATTTTTCTAAATATCTTCTGTATAAACATTGCTAATTGTCACATTTAGCAGGATGTAGGCGCAGAGTAATAGCAGAAACACAGATTTATTTAATAATTATCACAGACAATCTACAAGAAAACAGTGAATAACACCACCAAAGTCCACACAAAGGTTTCACAAACAAAAATTAAGACATTGGGAGGAAAATGTAAACCACGCAGATACAAGAATAAGCCACAGTGAATCTACCAAAAGACAAGGGACACCTGGACTAGGGCGGGGACTAGAAGAAGACACAGGTAGACTAAATAACATAGGCATGGCTATGTTCAGGCTAAGAAACAAAAACAAATGCACATGGACCAGAACAAAGGGGAAAAATAAACTGAGTCGCAGACAGGGCATGGCAAATGTCAAACACAAGAAAAATACCAGATACCAGCATCGGCCTACAAATCCCACAACTGTTTATCCCTATTTAATATGAAATACCATTTATAAAGTTCAATCATATGCAAAGTTCTAAAGTTTTACAAGTAATACAAATAAGTAGTTTAGTCAACAACAAAAAAACATCACTGAACATAATGACTGGGTTGAAGAACCATTTGAATGTTCTGCAAGCTGAAAACGTCTAAAGTGCTGGTACCTCCAGTAGAACCTACAGTACTGCTTTAAGGTTTCTGAGGCCTTTAGAATGTTCTAACTTTCTGAATATGACCCAAAACATATGATTTCCTCACAAGTACTAAAAGTAAATTAAAAAAACCCAATAAACAAATCCATAAAGGCCTCATCTCATAACTTCCAGGACTTAAGAGGAACTGCTTCTATTGCCTTAGTGCCTCACTTGGCACATCTTCATAAGTCTTGTGAAGTCCATACCTCGGTAGGTCAGAACCGTTTTGGAGGCATGAGGAGGACCTACCCAATATTTGGCCAGTGCTTTTAATGATGTTATTACTATACAACCAAAATACACATGCTTCAGCACTGATCCTGAGCCGCATTAGACAGTGACCATTTTATTATCTCCATAGTCTGGACATCACAAACAAAGGATCATTTCACATACTGAAAACACTCAATACCAAACACTGTCTCGCAGCTCTACTGGATAAACAGCAAATCATATATTTAATAAAGGGCTAAAGAGTATTGTGAAGTTCACTGCCCTTTCTAACTGTTCCAGCTAGCTAACACAGGACATGTTGCATCACCTAGGCATCAAAATAAAAGATGAGCAACAAGGCCCTTTATGGAGAGAGGCTATATCTGTACAGCTCCACTCAGCTGAGTAAACACAGCTCTCGGAGAGCTACAGCTTACCTTCTACGCTCACATGCATCACCAAAAACCGCACTTTAGTGCACACACAGAAATTAGGATTGTGCTTTCACACTGAGTGCAGGGGAGTTCTCTCACACCCCCACCCACCTATCATGGTCGAAACTACAATCTCTCGACCTCTCGTCCCCTGAAACTGTTGCTGCTGACGTTGCCGCTGTCTAAACCGCAGGGTGAAACCTGAAACACAGGCCTCCCCTGCAAGAATTCTGCCAAGAAACACCGCCTCAATGAAAAAGGGAACTTCAGGTCATCAGGCTTACCAAACACTGTACGAGTGTCAGACATCAGACAAAAAAAAAACCAACAACAATGGACATTCATTTAACTTTCATTTCTTCTCAACCAAACGCAAGTCAGTTAGCTATGTATAATACTATGCTAGGCTATGTAAATAAGAAAGAAAACTAAACTAGCTGTATGACCAGATTTGTTCATAAGAAATGTGAATGCTGTAATTAATAAAAGCTTCCAAACTCCGAACACAATGGTATTATGTGCCCACTGGGGTGCAAAATACGGAAAACATGATACTCCCCATGGTCACCGTACTGAGTACCAGAAACTAAAAGCTGAATTGTGCCTTGCTGTGGAATAATTTACAGTTGTGACCTGCATGTGTTTTGTTTTTTTCTAGCATAAAAACAAACAGCAGCCAACTGCATGTAGCTTTCTCATAAACGTGATGTTCTCCCATACAATGGATGGTATTGGCCCAGTTTCACACAGTGCAACAATGGCTGCATAGTGCACTTGTTGCTAGAAAAAAAACAGCAAAAACTGCTCGAGTGGCAAACAAGGAGGACATGGTTTAAAGGTGGCCTTGCTTGCACCAATAATCATCCCAATTTAGTCAAATCTGACAACTGCTGTACAACTGGGTAAGCCTGCTTACATTTGCCATTCGTAAACAAGTTGAAATGTTACTTTCATAGAGATTTGAAAACTCCTGAACTCGATATGATGAAATTTATAAGGGGTATTAGGAAGAAATTTCCAGTATGACAACGCAAATATGTAACACAAACATACAATCGAATGCAATTACAACATATAAAATATAATGAAAACCGGTCACATTGTGTGAAGGAGAGACCTAGATAATGAGTGAAACTTGTTAAGAATAAAGAAAGGTTGAAAATGATCGCATACTGCACCAAAATGGCTACATTTTGTCACATTTTACATTTGCAGCCCTATACACACATGTAGTTAAACGTGCCAATTTCTACATAAATGTGTATGTATTGACCTTGTCAGGGAAGTACATGAAAAATATTGGTTATAAGGATTGGTCCATCTTTAACTGCCAACATCAAAGGTGTCAGAGTGCATTTAATTATTGAAATTGTTACTTGTGATTTTTCCTTAGACGTGTTCTTAAAAATATTGTTTATCGCCTCATTCTTATGCACCAAATATACTGCATCGTCTCATGAGCTTAGTGTATCATCACACCTCTAGTTGCTACTTCTAGCTATGTTGAAAGGATGGCTTGACTTTGTAAAAACTACATTTCCAAAGCTAATTTTTAGAAGAAAATACCTGCCAATGACAATATGTCTCAGATATTGTGCATCCCTTAATACAATGCTCATTTTCTCAAAAGGATAGAACTTGCTTTGGTTTTCTAATGACATTCGTTGATGATGGAAGACATGTATTCATAAATGTCTTAATGTGAAATATACATTTAGTGAGCTATAGAACTAGGAATATTATTTTGTCCAGACACTTTCATTTAGTTTTAATTCTTGGAAGTCCCCAAAAATTTAACATTTTTCTTTTTGCCCGTTGCTGCAAAGTGAAATCATGCTTAAAACAGCTTCCTCATTTCCACCACGGCTCCTCTTGTTGCAAGTTTTCCACTGCGTCGACACCTAGTTTGACATCATGATTTATGAGTGTTTACAATGCATAAAGATCACCGAAACATGCCAGACTCAATAAAGGGAATTGACATCCTCAAAGGCATAAAATTCTGATAAATCACACAACTTGGAATCAGTGCCGGTTCTTGATTCCCATGCCTAGATAAAAGGAGGATGGTGTCGAAATGGTTGAGCAATTCTTTGAGAAGTAGCAGTGAGAGGACCTTTAGCACAGGGAAGCTAACAACTGATCAGAGGAGAATGGATGCTGTTCTTTGCACGGTACAATCAGTAACTGTACTGTACCAAAAAATGAAAAAATTCAAAGTGAGTGATTGCCCAAGTCAGCTGCCCACTGCTCCTACACGGATGCGTAGATCAAAGTCCAGAAAAAAGTGCTTGGGGAAGTGGTACTCAGTGGTACTTTTACCAGTCCAGGTTTAAACCAGCAAACTTCAGATCACAGGGGCAACTCCCTAACCGTTACACCACCAAATTATATTAAAAATAAAAATAATAATAAATAAATTAATAAATAAATAAATAATTATCTTAAATACTGTATTGTGTACTGTGTGTATTACAGGTGT
Source organism: Arnoldichthys spilopterus (assembly GCA_037974385.1). Taxonomy (NCBI): domain Eukaryota; kingdom Metazoa; phylum Chordata; class Actinopteri; order Characiformes; family Lepidarchidae; genus Arnoldichthys; species Arnoldichthys spilopterus. Next base: position 42,480,719 of record JBBPDA010000105.1, on the reverse strand, counting down.
GACATAGGCCTGCAACATGGCATGCTGACCTGTAGAGAAGTGACAGCTCCAGGTTTCAGCATCACTAACACATTTTAACAAGGTTTTGCTGTCTACTATGGACCTGATAAAGGTTTTTGCTGGGTTGGCTGTATTCTTAAGCTAAATTGAACACATGTATACATTTGCTTTGACAACTCCCAGAGTTCAGAAAGAATTTTATTTTATTTCATTGCTGGTAATGATGTTCCACTGTCCGCTGTATACAACTTGAATTTGGTTATTGAGGTGGTTTTCTTTCATGACACTGACTGCACTACTTGAACATGAGCCTCATTTTATACGAGTCAAGCCTTTTCTTGACTTCTGAATGGTGACCATAAAAGAAGCTTCTGAACAACTGCACTACAACACTAGGGTTTTTTTAAATTAGTGTTTAACTTTGTTTCCAGATTGTAGTCATACTGTTTATGTAACTGGCTTTTAAATATCACAGTACGGGAATTGAACAGCGAACAAGCGGAGAAATCTTACACTTATTTGAACATTTTTAACTTGGAAAAAGAAGCTCCTCAACTGTTTTAGTCTTTGGTATAGAAAATCAGTTTTTTTGTATTATACTGAAGTTCAGAATATAAGTACTGTAGAGAACAGTTCTGACATTTTTAAATTATTGCGTGCATGCAAGCAGGTTCAGGTTGTAAATTTAGTGGTATCAGTCAAGTAGAGGTGGGCTGGGTTTCAGAGCTGCAGGTATAGGTTGGGCAAGGGCTTTAAAAGCACAAACATTGCAGTTACTATGCTTCTAAACTGTGAAACGCATATCCTATAAAATGTTAGGCAGTCGAGTTTGGTAAACAGTTAAAATCTCATCCTTTTAACTTTGCTTTTATTTTACATTTGTGTGCAATTGCCTTTGCACATAAACCTGATTACACTGCATAACAAAGTTCTATTTTATTTTTGTTCCTGGGTACAAAGTGTGTTTTTCCCAATCCAGTACACCTAAAATAAACAGAATAGCTATTGTTCCACAAAAACTTTACTTCTGTTGTCATGACAAGGACATTGAAATGTATACATTCTCAAGAACATTCTCCATTTACTTTAAAGTAGACTTCCAAGTAATTTTGGAACTGTGAAAACTGTCCAGAATTTTCAGGAATCTTATAGACCTTTTTGGAACTGTCCAGAAAAGATACAAATACAAAAAAGCCCCTTTTAAGGGTTGTGGTCATAATATCAAAGTGTGTGATGAAAAAAGCTGTTTTTACACAGTTTTTAGATAGGACAGTGGAAATGGAACACTCAGAAGCCAGGAACAAAACCTGATTCACACGGATTTCTAGACAAATTTGATTTAATTTGTGAAATTAATTTTGCTCGTTTTGTTGCACTTTTATTACTTGTGTATTACCACTTTTGATGTTTGGCCTTATTATTTTAAAAACTAGGAACACCTAAAGTACTTTGAGATGCATTTTAATGTAACAAAGATGCTAGAGAAATAATTTTTTTTCATTATAAACTATGGCTTTGATACTGAAACTAACAAAATGAGAAACCGAACAAAGAATATGACAGTATATACACACACGATAGTAAGAGATATTCCCTTCATTCACACCCACACACCCAACCCCCCTGTGCACAAGAACACACATGCCCACATGCGTGCTGGCAAACACACACACAGCTCATACCTGAACTTAACACTGTGCTCCAGAAGAGACTGAACTATAAAGCTTTATGCCCCTCCAACTCCAACTATTACATCACATAACCCACATATATATGATCAGATATAGGACAATAGGTCACAGCCTCAGATTTGAATGTATTAGTAAGTAAGTATTAACTTTCACTTGTACACACATTAAGTGTTCATAAAGTACTGAGATCACAAAACCAGAAAAGCACACGAAAAAAACATGTGACAATTTATCATGATAATGATAACTATCATATTGTCTGGCTCTAATGTAAAGACTAATCACCAAAATCCTCCATTTATAGAGTACAATTCACCCAAACCACACTGATGGCCAAAAGAACCTGCAGTATCCATATACATGTCCTTTCATCTACATATTTTGTTGCAACTGACTGGCAAAACTAAGGCCTGTGCAAACCATTCACAGATGAAATATCCAAGACGCACACACTCTAAAGTCCAGAGTTCAGAAATCATATCTTGGTCACAGGCGAACAAGGAGAGCGCAGATGACTTATGGGTACACTAAAATGAAGAGTCTTTCCAAGAGCAGACAATGATATACCCTACAGTCATAATTAAGCAGGCACAAAATAGCACATCCTTTAGTATATGAGCAAAGCTGTGCTTTGCACAAAACCAGGAGAGCAAAATTGCATGGCCTCCTAACGCAAATAAATGTTTCTTGCAATGTATCACAAAGAGAAATCCACTTATTTTAAGCCATAGAAAAAAAAAAAAATAAATAAATAAAAAACCACATACACACAATGTGATCTGGAGGTGAATATGGCAAAAACGCAATGAATGATTATTTTTCAAATGCATGTGTATTCATGCTTATTTTCCTGACATTTTGCTTGCTTTCACTGGATTCACATTCAAAAACTTTAAAATTAAATGGCAAAAAATGGTTTAAGTATTATTTACTATGCAGACTGCCAGGCATGTTGGGTGTTTGTGTAGGATAGTTTCCTTTCTTTCAACAGTGCACACAAAAGCTACCTGCGTACGAACATCCCCCACCCCCATAACCGTAATTTAACAACTTAGTCCAACCAGAATTTGTACAGATCATGTTAAGAAGTTCTCGATAATTTGATGCAATTTGGTAAATAAAGAGACACATGGAAAATGGTGATCATGCCTATTAATGTCCTTTTACTTTCAACAATCCCTTGTTCAGTGACATTCCTGGGTCAACAGCAACAAGTCCATAATACTAAATAACTATTATTTGCAACGTTGATCAATTAGGCCTGTTAACCTTTTTCCAATCCTGTTTCTCAACATGGGTGAATATTACCCATCAAAGATCAACATGTGGCTACTTGTTACACATTGTTGATTGCAATTTTCAAACCAGTCCAAACTGAAAAGGAAACCTATCTGTGCCTTACCAAAGTCAAGTGAACTTAGGCTGTGCCCAAAATTTCATGCTGCCACTATATACATACTTCTAATGCTGCTGTACTATATTTAACATACTATTTAGTATGCAATGGTATGCATTTCTGGACGTGGCCCAAGAGGCATGCAACAGGAGATGTTAAAAGTACTGACTGACCAGCTAATACTTCTCCAATAAGGATGCCGTTTACAGTCAGCCACTACTTTTATATTTCATAGATGGCATCAGTGAAAGAGTAGAGCGTCACAGCTCAAAGCTGTAAGAAACGAGTAAATTACTATTATCTCCACTATACACTTAAGTTCACCCTTCAGCCACAACATTAAAACCACTTAGAAGTGGTTAGCATGAACATCCACGCTGTCTTTTGGCACCATTCAAGGGGTGCAATATATTAGGCAGCAAGTGAACGGTCAGTTCTTGAATTTGTTTCTTTCGAAGCAGGAAAAAAAATGGGCAAGAGAAGATTCTTTGACTAGGGTTGAACTGCAACAGCTAAATGACCGTGTTCGAGCATCTACAAAACTGCTTTGAGAGTGGCAGGATGATCCCGGTATGCAGTGGCTTATTTCTACAAAAGAACTCCAGAGTGAACTGGCGACAGGGTCATGGGTGCCAAAGGTCCACTGGGGAGCATGGGAAATGAAGGCTAACCCATATAGTCCACAGAAGAGCTACTGTAACACACATTGTTGGAAGAGTTAATGCTGTCTATGGAGTGCACATCCTGAGTCCACATCCAAAAGCACCTACAATGAGCACATTAAAACTAGACCATGGACCAATGGAAGAAGGTGGCCTGGTCTGAGCGTTTTCCCTTACATCATGTACAGACATGCCACCAGGATGCACTATGGGAAAAAGGCAAGTGTGATGCTCTGGGCAATGTTCTGCTAGGAAACCTTGGGTCCTGGCACTAATGTGGCTTAGACGGACATGCACCATCTATCTCAACATTGTTGCAGACCAAGTACACCCCTTCATAGAAACAGTTTTCCCCAGTGTCATTGTTCAGCTGGATAATATATACTGCTATAGTGCAAAAGCTGTTCATGAATGGCTTTAGGAAAATGACAAAAGTACAAGGTGCATTTGTGGAATGTGGTAAACAAACTAGCCTGATCCATAGCAGTCCCATCTTAAAGAAATTCAGGATTTAAAAGGACTTGATGCTAACTTCTTAGTTCCAGATACCACAGCACATCTTCAGTGGTCTACTTCAACAGGTCAGAGCTGTCTTAGCAGTGATGGGTAGACCTACAAAATATATTCTGAAAGGATGCTGTTTATCAGAGTTAAATACACCAGTCACGCAATACTGAAGAAAATTCAACTGAAAAAATTGTTTAAGTTGAATTGTGAGCAAAATAAATTATTAGATACATGAGAATAATGTAAGAAAATGTTAAAATCCACCACATGCCATGGGCACAAATTTGCATAATTAACCCTTCAGTGGGGGAGTTTTTTAAAAAGTTAAACAAGCTGCTGGGTATGTTTTTTTTTCCCCTTCTTCCACACGAACAGTGAAGGCACAGCCTGTGAGACTGCAGCTGCCCAAAGCCACCATTTCAGAAAAGCAGATCCAAACCATTCATTTTTGGCAAGTGACAATACAGAAAGCAAGTGTTCAACCTTAACTGTGTTTTTTTTTTTTTTTTTTTTTAAGGGACACTAGCATTGTTTTATTTCAGTTCTGTATAACCAACTTATCAGAAACCCACCTAAAACAACAGAACAAACAAAGTCTTGGGCACATGCTGAATGGCATTGGCTTGGTGGTAAAAGTGGTTTGTTTAGTCATTTGACTTGTGTCAAGTATGCATGATAGCTGTGCAAAATGACAATTTGTTGTACAGCTTGGCACATCTCTCAGTTGCATGTGATGTTCTCGAGTGAACTGTCAGCTCTAGGACACTGCATAGAACACAGAAAACCAACAGATAATTAAACGTGTTGCCAACCATTCGTATAATCGATTCCATGGATTAGCTGACTTACTGCTGCAGCCCTGGTTATTTTACTGTTATGGCAGATTGGTGTATAAAGAATCCTATCCTTCAGTTGGTAACCACTTACAATAAAGCTAGGCTGCTTGAATGTCGGCTGGCAACAAAATCTCAAGGGGTATTTATCGGTCAAAGTAAGGTAGCGAACTAAAAGCCTTGTCTTCTTTTCACAAACTCCTTCTAATGAATGGCCTTGTAAGTGTGTCTGTCTGGGATTTCTAGTTCCTTAACTTTTTCCTCTTCTAAATTGTTCTTCACTAGCCCTGCATGACATGTTCTTAGATCTTAAGTGATAATTCAGAGGAAGCAAAAGAGTTAAACCTGAGTCATTCTGGTCAACACCCAGTCAAGCCCATAAAGCACACAACCACATATCTTGCATGCATTCACTCCATACGGCATATACTGTTGTGCTCACTGCACCCACAGTCTTTGAACAAATCCTTCATTTGACAGTAATCTTTCTCTGCTAAAGGTGTTTATGATTGGCACTCAAATACACCACAGCATCCAGAAATACGGTAAAATAAATATGAAAAACACTGGAGTGTGGTATAAATTTGTATTGAGGATTGGCTAGTGCACATGTATATACACTTCTAATAAGAATCAGATCTGACAACAGAAGCTAATTAATATTTTAATTGTGCAAAAAAAGAAGTGAGCAGCATAAATGGAAAAACAGCCATATTATAAATTTCATATTAGAAATGGTGAAAATGTAGTTTCATAACCAAACTCAAGTCTTTTCTATCTTACGCCCTATACACTTGTGCTTACGTCTCTGAACATCAGACAGCGTTGGAACTTGCTAAATATTTCACTAAATTTTTTCACTTAATGTGAGAACCAGGCCCTAACACCAGTTTGGAACCATCAAGGTCCTGCATATGCCACACTATGCTTGATTGGATAGAGATCTGCTGAATTTGGAGGCCAAGTTTTGAGTTTTGTGATGTTCCTCAAGCCATTCCTGCACAAATTTGGCAGTTTGGCAGGCCGCACCATCCTTCTCAAGGATTGTTTGCATCAACAGGTGTACTTAGTCTGCAACAATGTTTGGGTAGGTAGTGCATGTCACACTAACATCCACATGAATACATGTTACCAGCGGAAACAGTGACGTACATTCCAGCCCAAGACAATCAAATCAAAACATTTCACTATCAAATGATAAGATGCTGTGCTTCTGGCTTTACAGGACACCTCGGACCTAAATGTCTGAGAAAAACTGGCTACATCACATGGGTTTGACAAATCATACCAGGCCAATATTTAAAATGAAGTTCTTGGCACGGTGGCCAAAAGCTCTCCCCCTTGGCATACCAGTCCTACAGCACATCTTGGCAAGAGTACAGCCCCTGTGACTCAACACCACAAATACTTTCCTCACTCAATTAATATATTCCTAAACAAAAAAAACCTACACTTTGATATGGTATGAAAAATATGAAAAAACACTTTTAAAATGTTCTTTTAGTCTTATACATCACAGCACTAATGAACAACACTTTTGCATATCTCTATGAAAGACAAAAGATGTAAAGCCTCACTCTTCCATAGTGGCCTTGGTGCTTTGCCAGGCACATCTAGGCTAGACAGTGACTGTAGATTTCAATAACTTCATATGACATATTTTAGAATCCTTACTAAATGCTTAAATCTGACAGCAAAATGAATTCTGTAGATTAAATTAGTGTCTGTAGGAGTATTTATACTGGTTCAATGGAGCAAAAGATAGCCAGTTTGTACTTGTGCTTCAGCTCAACAATAACTTATGTAACTAAACCCAGAGTTTCTGCTGTGTCAGCTGCTTATTTCAAAAACTTACTCCGTTTAAAGAAGAGTATATGTATAAGGGAGTTTAACTTACATTGGTTACAAAGTCCAGCTACTAAAAAGATAAAAGTTTTTCTGTTTAGTGGTCAGCTGGATCATGTTTTTTCGTCAACTGACAAAAATCCAGAAAGCCCGGGCACATCAAGTACAATACAAAACTAACTTTATATGAAAGGTCATTTCCAGAGCCTTGAAAATAATGATTAATGCTATAGCATATCCAGCTTGCCTTTGTGCTGACAGAGCTTCCTGACTCCATTAGCCATTAATGAATCTTTATTGGCAAATCAGCAAATACATACAATGAAGGCTTATAAGAAATGATGGAGCGCAGAAATAATTAAGTGCAGAAATAAACAGGGTTACGCCACACAAGCTTTACATGGGTTTCACATGGGCTTTACATCCTGTACCTGTTTGTTCTGCTTTTTATAAGAGATCTTGCAGAGATTTCTGCAAAAGAAAGAAAAATATTGTTGGGAATTATACTAGAATACGCAGACATGGCAGATATTTTACAAGTACGGACCTTCTGTTTATGGTGTAATTTTTCTGACTTTAGTAGTAACATCAAGTTATATGAAAGAAAGTTGTAACTATGCTGAATCTATAGCCTGAATTTGCTAAATTGGGGGAAAGGTTTGGGAAGTTGAATGATACCTACAATGCAAAGTCATTCAAGAGTTTTGTTTGAGGCTGGTGAGCAGCTCTTTCTAATGGGTCTGTTTGTTTTGATGCCCCTGCATATCATACAAGTGGCTTGCTGCTTTGCGGGTCAGTAAAATGGGCCCATCTCACCAAGTAGCTTCATTCCTGCAGAATCACAGGAGACAACTAGAATGGAGGACTTGTGGCTACACAAAACTTACACAAGTTAATTGCTATAGCTAATGTATTTTTGTAACTAATTTTAACGCTAGACCAGTTAAATTCAAATTAATTGTGCTTTACAATAGCGGTGAACTTAAAATTATTATTAAATTGAAAATGTACTTGACATGTACTCGTTCTGTTCTGCTGTTTGTGCTTCTCAGTCAGACAAACTTAATGACAAAGTAGCTGACAAACAGCAACGCATCAGTTAATTAACCTGCACTTAACTTTTACTTAACACAAAAAAGTTTACAGGAAAATTTTTCAAATCACTCAAAAAACAAACAACCATAGGAACTTTATGACGAGATTTACATATACTAAGGGTAGATGTAAAATTCAAGTTCATTATTAATGGGCAGGTGTAATAAGATCTGACCAGTCTGGTTATTATGCTGTCCCAGAGTGCAATAAATAAGTGGGCAGTTGTGGCCTAGTAGTTAGAACACTGCCCTTGGGACCTTAAGGTCGCAAGTTTAAGTCCCAGCCCGGGCACTACTGAGAGTAAGGTAATGCCCTGCTACACTGCTCCCTGGGCACTGCTGATAGCTGCCCGCTGCTCCACATGTGCACAAGTGCTGGGCTAAATGCAGAGGTCACATTTCGTTTTGGTGCTTGAGTATGTTCACAATGACAAAGTCACCTTCACTAAATATGTCCATTTAAGTGAAAAACAAGCAACTTGCTCTTTCAGATGCCGACCATTTTTGAAGCAATTATTTCCTGATACCAATATTGCTTCTATATCAATGTGGTTTCCTTGCCTCTAAAACCAGTGAGAAGCACAGAATTGCACCACTGCAAGAGAAAACAAGGTCACAATACAAAAACCTAGTCTGGCATAGAGCCAAACATTTTCGTGACAGACGATATTGATAATCATCACAATAAATGTTTCATTTTTTATCAACTGTAACGACTGATCTACTGTTATTAAAGTGTTAAAATATCATAGCAATTTTTATTTTGCCCCATTTACTAAACCAAAATCTTACTGATCCAGTCAAATTTAATTTGTTTGTGAATATGCTACAAGTTTATCTTGGATTTCATATGTAAAATTGGAAGGTATTTATGAAAAAGTGACACCCACCTCTAACTGAGGGGGGTTCAAATCTCAAATACTTATAGATTACATACTTTATACAATAAAACAGCAAAGTAAACACAGATACCAAAGTAGAAAAAAATAAAAACTCTGGTTTGAACCATTCCTGTAATCACGTGTGAAGCTTCAAGAAACTGTAATACTCTTGCTTAAGGGTGAACTATTAATTAATAATAATAATAATAATAAATAAATAAGTTTTTTAAATAAGTGACTTTCAACATGCCTGTGTAGTTTGTTGCATATAACACTGAAGAAAGTGGAATGTACAATGTAAATGAACAACTACACAAAGAAATTATCAAAACAAAAACTCTTAATAAGCACCAAAATTAAGATAAAATAAATCTGAATGATGCTGAATCACCTTTCAAAATCACAAGACCTGATTTTGACTAACTCCGCTACAAACTGGTTCATTTTTATAGTTCAGTTTGTTTTTATTGAATAACATCTGCCATTAAAAACCATCAAAAATATAACATCACATTCAAGCACCATTGATTGGAGGTTTTACATCAGCTACTCAGTTTATGCAGACATAATTACATTTGCCTAAACATCTACTTTGTCCAAGTACAAAATTGTATGATAATCATCTTCCCAATAATGCTGACTTAACAATTGTTAACACCTTTGAAATGGACACTGAAAAATGATCAATAGTATCTAAATAGGAATATCATGTAGTAGGCGTAACTTGTAGCAGGACATCCCAAAAAACCTGAAAAGGTCTGGAGGTGAATAAATTAATGAGTCAAAGTATCTACCTCAGTATAAGCATCATTATCATTGTGCAAGAAGATATAACTAATGTTATTGTAGAATAGTACACATCCTTTGGAAATGAACAAAAACAATTGGGCAAAACTTAAACAGACTATAAAGATTTTAACTTTCTCACCTCAGTTTGTCAACCAGGTCTGTCCTTTGATTAGGTTCAAGTGAACATTCAATGCCTGTCATTTCACAAAGTGCAATGGGAAGACTTTATCCCTCAATATTTTGTTAAAACTTTATTGATTTCTGGCCATTTTAAGCAATCATATCAAACTGTAGCTTAGGATGCCAGCTTCAAGTGGCAGCTTTTAGGTTTAAAACTGGTGCCTGGACAGCCAAGAGATAATGGCTGTACCATTAAATATACACTGTAAAGGATTAGTTAACCTTTATCGAACAGGTCATCCCTATCAAGAAAACATATTTTGCAATAATTGGTATTGCTTAGATCTATTTATCCATTTTGCACAACTCACAGACATACAAATCGCTAAACCTCTGTGTTTCACCTGGACACTGCTGTTGCTTTGGCACTACTATGCACTTGATGTCAGCACTCTCTGGAGCCATACTGTTCTTACATGGGCCAAAATTGGGTTAGGCTTTAAGGCAGACCAGAAAAAAGTATTCATCATACAGAAAAGCACAGCTAAGGATTATTTCAGAATTTACTCTCTCATGAAGAAGTCCATACAATAAGATGGCCAAGGCATAGAATGAAATACTGTGACTGTTTCCACACACACATTTTTGTCTTTACCCTACTCTGACACACCCAATCAATTCAAATTAGGAAAGACTAATAATTTGATTATTAGTTGTGATCAGGTGTGTTGGGACCACAGAAAACAAAAATATGCAACACAGGAACCAAGGCTGGGAAACACTGCTCTATAACAACGGTCATCAAACTTTTAGACAATCTGCATTAATGGAGGCCATACTGAACCTAGGTGATGGTAAGGACCAGAATAGAAAATGTACACCAGCAGCAATGTTTGTTTGAAAGTGAAGAAAGCCTGAACTTGCAAAATTGCATCAACAGGCAAGGCAACTATAAAGACAGTCAATAAACCAATCACAAGTGTCTGTATATATATTTACAACCATGGTCTACGTCAATATGTCTGAATTACTTTCACATCAAGGTTTCACTTGATACTTCTCATTATTCTAAAATGTGCTTCATAGTCTGAATGTGCTTATAAAGCCATAAACAAATGAGAAAGGGTCATGGTCAAGGTTAAAATGTTTGTCTGCAAGACATTTAGCTTGTATTAAGAAAGTCAAATGACAAAAAAATACTAGTATTTCTTAAGTTTGATGCAAGTTACTCTACAAAACCATGGCCTGGTGAACTGTTGGTCTGATTGGCTTTATAGGACAAAAAAATTAGCAAACTGAAAAAATAGAGGCAATGGTTACTAGGAAACTCAATTCACCCATACAGGTCACATCAATTTAAGATAATATTTCAGATAATATTTGCAGGGTACAAACATGATCATCTGAAAGATTTATAGGTAAATCTTGCGAGGTTAAGACTTCAACTAATAAAGTTGCAGTTGATAACATGCCTGCAGGCCTCAAAGGCCTCACACGCCGGGTAGTCTTTAGATGTCCACACTTTTATTCTCACTGCAACATTTTCGAAAAGCGTAGGTCAAAAACAGCAAACACTGCAGTGCAAAGCAACGCAGACCCTTCGAAACACGGGGCTGAAGTCGGCACGACAGCAAGGGCAAATGTCAGCACCGGTGACGTAAATTAAACACTAGGCCAGAAAGCGCCGTTTAAAAAAAGTGAACCACCATGAAAAGATGTTTACACTTGTGACGGGCTGTCCGAAACAGTTGTACAGGCTCAGATCATATAATACATGGTACAGTCATGCTGAGTCTAACTAAAGTGGATTATAAGTGACGCGGGTTTGTTGGTCGCGTTTAGGGCTACATGGCGACAAAGACAAACTTCAAGCAAAAAGGAAAATAACTTTAATTGTGTGTTTATTTAATCTAGCGAATTATTTACGCAAAGCAATGAACTGACAGTCTGCGAGAATAAGCCGCACATAAACAACTTAAACGGCTATGTCCTCGTCCGTCGTTACACAACACGCACGAAGCTCACCTCCCCTAGCCTAGCCTAGCCTAGCTAACGTCAGCTAGATCACAGCACCACCAGCTAATGTGTGGGTGTGTGTTTTTATGTAGGTGTTAGCTCATTAGCTAGCAGGCTAACCTGTTTAGCCAGCCTAACCCATTCCCCGAAAAAATGAGGCCATGTTAGCTAGCATCGCCAGCTAACATTAGGACTGGGAGAACTGAGCTAGCATGTAGCTAAACACCGAGCTAATGAGTCACAGGCACAGTTAGCTAGCAAGCTAGGTACTTACCTTTTTAGGATATACCACGAATGTTGGTGTTCCGTCTCAACGTTTGTTTTTAATACCTATATATTTTCTCCAACGTATTTTTATCTTCTAACGAACTCCTTTCTTAAAGAAAAACAAACAAGCGAATATGACTTCACATTAGAGGCGATAATTCCGTTTTCGGTATTTCACTGCTTTGATAGCGTGAATTCTTGGGCATTTTTAAGGTCAACTTGTTTCCCAAAACAACTCCACGACCCAATCAATAAACAACTGACAATCTACTGTCAAACCAGGACCATGGTCTTAAATAAACGATTCTACAAGTACTGGAAAATGATCTTTCTTCTACAGACTGGCCAAGATCTTCCTCGGGTCAGCGTCTTGGTGAAGGGGAGGGTTATTTCGCCCCCGAGTGCGATGATTGGCCAAACCCCTATGAAACGCGCTCGCTAATTGGATTATATTGCTGACAAACTGCGCCGCCGATTGCCAATCGCGCGGTTTTATTGGTCGTTGGCCTGTCACTTATCTCAGGTTGACAAATTAAGTATATTACGTTTATGGCGTAATCTGTGAAACTGTAGTCCCACATGGCCCTCAGCGAACAGGCTGAGTCAAGTCAAGTAGGTTTTATTGACATTTCAACCATACAGTACACAGCGAAGCGAAACAACGTTCCTACAGAACCATGTTGCAACACCAAAACATAAGAGAACTACAGAGTGCGGACAGGGTTACACAGTGTTTTAATGGCAGGACAAACAGTTCAAGCTTGTGATGAACTGTTTAATTTGTGTGTAATTCAATTATCACAATGAAATGTGGTCTCTGCTTTTAACCCATCACACGTGGAGTAGTGGGCAGCTATCAGCAGTGCCCGGGAAGCAGTGTAGTGGGACGATACTTTGCTCAAGGGTACCTCCGTGATACCTTAGCAGTACCTCAGTTGACTTGAACCTGCGACCTTCTGTTCACAGGGGCAAGGTCCTAACCACTGCCCACTGTCACATACAGGTAACAATGGAACATCATTACCAGCAATGCCAGTCTTGGACTAAATTAATAAAGTAATAAAAGTAGAATAAAATAGTAAAAATAATTCAAGGAAAATTAAATAACTCTTATAATAAAAAAAAGATTGAAAGCTAATCAATGGCTTCATGTTTCATTATATCAACTGTATCTGCTCCCTGGTACACACGTGATCTTGTGTGATGGTCCCAGCACTCATATACAGAAAGTAAGTGTAAAATGTCAATAGTTGTTTTTTTTACTCTTGCTATCAAAGTGATAAATGGTCAGCAGTTCAGCAGCCTAATGGCTTGCAGGTAGAAACTGTCCCTGAACCTGCTGGTGCAGGCCTGGATGCACGTGTACCTCCTGCCAGATGAAAGTCTGTGACTGGCTGTGATCAGAGAGTAAACAGTGTAGCTGACAAAAAGAAGAAAAACAGTAGAAGGTGTGAGTAAATACAGTATTATGTCAGATACAATATTCCAGCAGCAGAGTAAATAAATGTGTTTTTGCAAAGAGTAAGTCACTATTTGTCACTGTGAACACACTCCATCACACAAAATGCACCACAATGAAATGTGACCACTGCATTTAACCCAAAGGCAGCTATCAACAGTGCAGAACAGTGTAGCAGGACAGTACCTTTCTCAAGGGTACCTCGATGATACCTGGGCCTGTACTTCCCTTCAATCACATGGGCAAGTCCCAAACCACTAGACCATTACAGCTAGATATAACCAGGTATAATACTCCAAATGTACACAAGTTGCCAAACATCAGCAACAGGATATACAATGTGTTATGTAACATTGTATAACAACCCATACAGTAATGTACAAGCATTGATTCAAGAGGGAGTGGTAGCATGTGAGTTAATGGATGGGTGAGGCAATGCAGGTGTCACTTTTTGTTTATGAGGGAACATCAGGATTGTGTCTGCATGTGTGGAGTAAAGTTCAGATTTAGGATAGATGTGCAAGGCAAAACACTTAAAGTGCAGATCATGAGGTTAATCTAGGTGGGGAAGAGAAGTGGCCTGTGTGTTTTGCATCCTAAAAAATGCTGAGACTCTGAATCATGCAGTTGTTTAAAGTTTGTTTTCTTTAATCAGTTAATTTAAGTCTATGTTTATTTCTGAAATAATACATTTAAACACTTCATTCACTCTTACCACATACACTTCACAGTATTAAAATCTTTACTGATTATAGAACATACATTGTAATTTCAGAAGTGAATCAGTATAAAAAAATCTTTTTAGGATTTAAATCAGTCTGGGTCTATGACAGTGGCCAGTAGCACAATGGTAATGAAATATTTTTTGTAAGTAACCTTTAGTATGAGGCAACTCAGCACTGGGACTAGTTTTTCCTTGTCTTTTGCCTTGAAGTATGTGTGTTGGTTTTAGTGGAGTTATTGTTTAGATTGAGCTATTTCATTCATTTTTTTAAAACCTGCATAAAACATCAGGTTTCAGAACAATGTGCATTATCCAACAAAGTGCACACATGCATTCTGCATTACAACCTGAACAAGTGAAAATGACCTACATATTGTGGAACACCACCTGGTATCACATCCAAGTGTGTGTGTGTGTGTGTGCATGTGTGTGTGTGTGTGTGAAAGAAAAGGTTGACTGCACTCTACTTATACCCATGTTTCTCAACCTCATTTGTTACCCGAGTTAACTATAGACAGTGTTCAAAAGCATTTTTTATTGTATATGTGAGACACCGTTAATAAACTTGAGCGATCACAACACTGGAACAATCATGATCTGAGGCACATTGTGTTTTACTAATCAGAAATCTTTGCACTAAAGAGACAAGCATTGACTGCTTGACAGCACCATCAAGTGGCCACCAGCAGCTAACAGCAGTTTTGTCAATGATCACATCTGTGCTGATTAAATCCTGTGTGATTCTCACTATGATATGATTACATCATTTTTATTTATAATATGATCAGCAAGTTGCATTTTTTAATTTATAATAATTATCTTGTTTCATTTAGTAAATATTGATGTGATTCAGCAATGAAAGAATTACCACAAATATCAATCTGGGTCTATGAAAATATGAATTTAAATATCTCTGATGTTTTTAAAATAGTGTAGTTCTTCTGTTTTAATAAAGAACGTTGCTTTCATTTTGTAAATACAAACGTGGTGTCTGAAGGACTCCCTGACCTTCTTGTGATGAAGACGTAGACGTACCATTATTTGCCTCGTACGCAGGATTGGTGTCAAAATATTTTATCATAGTCTTCTGGCTTTTATCCAAACTTTTAAAAATAAGGGGGCTAGAAAAGGTGCTGTTGTGACAAACCCTTTTTGGTTCCCTAAAGTAGTAGGTCTTAAACTGGTCCTCTGGGAACCCCAGATGGTCCACATATGTGTTTTAAGTAAAAGTGACTTTTTTGTCATTGTGAACACATTCAATCACACACAAAGTGCACCACAACGTAATGTAACCCATCGCACGTGCACATGTGGAGCAGCAGGCGGCTATCAACAGTGCCCAGGGAGCAGTGTAGCAGGATGGTCCCTTGTTCAAGGGTACCTCAGCAATTCCCTGGTCAGGTTTGAACCTGCGACCTTCTGTTCACAAGGGCAATGTCCTAACTACTAGGCCACCATTGTGTTGGAGCAAAAAAGTGTGCCTCCTGCAACAACCTTTACACTCAAAGAACTCTATGCGGCTCCTCTTTTAAAGAGAATTTTAGTTGTGATATTTTATTCATTTTAGGAAATTATTTATAAATGCATGTAAACTTATGACAAAAAGTTAAGAACAGCAGCAGAAAACAACAGTCTAATATTCACTCTGACAGAAATGTGAACTCATTAAATATTAAAGAAGCACATCATCTAACGTGTAACATAAAATGCGACCGATCGTGATTTCAGAGACTAAACAGAGGTCACTGAATTACAACTTTTATCACACAGCTGTCAACTGTCACTGGACACCTGATTACAAGAGACAAACCTTTACTTGCACAAAGAACATAATGCCATCAAAGTGTATTCACAGCCTGCACAGCAATACTATGCACTTAAAGGAAGACAGAAAAGCATCAGTAAAATACTGAAAAGATTTTCAGGGGTTGGGAAATTCTTACATTTACACAAACACACACACACACACACACACACACACACACACACACACACACACACACACACACACACATATAATATATAGTTTTCATGTTTGTCTTTAATGAAGATACATAAACACAAGCATACACACACACAGATAGTGTAAATTCTGTGAATTTAGAATTATCTATATTTCATAACAATTATTTGCATAATTATAAATCGACAAAGAGAACCAAATCCCTGTTCAGTAATAACTGCAACAAAATGTTTATGGTAGTTCTTGATCAGTCCTGCACATCAGTCTGGATTTTTTTTTAGCCCATTCCTTCATACAGAACAGCTTCAACTTTGGGATGCGAGTTCCTCACATGAACTCCTCACCTCAGATCCATTCTCAGCAGTTCAATTGGGCTGACTTTAACTTGGCTTTTCCAAATAATTAACTTTTAATCATTTTTTGTTAGAACAATTTGTGTGCTTAGGGTTGTTGTCTTGCTGATGACTCACTTTCTCTTGAGATTCAGTTCACAGACAGATGCCCTGACATTTTCCTTTGCATTTCACTGGTATAATTCAGAATTCAATTAATAAATGCATTATTTTTATTATTACTATTTTACATTATTTGCCCAAATTTTGAAAGATTTTTTTGTTAGTAATTGAAGAATGCATGTCTCATACTTTCTATATCAAAGTTGCTATAAAATGAAAAGTTGTAAATGGCACTGCACACTTTAATTCCAGCAATGTTCAAACCCACGTGAAGAGCTGCTCCCAGGCATATTGAGATCATTATTGCTGGTGACACCAGACAGCTGCTGCTGACTGGCCGTTTCTACCCCGGAGCAACATCAGCTCAAAATATTTGTGAATGTCTGCATAAATCCATATAGGATGCATCATTAATCTGCATGAATGAATATGAGTGTAATGATGAGGTTGCATCATTTGGATCAAACAGGACACTTAACGACTTTTCTGACCGTGTGACCATTATTATGGCAAAACAGTCTTGAGCGTATACCGTCCAAAAACACAGACCCACTCTCTCCCTCCTTCCCTCTCTCTCCCTCTTTCTCTCTCGCTCTCTCTCTCCCCTGCATCTACTCGTCCTTGATGGATGAATAGTGACGTAATGCCATGTAAATGTGAGCGCTTTGAGGGGATTCACTTCAAATCAAGCACGCTGCCCTACACAGCATTAAATATTGAGTGGTGGAGCCGTTTTGTTTTTATAATTTCTCCCCCCACAGGTGGTGTTGGCAGCCAGAGCGTGGCAGCTCGGAGAGGAAGCTGCATTTTGATGAGGCTTGGAATGAGTGAGCAGAAGAGACTGGAGGCTTTTTAGTGTGGCGGCCTGTTAGGGTACTTGTTTGTTTTATAGCTTGTGACATGGAGCAAGCACAAAGACACACTACACATCCAGGCCTGGCATTTGTTGGGACCATGTCTAGATGTTCTGTGGAGAAGACACTAGGACTGGAGAAGGAAGGATGTCATCTTCCTGGTGCCTATCCTTGTTAAAGCTTCCTTCACCAGCACAGCTCCGTTCAGCCATGTTCCTATACTCACTGCTGTCTCAGACTAGGAAAGTTATTGATAATTCAGCAGGAAATGAACTTCTGGGTTTGCGTGCACCTGAACCAGTTTATACGTTTGAAGTTCTGGGTAAATGTGCCCTTTCATACTGTGGGCATGTACACTCATCACCCTCAGTTTACCAAAGTTTTATTATTATTATTATTATTATTATTATTATTGTGATGTTCTGTTTATTATTTAGAGGGAGAGAGAGAGAGATATTTTGGATTACTGAACTTTGCCTGTACTATGGACCTTGATCCTGCCCTACCCCTTTGAAACCTTTGACTGGCTGTAAATGTCTGTAAATAGTAAATGTATGACTAGCTATTTTATTTCTTCTTCTGTTGCACTAACAAACATTAGCCATATTACATACCAGGGCTTATTGCTTAGTAAATACTTGGAAAACACGAACTGAGTATTTTTTAAGAATGGAAGCTTGCTGTTGTGTTACGCCTCAAAAAGATAAGAACGGCACCTAACAAATCTGACTTCCTTTGCAGCTTTTCTGATGCTGGATGTAAGAAGGATTTCCTCTACATGTCTATGGGGAACTAACCAAATACTTTCACACTCAGGTTGATTTTACTGCTTTTGCTTCCACTGGAGTCATCATCATCATCATCATTATCATCATTATTATTATTATTATTATTGTTATTATTATTATCATCATCATCATTATTATTATTTATAGTAACTATATGTTTACTTGACTGTGGGTTTAGGCTACCCAAAGCCTTTGGTCCCTGCTCCATATGCATAAGGCCCCTCTGCAGTGGGAGCTAGTGGCCTGTAGGCTTGTATTCAGGGGCTTGACTTATGGGGGGCCTTTAGGTAAGGCCCTAGTGCTACAAGTGCCTGTGGCCACAAGGGGTTTAATGGAGTGAACCAGTGAGCCAGTGTTCGAATTAGAGCATGGTTGATCTCACTTCTGAGCCTCGGTGCTCACTGCACCCACCTCAAGGCTTATATGGTAAACATGTTTCACACATGAATACCAACAGTACAAGTAGGATTCAAGCCTGTTAACTGAGGAGTGATTAACGAGTGCTAGGAGTGAGAGTAGTGCAAGGAGATAATGGCGCTACAAAGACAAGCTGTTATATTTATTGGCATTCAGAGAACATTCAATTCCATTAGGATCCATTTAGGGTCTAAAAGGTAATAAGTGTTGTGATGAAATTATTATATAAGCAGTGACATTAAGTGACTACTGTAAAGTAATTAACAGTAAATTACAGAACCCTAGTTTGTGGTATTCGTACCCTGTTGATGTAATAACATAGGAAATAATCATTTATATAACAAGATTTTATTTAAACAAGACATATTTTTGCATTTGATTGTTTGTACTGATCCATTCATCAGAAGATATTCACACAATGTAAAGGTTAACTACTGTTTATAAATGCACAAAGTGACAAGAGTGACATGGTTTTAAGATGATAGTGACCATATCTAATGTTCTGAATCCCAGTGTGGATCTCAGTGTGAATACTGACCATTCTATATGTCAAATTTTCCTCTTTTTCTCTTAATAGTGTTACCACATAAAAAGCTGTGTTTGTGTAACTGTTTCAGAACAAGGAGCACAGATGATACTGTATATATCAGATGTGGGTGTTTACTTTTTGTCAAAGTTCTTTAGATTTTTCAACAAATATTTGCTTGACTTTTTCATATACTTAGACTTTACCATATTCAACTTGGCATAACTGTAACAGCAAACAAATTAAGACATTTGTTAGGTGGGCATGACTCTTCATGTTGGTGCCCCTAAAGTTGCAATGGTCCAATGCAGACAACCCTTTTGCCAGAATTCTGTATGGCACGTTGAACTCTAGGAAGTACATACATGACTTTATGACATTATAGCTCATTTGTGGAGTAGCACAAACAAGTGAATAATGTCAATGCAAAAAAAAGTTTGCACTTTCCTATAGCTGATATCTTGTAACAAAGGTTTAAACTTCACAAAATATCAAATAGGTATTGCTGTAGACTCGAGTTGAATGTTTCACAAGGCCTGTTAACATCTAGTTAGTCAGTTGTTGTTTTTTTTTTTAAAATTTTATTTTGACATCTTCTCATGAAATTGTCAAAACAAAAGCTTGTCCCGAATACACAAATATAATAATAATATATATAATTTATACAGAAATGACAGGATACACTCCTTGAAAAGTTAAGACATGTTCTCCAACACATACCAAGACCTTTAAATCTCCCCTTTAGACTGGATTTTACAGAGGCCAGGTTGGATATTTCCAGTTAAATATAACAGTATAGTTAAGCCTACCAGAAAGGACTGTGAGGTGAAGGTTATTGCACACCTTATTTTGTAAAAGTAGATTTACATAAATCCCCAAATGAACTGTATTACACAGACAATGGTTATTTAGTATAAAAATATTTATTCTATAAAACATAACAAAAACATTTTTTATTGGTTTGTGATGACCAAGTCACAGCAAATTTGACCTTAAACAGTTGATGCAGTTTTTTTGGGAACTTTAAAGTAATGGAATGTAATTATATTCAAATGAGATATAAACAGAATGATTCACGTTTAGAATTTGTCTTGATAACAAGATTATTATTAGAGGAAGAGTAGTTTATTCAGCAAGTCAAAGAGTTATGAATCATATGATAGAAACTGAAGTCAACATTTGTCATTGTGAACACACTCAAGCACCACAACGAAATGTAACCTCTGCATTTACCCATCACACGTGCACACGTAGAGCAGTGGGCAGCTACCAAGAGCGCCCGGGGTGCAGTGTAGCGGGACGGTACCTTGCTCAAGGGTACCTCAGTAGTGCCCAGGACGCGACTCAAACCTGCGACCTTCAGGTCCCAAAGGCAGCGTCCTAACCACTACTGCCCACAAAAGCACACCCCACGCTGGGATACTAGTTGAGAGGCGCAGACGGTTGAGCTGCTGCTGGAGGTGAAGGACTTGCTGCTACTAGACACTGTAGTCTGTCCAACTAGACGTTGCCCCTCCTGCTAGACATTTGGGTCCTGGCTGCTAACTCCACTGCATCGCTACCACATCCTTTGGATGAACAAATCCTGTCAAACTGAAATATTAATTGAAAAATGCTTATACTTGTCTATATGTGCTCAGGTGTCCTAAAATTTCATTTGGCTCGCTCGTTGCTGCAAATGGCCAAACTTCAACGGCCAATATATGCCTGTGCCATGTCTTTGGACATGTACAAAAATTTTCATTGAGGATTCTGCAACTGACACAATATCAAGAACTGCTTAAAGTTTGATGGTGACAGTATTGGTCAAATGTATAGTTTAAAGTTTTAGGATCAACATTTTTCTTTAACAATTTAGTTTTTTACCGGATCGCTAAGAGACAGAAGATTGGGCTAAAAAAGCAAATTAGTTCATCTTATTCAGACCTTGTGAGTTGCATCTGACCCCCAGATTTAAACTACAGCACGGCCTGTGCAGAACAATGAAGCATGATGTAAATTCCCGTTTTAGAAGCTTGATGTTATGCCATGTTGGCTGAGGTTTAGAGAACCTTGCTGTGATTCCTGGAAATGAGCTGAAAGTCATCAAATGCTGTTCAAGAGCAGCAGCAGTTATTTTAGTAGCACATATGAAAATGTGAATGAATTGCATGTCACTATATCCTGCTGTTCCAAAGACAAGCGAGAGAAAAACGTCAGTTAGTCTCAAAATCTCTCTCTCTCTCTCTCTCTCTCTCTCTCCCACACTTTCTCTCACCCTCTCTTTCTCTCTCTAGTTCTGTCAGTGTCAGACAGTAGTGGGGGAGCGTTGTGAACGTTTCACACACTCTGCATATGAGCTGAAGCGTTTCATTCTCAGGCGGCACAGCCATTAGCTTGGCTGCCTTCCAGCATTCTGTCACCCCTGTTTAGCGTGCCTCACTGGGTGTGTGCTGTGTTGTGTGTGTTTGTGTGTGTGTGTGTGTGTGTGAGAGAGAGAGAGAGAGAGAGTGCAGACGAGTGTGCTGAAGCACAGAGATGGGCATTTTCAAGGAGCTCTGGGCACAGTGGCATGTAAGTGCCCACAGGCAGAGGGTTAATGGTCTCAGTGTGTATTCTCCACCCAACGACATTTCTGCCACCTCGAGACGTCAAACCTGCGCACGTCAGCGAACTGTATGATGCAGCCCTCTTTGATGGCGCCTGTGTCGATTTCAGTGAAACCCTGCATGCACCAGCTGCACTTTCGGACATCCACCTGGGCTGCAGTCCAGCAGGCCTGAGCGCACCAGGGCCCTGGGATGGCCTACTTTACAGTATAATGACCCTTCTGGGAGAGCTAAACTGTGCCTAGCTCCAAACAAAGGGGGAGTCCTTGAAAAGCCAGAATGACCCAGATGATGCCCCCCTCTGTGCCCTCTCTCATTGTTCTGACAAGGCAAAGAGCTTGTGCTTCATTTGCATAATAGCCGGGAGTAAAACAACAAGATAGTGCCGCTTGTCACAGCTTTAAACAGCGCCTATTATAGCACCATGCAAATGATCTTCATGATAATCTGATGATCATTTATAGATTGGCTTGGGTTCACTGGAGCTTCTCATTTCCTCGAATACAAACACACCCAAACACAAACATATGAGTTATGGATTCACACACAACTTCAGAACAATAAAACGTATTCATTACCAATTGTCTGCTAAGTGGAGTATTTTTGCATTTTTCTTGAATGTAAATATGACCAAATGCAAAATTCCCACATGGATGATTACTCCCTCTGACTAAAGTGAGTTATCTGTGTCAAGCTGTTGATACCCATGTCAAGATTGCATTGTTATTTATGATGTGAGAACATTGTCAGGAACAATTTCAAGTACCTTCAAGATTTTAGCATTCAGACTTTTTTGTGAAGAGGCATCAGAAATGCAGGATCCATTACCCATCAGGCTTCGTCCTAAATAAAAAAGATTCTTTAACTTAAGTTTAAAGCTTTAGTATTTTGTGTTCACTGAACATTTAATAGTAAGTTAGATACAGAACTTTGTGTTTTACATTTTCTTAACGTACTGTTTGATGAGAACTAAAAATTAACTACCAGGATAACTTAAATATAGACACATATTTCATACACATACAAATTACTATTTATATATTTTTTTATATTAGTTGTTAAGGCTACTTTTCTTCAAAATCTTATCGTGTTGTATAGCTTTTTAAATCTATTGTTTTGCCACTTAATGCTGCTCTTACCTTTGTCCTGCCATAGCAATGTCCCTTGTGGGACTAATAAAGGTTTATATTATCTCTTATCTTATCTTAGAAGTGGACTACATTTTTTAGGCAGTTTAGAAACTTTAAACTTTTTTACAGTAGAAAAACACCAAAGTCAGTTCTTCCATAGCCAAGCCACCACAAGAGGTAATGCTGAAAACACATTAACAATCAATCATTGACATCACTGGTTAAGGTATAGATATGAAAATAGCATTTTACATGGACTATAAAAACACTATAGCCATGTGTATTGTTGCTATTATATGAAAACCTAAATTCACTGAAGCCCTTTTAAATTTTACAAGAAGATATTATGATTGGTCCATTTATGAAATGTTTACACAAGGCATTTTTAAAAGTGGAAAATTAATAAACAAATAAAAGTGAAAGTGATTATTTGTCATTGTGAACACATTCAAGCACCACAACAAAATATGAGCTCTGCACAAAACTCACATGTGCATATGTAAAGCAGTGGGCAGCTGTCAGCAGCACCCGGGGAGCAACGTAGTGGGACGGTGCCTTTCTCAAGGGTATCTCAGTAGTGCCCGGGCTAAGACTTGAACCTGCCACCTTCACTTCACTTCAAGCAGCGTTCTAACCACTAGGCCTTCACTGCCCAAATAAACAAACAGAACAATAAACAAACAAACAAACAATAGGTGTGATGAGGTTTTGGTTTGTGACACTTTATTCACATTCCTCTATATATTATTACAGGCGTTACTAGCTCAAAGGATTTTCACAGTATTAAGTGTGTGTGTGTGTGTATGTGTGTGTGTGGGCTTTAATTTCTCACCCACAATGTGTTGCTTTTAGGATTATATCCACCTCGCATCAGGAAAAAGACCCCTCTTATTCTTTTTGCAATATGATTATAATTGTCATATTTGTATTCCTGCTGTCTGATTAAGCCCAGTCTTATTAATGAAAAACTCATCAGATGTCAGTTCCTGCTCACTCAGGATAAGAGATGTTTGTGAGACTGAAGGCAAAGCTGGGCGAATGTCCCCGCGAGATTTGCCGCATTTAAGTACATTCTAGACCAGAATAATTCTGTCTGCATGGATCAGAGATTCTAGTTACAAGATAAGCTATCATGGTTCTCTCAGGACAGAGCGACACAGACTTATACCTCACTCTGACAGATCAAAGGGATTTGTCGGTGTAGTACATAGTAGCTCTTTCAGGTTAACCAGCGCGTCCTGCAGCAGGAGGGATGTCCCAGCTGTGTGTAGGAGAGTGTGAGCGGTTCATTTGCCTTGTAGAAAGATGGATTGAAGCGACTAAATTTTCATCATTCCTTCCTGACCTGAGGATTTCATCTGAGCACCAGGCAATCACAGGGCTGCTTAAGCTTTCTTAATTCTCACTGCTTTAATTTGTAAAGTGCCAGCGATTCCTATGATCCTTATCTCTCATGATTCTCATCCCTCTGATTGCTCAAACCCCGATTTGGTCGATCCTCATAAGAATGTCCGGGCCCCTTGCTATAAAAAGACAGTGGAGGTATTATCGTCTTATAAAACAGATTCGGAGACAAATTAAAAATTGTCATGTCTAATCTTCTTTGACCAAAAGTACCAAGTGCAAGTGGTCCATGTTCTTAAATCTGCGCCCTGATCCTAGTTGTTTACAGTGCTAAGCCCTGAGAGGGATCTGGATGCTCATAAATCCGTGGGTTTTGATTGTGTCACGGCGAGAACGGGACACAAAGACACACTCTCATTTTCACTTCCTTTGCATTAGGACACCCACATCTAGGTCAGATAATTACTGCCTGTTCTCCTCCAGCTTACATACATCATACTGACCCTAAACACACAACATACACATGCATGCGCACACACTCATGCCAGACAAAGAGATATATATATATACACACACACACACATCCCTTTTTTGTATTTATCAGTAATATTTGCTGCTATTAATTCAGTCAATAGTCTGTTACATGGATAATTGAAATATTATAAGATAGGTCCATTTGTTTTTGAGGGAGAAGAAAATGGAGATAATGAATAATAAACAATAAATTGTAAAGATTTATTAGTAGTAATTTTTAAATTTGCATTCGTAAGAGGTTTTCTGTTGTTAACAGCTTTCCAGTCACTATTTTCAATTATACACAAGCACATTTATTAAAGATACATGCACAATGACTGTTAAAAGGCAACCACTTCACAACACACTTATAACCTTTAGAGATGTTAGTTGTGCCCAGACTAATGAACAGAGCCGTACATTCTATAATCCCAGGAAGATAACTTATGGAAAACTTGCTATAAGTAAAGTGAAGTAAAAGTGAAGTGAAAGTGACTATTTGTCATTGTGAACACACTCAAGCACCTCAACGAAATGCGACCTCTGCATTTAACCCATCACACGTGGAGCAGCGGCCAGCTATAATCAGCAGCAGGGGAGCAGTGTAGGGTACATTTGCTCAAGGGTACCTCAGTGGTGTCTGGGCCAGGACTTGAACCTTCAGTTTACTATGGCAATGTCCTAACCATTCATTCTTTTTAATTAAATAACTTTTTGGTGTCTCCCTTCCTTAAAACTTGAAATGCATGAAATTTTATAAAACATTCTGGTGTCTAACTTAAAATATTCCACTCTACAATTATTTCTGAATACAATAGCAGCAGTTATTCATGTTACAAGTGATTCCAAACTTTTGAACATTTGTGTAAACACTCACTGGACACTTAATTAGGTACCTTGTAAAACTATCCTTTTCACCTAAGCAATTAACTGAAGAAAACAGCCATCTCCTTTTAAGGCAGAGCTCCTGGTCCTTGGTCTCAGAAATGCAATTATGTATGAGATGCTTTTCATAGAGGTACAGACAAATATTCAGCTCTTAACAGCTATATCACAGTGGAGAAAGCATTGCAGCTTTACTGAGCTGGAGCACATTTATTATGCAACCTGATGAGGATAAAGCTGAGACAGAGACAGACTGTAGCTGACAGCTTCCATTCAGTGCTATTCAACCCAAAGCAAACATTGAGCACTGAATATACAAAACAATACACAGTCTCAGTATGAGCAAGGATATAAATATCATCTTCTAATAACCTTGAAGGCATTTAAAACATTCTGCTCATTATGTGATGTGTATATACATTTTTTACACTTATTCTGCCAATAGTCACTTTCAAATGTACAGCTGTGTATACAGCCAATTCTGGAGCAAGCATTTACATTACACACATGTATATATATAAAAAATATATACATTATTTTATTTCATATATATTTTTATATATACATACATATATACATACATATATATATATATATGTAAGCATGTACTTTGATTTTTTAGTCATATAATTCAACAAGCAAACATTCCACTCTCTTTAATACAGTGCAGTCAGATAAAGGTGATAATACTCCAACAAATGCCACATATTACTGACATTTTAGTCTTTTCATGAGTCACATTAAAGAATGTATTACACCATTTATCATTTACCAAGATCTAAAGACCTCTCTAAGGCCTTCAGAAGGGCCTGTGGTTGTGGATGCCTATGAGCACCTGATTTCTAAATGATTTGAACTATTAACTGAATTATTTGAGAAGCCTGTCTAAAAGAGGAAGTTGAACCAGGGGTACACCTTTCAACAGGATAGTGATCCTAGGCACACTAGGAAATCTATCAAGGAATGGCTCAAAAAAGAAAGGTTCTTTAGAACAAATATTCATCAAGTTGGTGTCAGAGACTGGTAGAGATTTATTCAAAATGCCAAATGAGGCAATACTATCTTCAAACATAATTTCTGATACATATTCTGATATATCTAAAGGTCACATTATGTTCAGTGGCCCCAAAAAGTGTTTGGACGTTTGTGATACACTTAGATATGTACGTTCATTGTGTCAAACAAAGTAGCACTAATTTCAAGCAGTATTCAAAAAGTTCTTCTTCTAAAACATTGTCATTTGAGTATTTTATTTGCAGATTTGCATCCAAAAGGGCTTTGCACACTTCTGAGCATTAATATGTGATGATCCCATCAGTGAAGATGCAGTGCATTAGTTGTTGGATCTTGTTGGAATTCTTCTCCTGATTTTTTCCACACAAACTGTCGACCATTAATTAGGTGGTGTGCTGAAAGTGCTTCAATCTAAAACTAATGTAAAGTTTTTTTAATGTTGGCAAAAATTTACAAATGTTTTTGGGGCCGCTGCATGTGATCTGTAATGCTTTTGTTTGTTCATTTAATTGAATTTTTTTTAAATATTGGGTTTTAAAGGTAGACTAGTTAACTTGTTTGTTCATTTCATGCTTTTGCATTAATAATTTTAACTTTTTATTTTTTGTAAATAATTATTTTTTTAATTGTTACTAACATGCTACACAGGGAGGCATAGACCAAAGAGTGAAGAACCCCATATCAACTGTGCATCATGTTGGTGGAGATGTTAAGGTTTGGTGTTTGGCCCTAGCAACTGGGCAACTTCCAGCCTTTGATTCAGCTGTGAACTCTGTATCTTATCAAAGAGTGTTTGAAGATAATATGAGGGCAAAAGTTAAAGATGAAACAGAAGCAGACCTTTCAACAGGATAATGATCCTAAGCACACTAGTAAATCCACCAAGTAATGGCTAAAAAAACTTCTTATTTTTTGTCTAAATTATTTTTGTAATTGTTACTAACACACTACACAGGGAAAGATAATCATGAATGCTTAGCAGTTTAGCTGAGGATACGTTATTAAACACAAAACATAGCCACAAGAAGCTCTGTACATGCAGTACTGTGGGTGACTGAAAAATTGCTTCCATCTGACATGACTCTGAAACTGAGATCAGGTTCAATGTCATTGTCCAAATGTGTGCATGTGTGCATGCTTGTGTATGTGTGTGTATGACATTCATCAGAAAGTCACTTCCTAACTAACAGGCAGGATTGTCATGCTCACGGTTGCACTGATATTATGTGGCTGTATTTTCTGTTCATTTGTGCAGATTCTCAGAGGATGCGGTTGAACTGAGCAGCGCTGAGGCTTATGACCTGATTAAAGAGATTTCTGGTTCCTACCACAGCCCAATGAACCAGCACAGGCAAGTGGCCCGGCTGCACAGTGAGATTTTCTTGGGATTGGTGGGAATTATTCTGAGTATTAATTCAGGTCTCAGGGCAATCTGCGAGCGGCGGCTGGCTGGTCACTGCACCGATGCTAAGGATAAGAAGCAGCTGCTGATGCTCAGTTCAGCAGCGAGATTAATCCGACGAGACTGTGTATTAAAAAAATAGGGGACAGAACAAGTTTGATTGAGACTTAGAGCTGCAGAAAATGAGGCGTGTTGTTGGAAGAGAGGACAAAAACGGCTTGCTTGGCATGCTGTTGAGATGAGATGTATTCACATTCCTCATGGGCATATTTGTACTTTCATTATAAAGGAGCATTAATCTGTATCTGGCATGTACTATATCTTTTTCTCCAAATTATTATCTTTTCCTGGATATACTCTAAATTTAACAAATACCAACAGTAGACAGGTTTGGTTTTATTGAGCCTCAGAAATCCTGCTTTGTAAGTTTTGAGCCGAGAACATTAATTCATGGTGGGGAGAGAGAGATGTGCATTTGCCAACAGAGTAATACAACTTAAAAGAAAAAATATATATACAGTTATTCACATTAGCCTAAATATCCTAAAGCTAGTATGAAAATATTCAAAATGTTATGCTTCATACTCAAAATGAGTCTCAGATGACTAGTACAGTCTTACAAAAATTGGATAAGAGAAATAGGCAAATATCACGTCCCTGAATCATATTACTGTGCATGGAAACAAATCCTCAGATGCTTACTTTGTGTTTAAAATTTGATACAAATGTATTTCCTTACTAGTTTTAAGATATCTAGGTAATGTGAAGATCTAGACATGATATTATGATTTAAATAACACAAAATGTAAAGAACTAGATAGAATTTCGAGATATAGATTATTAGAAAGTAAGACAAAAACAGACTACCTAACCCCCTGAAGTGGTTTAAGGACTAAGCACTTTTTTTGGTAATTTATACTATACGTTGGCCTCCAGATACATCACCCAGCTTAGATGTGGAGTGAATAACCAAGTAAACAAGGTCAATGCATAGACCTAGCACTTCATTACCCAATATCTTGTAATGTAAAGATTCAAAACTGCATCACTACCACATTTTTTGGAACTGACTACAGGTTTCAGGTTTTAAATTCAATTTTATCACACTTGGGTACATGTGCTCACATCATCTATGGTTCCAGCAGCCAGTAGAATATGTGAATGATTAATCTTAATTAAACTCGGTAGGTTCATTGATTAAAGGCATGTAAATGCTATTTACAAATCAGCCATAAGATAGAACACGTTTTTTTCTGTTTCTCTGACATGGTCTTGTCTATCTTTAAAATTAATTTTGTCTTACAAAATACACAGTTATTATCTCTGTTCTATTATTACCACAAACATCAATAATAGAGAATAAATGAAACCCAGATGACCACATTACACCATTAGAATCATATTTATTCTCTCAACTTCTGTGGCAGTCATATTACACACCTCACTGTATGTATGTCTAATTACTGACTTTGTGCTATAAGACTTTCTGGGAGAGACTAATTAATGTAACTGATCTTACAAAAAGGTAAAAAATGATCTTATCAGGGAAAAAATAAGAATTATTGCCCTGATTTCAGATAATTTACTTGCTTAGATTTTGTTTTTTGCCACATATAAAGGCATTGAAGGTTATCTCTGTTTTTCTCTGGTTTTCTTACATGATCTAATCAATTTTGACCTGAAATACACCACTCGCTTCCCCCACCGTCTCCTTCCACAGTTTTCTTCCCTTTGCAGTCATGAATATTTACGAGGGGCAATAATAATAACATGTTTGCATTGTTGCGACTGCTCAGCCTGAATTATTTACTGGTGGCCTCTCTTAATGCGAGGCTGTGCTGCACAGCCCCACGCTTCCCCTTTCCTCCAGTCAGCTTCACTCTGCCGCACCATGTCACCTGTGTCACTGCGGCTTAGGCCCAGACGGGGGTCAGAGTTCGCTCTGCCAGGCCGTGTCAGTTTGTGAGGTGCTGGGGACCAATCAAGCATGAGACAGCTTTTCACTTTTGGTGTTCATTTCCACACACCAGCCAACAAGCCCTCCATGCTTCGCACATTAATCCACTCAGCAGCCCTAATGCCACCAATAAAAGTTTTATGCATTTCTCTTTGCTGCAGCTCACTGCAGTTCTGACTCCGGTAAGGCTTAGGTCAGCAAGGCACCTCTCTGCTTTTGAAACTATTCATCTATTATATAGAGTTAGGCTGATAAATACTGCATTTTTCAGCCATGTCTTTAACATGCGCCATAGATTTGTACTTCAGATGATCAGAACACATCCTATGTTCTTTATACATATATGTACTCCACACGTGCACTCGTACAGAAGTCACTCATAGGTCACACCTTACTGGCTGATCTGACTACTAATGTAAGGAGACAAATGGCAAAAAGAAAAAAACAAGGCACTGGATGGTCACAAGGCATACCAGCAAAAATATGACAATGTCGCCCCCTGGTGTTGAAAATTTTAAAAGTCGCCTAACATTACTATGTCCACCACTGGCCATGAAACTACATCTGCATTTTTCAAAATATTTTCGTACTCATTAAAGTCTTGATGATTTGCTGGTAATTTGAGCCAGATGTGTAAACCTACATTGAATTAAAAATAATCAATATACTGTTTCTGTCACATACAAACTTTGCATTTCCGAAATTGTAACTTTTTTAAAAGGACAAAAAGTCCTTATAGGAGCAGTTTAGCAAAAAATATTCTTTTTACAATTTATAACTGCATTTGTGAGGCTAACGTGGCTAACAAACACTAGCTAACAAAGTCAATAGTCACCCAAATAGCATAAATCGCCTCTAAAAAATTTACATCACCATTCTCTCAACTCATTCAAATCAAACTTAGCTCTTCCAAATATTCATACAGACCAGTCCATGCTTTAAAAAAAAGACATGGATGTGGTCTGAGCAGGGAAAGAGAAGTTTTGTAATGTATTTTTTCTGGAAATAATTTAGGCTACTTGGATGATAATGTCTGATAGTGTCTGGTGCCTTGTAGCTTCAGCTCTTAAGTAAAGTAACAGAATTTGGGCTTCAGACATGTCTTGGCTGATCAGCTGAGGTAAGTGAAACATTATGTATATCAGATTTTTTTTTGAAGTGGGGTGTTTAACTTTAAACATTATATATTTCATTTCAGATATTTATGGACTTCTATTTTATTTCTAGTTTATTTGTCAAGACCTTGTTTAAAAGTAAATACAAAAATACAAAAAATAAGACAATAATGATTTGCAGGCCATAGTTGAAGAATCCAGTCCAATCTTGTAGTGTTAATCTTATTAAATATTAGAAATGTTAAATTATAAGAGTTAATAATGTAGTTTTATGAAGACAACAATCTATACTAGATAAATACTAGATAAATCAATATTGATTTAATAACTAATATTTAGCTTATTCAAGAGCAGTATTAGGGTTACTCAAAGAATCCTCCTTTACAAATGACTAATGACTTCTTTTAAGCTGTGATGGGGTTACTTTAATGATTAATTTACATTTACAGCATTTGGCAGATGCTCTTGCCCAGAGCGACGTACATGGTGCTTTCTAGTCTACAAAAAATATTTCTTATACCAGTAAACCTAGACTTGGATTAAGAGCTGCTAGTGAACCAAGATTAAACCTGGGCTGATGCAAAACACTGACATATAATTATTATTTTTTACATTTTTGTAAAGTTAGTAGAAGTTTGTTAGTTCTGAAGTTATGCTCCTAAGTTCTCTGTGAAGAGTTGAATTTTCAGTCGTCATTTGAAATCAGTGAGGGACTCTGCATTTCTGATGGTTAGGGGAACTTCATTCCACCATATGGGAGCCAAAACTGAGAAGAGCCTAGATGTCTGTCTTCAATTTTTGAGAAGGGGGGGATGTCCAGTCGGGCTAAAGATGATAATCAGAGAGGATGAGCTGTTGTCCATGGTTTGATTATTGCAGATAGGTAAACAGGAGCTGGACCATTTTTGGCTTTGTAGGCCAGCATCAGTGTTTTAAATCTGATGCAGGCGCCACAGGAAGCCAGTGAAGGGTTCTCAGCAGTGGGGTGGTGTGTGAGAATTTGGGTGGGTTGAAGACCAGGCATGCTGCTGCTTTCTGTATTAGATGTAAAGGTCTTGTGGCCTTCAGAGGAAGACCAGCCAGGAGAGAGTTGCAGTAGTCCAGTCTTGACATGACAAGTGACTGGATAAGAATCTGAGTAGCGTCTGTGATGAGGAAGGGACAGATTTTCCTGATGTTGTGTAGGAGAAACCGGCATGTTTAGGAAAGTTTATTAATGTGAGATAAAAATGTGAGACCCTTGTCCAAAGTGATCCCCAGATCACCCATTAATCCTTGAAAACAACTCTTTACTTGTAGATTACTGCCTGAACATCAAGAACATTTGAAGAAGACACAGTCAGTTAGGCCTGATTAAAATGATGAAGAACTGATACTGTTTGAAAACCTAGACACTAGCCAGGAACGTTTAAAAAACAGCAGCTTCACAATAAAATCTTTGTGAATAAAATGTAAAGATGTTTCTAAATAAAAATGGAGTGTTGCCTACTTGGGTGAGGCTGGGGTCTCTTTTGTGCACAGCTGATCTTTATCCATCAGTTTCGTATTAGCAGGATTAGATGCATCAAAAGAGTTCATGGTGCTTCCTAAGTAGCTCACTTTCACAATTAAAGCTGCACTGTCAGCTGACACAGGTAGCCCACAGCCTGCGTACCATGACAGGTAGGAACAATATACATTAGTGGCACTTTCTGCCAAATCTGTTGGGTGGAGGCAGTTGTTGCGGTGATGGCTAAAGTGGTTAAATTAAAAGCTTGTTAACTATACACGGACAGACTGGATTGACCAATTAGTTTTTTTCTGGTCACCGCATGTAGCAAAACCACCAGTTGCCACTAAATAGCAACATAGCAGTTATCCATTACAATGCTGTTGTAAAAAATTTTTTAGAAATTGCCTTAAAATGGTCTATCAATAAGTCTATCAAAGTGGTATGGGAAATTTTAAACCAGACTGAAATAAGAAACATGACTGATGCTAATTGTACTGTAATATCCAGCAGCAGGACAAGCTGTCTAGAACAATGATGGCTAGCTTAACAAATGTGCCTCTCTTTCCCACTTTAATGGTGCATTGGTCAGACTGCTAGAAACTAACTGCACCTGATATACACGTTAATTAGATGCCTTGCATTGTTTTCTTAGAGACATATGAAAAATACAAGTAATCTAGTTCTGACAAGGTCAATAACTGTAATGATTAGAAGAATTTCAACTGTAATGCATTCATTACTGGAAAAAAATAGAAAAACCTGGTCACTGTGAACACACCCCAACACAAAGTGCACTCCAACAAAATGTAACCCCTGCACTTAACCCATCCACACGTGGAGCAGTGGGCAGCTAATAACAGTGCCCAGGAAGTAGTGTCAAAGGACAGTACCTTACTCAAGGTACCTGGGCTGGGACTGAGAACCTACAATCGCAGGGGTACGTCCCTAACCACTAGGCCACCACTGGTCATCACAAGAGTTTTCACAAGTTATTAGAGCTATACTTTGTACCATGTAACCCTTACACTTTCACTTTTAATGTCGGTTTCACACAAAACAAAAAAAAAGTGGACAGTGGTGGTCTAGTAGTTAGGACATTGCCCTTGTGAACTGATTACTTGTGATTGGTTACAGTTTCAAGCCCCGGCCCAGGCACCACTAAAGTACGACTACGCTGCTCTCCAGCCGCTATTGATAGCTGCCTGCTGCTCCATGTGTGATGGCTTAAATACAGATATCACATTTAGTTGTGGTGCTTGAGTGTGTTCATAATGACAAATTTTCACTTCACTGTTCTACTCTCGTAATTATAATTTGTGTTCCTCCTAATCAAGTACCACTGAGGTACCTGTGAGCAAGGTATAGTCCCCAAGCACTGCTTCCTAGGTGCTGCCCACACCAGCTGCCCACTACTCCTACATGGATAAATGCATAGGTCACACTTTGTTGTGATGCACTGTGTGCTGTGCTGTGCTGTGTTCACAGTGACATAATCACTCACTCAAGCCTTTTACGTTCATAGGCCTAAAGGGGAAAATAGAAATAACAGCTTTCAGCAGTAGGGGGCAGTGTTCTTCCACAAACTGCCACAAGGCCTTGGAACTGCTTACCTGAGTGAAGCATTTATTCATAGTACACAGGTAATAAAACCTGTGTGACTTTGCATTTTTATATTTTCTTACTACAGAAGATGAAAAGCAAACTGTTAAATGTTTAAAATTGCTGTTTCTGTCTCACATTGGCAAGCAACAGTCATCATGCAGAGATTTGCTACACAGTTACTCTTGTATTTATTTACTCTATGCCACACACCGTGTACTATTTTGCAGAGTGCCAAAGAGCAGGACACACTCAGGG
The DNA here is from genome assembly GCA_037974385.1 of Arnoldichthys spilopterus. Taxonomy (NCBI): domain Eukaryota; kingdom Metazoa; phylum Chordata; class Actinopteri; order Characiformes; family Lepidarchidae; genus Arnoldichthys; species Arnoldichthys spilopterus. The sequence continues at coordinate 42,446,135 of JBBPDA010000105.1, read as the reverse complement.
GTGTGGCAGTGCCTCGATGGGGGTGTTAGGGCACCTCCCTCGGGTTGCTTTAATGAAAGGCTTCCTGGCTGTGGCTAGGCCAGCAGGGCATTCTGCAGCTCAGAATACCCAGCATGTGACCCAGGTCTGTGGCACTGAGGACAGGGAGGAGAACACCACTGGTTTCAGAGATCAGTCTTTACCGAGAACTGTGTGTGTAAACTATAAACAGGGAGAACAAGCTCAAACTGCATAAGCACGAGAGAAGCGCTCTTTGATGAACTGCAATGCTCACAGATAGTGTAACAAGGTTCGACTGCACGTAAGCATGCTTAACTAAAAATGCCTAAATGTGCAACTATTAACTCTAGTTTGAATCACTTTAAAAGCTTTTAACTGTGATATTAACCTGGAATTGGACTGAGGAGCACCTCATCTGACCCTCAGGTCAACATATCTGAAAAAAAGGAAAGGGAAGCCTGAAAGCTTGGCTAAAAAAGAAAATCTCCACAGAGGAGACGCCTCTGACGATAATAACCCAAAGTGGCGAGTCTGGTTCTGTAGCCGGCAAGCAGTGCAAACCGACCCAAACCAGTCTGCTGTGCAGGGCAGAGGTCTGGGTACTGCAGCAGATGGGAGCTGGGGTTAAATTCAGCTCTGGGTGTAACCGTATATAAACAAGCACAGCAGACCTCAAACAGGGCTTCTGGATGCACTGCTGCCTGCTTGGGAAGATGATTCTGGGTATAAATTGTCCTTTCATTCTGATTTACAACCACCTCTCCCCTATCTACATCTAATATAGCTTTAACCGTTATTAAGAAAACTCAGTCATTTGGAGAAAAAGCAGTGGAAGCTGCTATATATAAGCCTTTAGAGAGGAAGGAGCAGCATGAGAAGAGCTGCAGTGCTCTCCAGAATAATTGGCACTCATGGCTGTTTTGATCAGTACCTCTTTAGAGGGCATTTTGTCATGTTTTTCATTCTTTCTTACATTTCTTAGGCATGGTGGAAGATAATGATGGAATACATGCTATAACAGATGACAGAGTGAAGTCTCATTTCATCTCCATATATTATTTCAGTCTTGAGTTAAGAAGGTGGTGTGCACTTGTGATAACTTGCCCTTTCAGTGAGTAAGCAGTCACACTGGATTTTCCAACAAATAAGAACAGAGTCATGTAAAAGTCATAAGGCCCTTTTGTGTACTTCAGTGAGGTGCAATTGTGTGAACTAATTTTTAACCCTCTTTATTCTGTCCCCCTTTCTTCAAACAAAATGTCTCATCACAATTACAATGACAGGCTTAACGTGGCCACCTAGTATCCTTGTTGCAACTCGGCAGTCCAAAATGTGTTACAGTTGCATGAACTACTGATTCCACCAATGATTTTCAAGCCTATGTTACATGTTAACATGTTACAACTTGCCCCAAAGCCTTCAAGAGAACTTGCCCCAAACTGACATGTGCTAACGATGGCTTTATCTTAAGGTTAACAAAGGACAACAGCCTAAGTGTCATTTTACTGTCTCCTTACTCAGAATAAATATTAAAGATAACACTTTATTTGGTCCACTCTGAAGGCTTTGTAGATGGATACTCTAACATTCTCTAACATTTAATGATATATCTATTAAATGCACCTGAATGTTATGTTGAATTTCATGAACTTTTATAAAATCTAACAGTACCTTAACTTTTTTTTTACCTTATCTAATTCAAACTTTAACTCTAATTCAGTTGATAATCCACTAGTTAGCCTCAAATAGCTTATTAACACGTAAAGCATTACAACTTTATCTAAATTTGCATAATCTCAGGAACAATCATTTATTTCAATACATGTACTTGTAACTACATTTGTGACAAATTGACTTGAATCTTAAAATTTTGAATTTATAGGGGACCTTCAATTTACCTTCTATTACATAAAGTATTACAACATAAAATGTAATGTTTTATTTTTTATTTTTACTTTTAAAGGAGAGAAAGTTATGCTTGCCTCAAATTAGAGTGACTTTGATCACATGTGGACAGGAAGTTGATCTCAGAGTGTGAAGTCACACAAATAAGCCTATTCTAATTTTTGAGCTAGCGCTTCTGGTGTTGGAGGTAACGTGACAGTTATACTCATGTGACAACTTCCCCTGCTCTCTGCAATATAGAAGTGAAATCTACTACAAATGATTTGTGTACAACAAACAATTTAAGTGTGCCTAAGAGGGCATATAACAGCTTTCTCATAACAAGATGTTACATCTTCGTATAATGAGAATAACTTTTAAAAATGTAAAAAAAATTGTAAAAAAACTTTAAAATGTAAATATTAGTCACTTTAACAAAATTGTTTTCCATGGTATTGTGGACCTTTTCTAATCTTTATCTGTACATTTGCCATGGAATGTTCACTTACTGACAAAGGCAAATGACAATCAATCAATGACAAAAGTGATATTGACAAATATGTATGGATTTTGTCGTTAGAATAAGTTAAATTTCTCTCATATTTTCATTGTGAGATAATGCTAAAAATGACCAAAAAAATTAAAAATGAAATTTTTGAATTTTCATATGTTTTGTTGCTCATTTTTGTCAGTTCTGTAGAGTAAAAAATCTATGTCTATATCTAGTGTGAACATTTCCTGTTGTAGATAGGAGACAATTGACACCTTCTTCAGAGAAAAAATACAATAATTTCAATTATTTCAAAGGTTTCTAAATATGCAGCAACATAATATAATACAACAAGCCAGCATGCATAAGAACTTCCTGTGAGGGCCCAACTGCTGATGCTGTGAACATGCACCTGTGTGAGTGTGTTTGACTCTGCTCTACAGGGAAAGGCAGAGAGAAAGTGTGTTGGACATTAGCATGCGTTGCAGTGAGGGGAAAAAAAATCCCTTCCTTTGTGGGATGCCCTCTATACCAAATGGTCGCCTTGGAAACTTTCTGTGGACATCACAAAGAAGCCAGTGTGCAGCGCAGCGCAGACAGCTTGGCAGCCACGCTGGCCATAGTAGCGATGTTCCCTCTCTGAGCAGTGATGTAATGTTTTGGAATGATCAGAGTGCCTCAGCGAGAAGAGCAGTGTGTAATGAGCGAGTGGTTGCTGTGGATGAAGTTTTGTTTGAGAGTTTTCTTGTTTTGGAGGGGGCGGCTTCAATGTGACTCTCTATGGACCGTGCCAGGTCTATGGCTTGCACATTTTTTTCCCTCCTTCTTCTCACAGTGTAATTTAAAACACCAAATTGAGGGTTTGCAGCCAATCCCTGCATCCTCTGTGATTTGTGTTCTGTCACGTTCTGCTCTGCTATGAAACTATTTATTTGCCTATCCACTTATTTCCCTTTGTTTGTCCCTCTGTTCAGGAGCTAATCCCTGGCTTATGAGAGTAGTTGAATCACACAACACAAGACACCCCTTGTATCTGATGCAACACATTACATAACCCCAGAGCCCAGCCATCATACATATGCCATGCCAATGCGGTCACCGGCAGTAACGCAAACTGCCAATTTATGGCGATGGGAATTTCACAAAATTGTAATATGGGCTAAATTTAAATAGCCTCTGTGCCTGCAGGCCGCAAATAGAGTGCACTAGGCAGCTCTTATTTGACTTGATGCTATGAACTACACTGTTTACATTCACGACACCTCACTGCTGCACAGCTGAGAAGCAGTGTTGAGAGCAGGGTGGCCTTTTTGAGCTTTTGTGCTCTACTTAAATACTTGAAAAAACGTTTGGAGGCATTGAACCTATTCTGCACTAACATAAAAAGGGATGCATCCTGCTTTGAACTGCATATTTATCTAACGCATTAGTACTTTGGGAAGTCTAATTAAAGAGTGAGTGAAGTGCAGGAAAGACCACCAATAACTATCTTCCACTTCTGATACAGTTATGCAACCAGCTGCACACCTAAGATACAAACAAACTCAGTCAGTCATAAACCCACTATTGCATCAAACACTCGTGTTTAGGGTTGCTGTTCATTTGAATTTTCATTGGGTGGCGCTATTAGTCTATTTCGCTTATTCATGTAAATAAGACCGTTGAGCAGTTCAGCACCAAGTGCAAAGAGCACAGACCCAGAGCAGTTCGTTGCGATGTAGCGCTTGGTATTCAGAAAAATATTCAAAACAACGCGGAACTGGATGTGCTGCGCGTTGCGTCTCCACTACTTACGCGTTATAACCAAATGCAAGTCTTCGCAGAAAGTCCTTCAAAACAATCAAACCCTAAACAGCCCAGATTTGTTTGCCATTGGGTGACTACCATGGCAGGCCCGTAAACGAAGGGCCGCTGTGATGACGTGCGCAGGGGGCGGGTTTAAACAACCCCCCCGAGGGAGGGGGGGGTCACTGCGGACTGCTGCAAAAAAACTTTTCAAACTCCTCCCCTCCAGCAGCTGCAAAGCATTTATACACATGTGCAAAGCTCACCAATACACGACACTCCCCACAGCCGAGGCTCACCTCCCCAGCGGACAGCCGAACAGCGGAGGAGCAGCGCGGCGAGACGCACCAGCTCCTCTACAGGCGGCCGAAGAAACGCCAAACACCAGCCGTGGATATTCTGTCGCGCCGCGCACACGGATCCTGCTAGGTCCAGCAACAGGTTCTGAGCTGGAAACTCAGCGGAGAAAATGTCTGCTTCCGTACTGTCTTCCATTTACGACTTCGACCTGTTGTACAGGGTAAGGAAATCGCTATGAAACGAGAAGTGGAGAAAGGCACGAATGGCCTGGAAAACTTATTTCAGTGCGTGTATCTCAGGACTAAATCTTCCGAGAAATGTAGTCGAGGCGCTGAAGCTGAGAGCAAAGAGTCTGTTACTGAACTCGGAGGAGGGAGGTGTGTGGCGTAGCCTGCAACCGTGGTTCAAGTAGTAGTAAAATAGCAAAATACTTGGATCAGTATATAGATATG
>JBBPDA010000105.1:42420794-42440612 GCA_037974385.1 Arnoldichthys spilopterus | reverse complement strand
CACACACATATATATATATATATATATATATAATGTGTGTGTGTGTACATATGGCAGTCCAAAGATACTAAAGAAACTAAAAGTGGACGACAAAAATTCTACTGAGTAAAACGTTTTACATAGACACTTTATTAATCCCCAAATTTCCCTTTAGATTAATGAAGTATCTATCTATCTGTAACTCAAAGAAATATATTAGAATTAAACCTTGAACCTTTAAAAATACACAAAAAATGTTGACCGACCAAAGTTTACTTAAGTGCACATAACTGTGTACATGCAACTAGTTACCACCCATCTTTATGTCTGGCAGTAGTGTACATAATCATCCAAACTGTAGTAAGACTACGCAGGCCTGCTTTGCTAACTTAACCTTTTTGTTTTCCTCAGCAGGAGAAGACCCAAGGCTCTAATGCGATCCACCTGAACAGCATGCTAGACAGGAGGACAGTAGTAGGGCTACCACTGGCCACCTCCAACGCAAACAGCAACAGGTCAAACTACTTCAGGAGCAACTCGGTGGGCCACGTGGACTCCAGTAGTGGGAAGGAGAGCCCCACAGCCACATGTACCAACAAGGAGAACCGCTTTCGTGACCGTGCCTTCAGCGAGAATGGACATCAACAGTTCCACGAGGCACTCATCCAGCCCAGGGCTGGCTCTCAGATCAACTCCACCCGCTACAAGACAGAGCTGTGCAGGCCCTTTGAGGAGAACGGCTCTTGCAAGTATGGCGAGAAGTGTCAGTTTGCTCATGGTTATCACGAACTGCGGAACCTCTCACGCCACCCCAAGTACAAGACGGAGCCTTGCCGCACATTTCACACCATTGGTTTCTGCCCCTATGGGCCGCGCTGTCACTTCATCCACAATGTGGATGAACGGCGACCAGTGGGGCCAATGAGGCTCAAACGAGAGCTCAGCGAGAGGGAGATGGAGAGAGATGAGGCAGTTCCATTTCTGGTGCACAGGGAAAACAGGCCCAAACTTCACCACAGTCTGAGCTTCTCAGGCTTCTCTAGCCCACGTGGGGTGGAGAACACTCCCTCACGCACACCACCACCACCTATTGCCTCAACCTCGTGTCTCAGTGCCTTCTCATGCCCTGAGGAAGATCTCAAGGCTTTTCTTGCCCCTCTCATTCCCCAAGCCCTTGGGGCTTTCAGTAGTGCCTCTTCATACGGCAGCAGCATCCAGGCTGGTCCGGGCTGCCCGCCATCCTCGCCCCCATTCAGACTTGGCCATGCACCAGTCATGAGACCCCTCTCCCAGTCGCCTGTGTTTGATTCACCCCCAAGCCCGCTGGAGTCTCTGTCTGACCCGGAGAGCTTCCTGAGTGGCTCCTGCTGTTCATCCGGCACCATCAGTGGCTCTGAGTCACCAAGTCTGGACTCAAACAGGCGTTTACCCATCTTCAGCAGACTGTCTATCTCAGATGATTAAATTATTATTATTATTACTATTATTATTATTATTATTATTATTACTATTATTATTATTATTATTATTAATATATAATTAGTGTATGATTTGTACTATGGCCTTATTATTATTATTATTATTACTGTTGTTCCGAATGGTGTTTGGTTGAGCAGTTCATGTTAAGCTTTCTTTTTTTTAACCAATAAGTTAACAAGAAGGTGCCTTTCAGCAGTCCTAATCAAGGGCTATTGTTTTTTTGTGTTGGATAAAGTCGCCTAGCTATCTTGGGAAAACTTGTTTCCCAACTTCTGTAACTGTTTCACAGCGCCACTGTGTGGTGTGAGTGAGTAAGAGCAGTCGCTGTGACGGGCCCACAAGTTGCTGATAAAATGTTGCTGCAGATTACTTTTTTCCTTTTCTTTTTAAACTATTAAGTGGTATCATTGCGATTTGCAACATGCTATGAAATCTATTTAACTTATTTATTGTCATGTGAACGTATAGCCTTCGTGGATAAATCAAGTCCATATGGTATTTATCGAGTCTAAAGCAATACAGCTATATTCCTTTTTAAATTATGATCTCCATTGCTAATCTGGAAACACTTGTTTTTTTCCTCACAGTAATGTATTTTTGTTATGTTTGGGTATTGTGCTGTAAATAAGTAAATAATTTATAAATTGTATGCTATTTATTTCAGTTTTGTTTACTACATGTGTTAAAGAGTGAGAGCATCTGAGGAGGCCTCATTTCTTTTTCTTTTTTTTTGGATTGGGGGCAGGTCTGAGGATCTCTGGGCATTTGGTTTGTACAGAATGTAGAGTCGTCTTATTGAGTAATGTATGAACTAGCCTTTCACAATTCAAACCATCACTTATGTTTTAAGAACAGCGACAATACGGACAACCAAAAAAGTTTTTTGCACATAGTTGCACTATTTCTGTCAAGTGCCAGAGAATGTAGCAGTCCCTTATTATCTTGACCTTAACTTTCTAATATGTGCCTATGGTGTAAACGATCTCACATACTGTAGATCAACCTAATTAAGGATTTTGCTTTAGTACATATGTCAAGCAAATTCAACTGAATGTAGCTTTTGTTTAGTTAGATCAAGATACATTGATTTAGACTATTTAAATGCCTTTTTTCCAGTTATGCTCATTATTTTTGTCGGATCAGTTTTGAATACACCATTCCTTATAATAAAATAAAGAATACTGTTTGTCTTTTTGACTTCATGTAGAGCTCTAAACTTGCTGGTCGGGGAAGTACCTTAAAACTGTTGTATAATGTAGCTAGACAATAACTCTTAATGATTGGTTGGACTACTTAGATTGGAAGTAAAAACCTTTGAATGTACTGAAAAGTTAGCTTGAGTTATGAGGGATTGTGTATGTAGCCTTTGTGTGAGGCAAACATTTGTATTTTGAAATATTTTACATGAATATCTTAATAAAGATACATTTTCAAGGAAAAAGAAGCAGAGTTGGACCTTTCTTTAAAGAAGACGAAAGGGATCTAGCTTCACGTTTGATGGAGGTTGCTCAAACCCTGTTAAACAGAGCTGTCTTTGGTGGAGAAGTGTAAACTTATTATCATCTTCTAGCCTTTCCTTTAGGAGAACAGCTACCACCAAATGGAATTTGATAGGAGAGCCATATACTTTGTGTGTGTGTGGGGGGGGGCATACAGTTTTTAAGTCATATTAGTGTCCTGAAGAGTATTTCAAGGTTCACACACCTGCAGGAATCACACCACTGACCAGTGGCTAATGATGGTAGCTGGGGAAATTAAGTTCTTAGAGTCAATCCATCACAAAGGGAGCAATTAGGAAAGCAGCCAGTGTATCAGCACCAAGAGTTTGCTTAAAGATAAGGAGGTTGGCAAATATTTACATCCTAAGAACTTCAGACAAAGCTGTTTAACCTTGTGCAAGCCTTAGGGTTCTAGCATGTGTGTGTATGTCTGTGTGTAGATTTGTATTTGTACAAATGTTTGCTTTAGTTTGTGATACTGTGTTGGATAGTATAGCTATGTGTGTGTGTGTGCCTGAGTGAGGGAGAGAGAAAGAGTGTATGTTTACTTACAAGTTCAGATGTGTATGTTAGGAAAAAGTAGCTGTCAGCCCTTAATGAACCTGGCATTACAATAGAAGGAAACCTATGCTATTCATTGATTAGGGGCCCTTGGGAACCAAGCTGTTTTTTTGCTTCCACAGCTTCCTCACTGAAGTGTTTCGTCTAATGTGGGCTTTGACCAGAGGGCCTTATTTTTGCTTTGGTTATGTAACGTTTTTATTAGCGGTGCAGAAATTTTAAGAGGGAACAGTACACTAATAGTAGTAGGCATGTTATAATATGGTAATGGAGCAAAGACCTGAAGAAAAGTTTTTTCTGTAATGGTCATCCACTCTGCTGCTGGGACATTCAGCCATGTGGGCAGCCATGTGACCACCAGTGAGTTAGTAATATACAAGTCCATGAATATGCTATTAGCAATCTCCTGACAGATCCCAGGAGTTATATATATATATATTTTCAAGCCATTTCTCTGAACAGTAAGTTTCTTTCTGCAGCAAAAACAAGAGTGAACATTACAGAAAAAGCAAACAAGCAGGGAAGCAGTGAAAAGAATGAAAAAAGTAGTTGATGTTGTGTAAGCTGGTTAGAAGAACTGGTTGGGCTCGAGATTTCTCCTCCATGCCTCCAGTCATTGCTTGGATGTGTGTGAAGCTCCATCAGTAGCAGCTGATTTCTTCTAATGACAAACTGAATGAGCTCAAACCAGCAGTTTGATGGAAACTACAAGTAATACTGGGTGTCCACTAGGAGAGGAGAGCTCTAGGAATGATCAAGCCAACAAACTGACACATAAAACCACTGTTTTACTGTTATTTGTATTTATTCTAATATTAGTGTTTTTTGAGAAAACAAGAACTGCTCAGCTAAACAGCCTGTATGGAAGAGTAAAGGAAAGTCGCCTGTCTTCCAAAAATAGCAGAATTCTACTTTACATTGAGACCTCCATCATGTGAGTTGAGTATTTACTGCAATTTACTACAAATGGCAAAACATGGACTTGGAAAGCTGTGGGAAGGCGAGGGAGTGTATGGGAGAGTTTATGAGTGCCTTCGCGTGGGTGCGGCTGTGCTTTTAATAAAAGGGCAGCGCTAATATTTTCAGGAACAGGATGGTTGCGTTGAAGGTTTGAGGGCCATGCTTCACTATGGCTCTAGCTTATCTTTAGTAGCTGTGCACCTGTGACAAACGAACTAGCTAACCGTGCCTTTCCTGTTTTGCTGACAGAAGTGTGTGTATGGTGTGATCGGCAGTGCCTGCCTGCACAAGGCAAGGAAGTTCCACCCTCTTACTCCTCTTCCTGTAGTGTCGGAGTCTAAAAGATTCCAAGTGAACATTTCCTTCCTTAAGCTAACAGTGCTACGGCCATGACCAGTGTAAGCTGCCTCTGTGGAAGCCGTGTTTGGCCTATGTCTTATCTGAAAGCAATCAGTGCAAAAGACAATGAGGGACAGTGACTCATGGGAGAGTTTAAAAGTGCATATTTCATGCACATAGACATGAAGATAAAGGCACAAGCATCTGAACTGTGCCAAACTATATGATAACAGGCTTATACTGATTGCATTGGTTGTTGGATTTTGGCCTGTAAAAATGGGAAACTACCAAAGTAAATGTTAATGTTTAATGAGCTCTAAACTAACTTACATGAGGGACCATGACGGTATCAGGCACAAACACGAACAGTCAAGCATGATGAATCTGGCATGCCACAAGGCAAGACAATGAATTCAAAAGCTGCTCCAAGAGCAACATGCTTATTCAGGGTCAAAACAGAAGGAAATAAGAGATCCCATCTGGGATTGGAATACTAAAGCACAGAACAATGGCACAACCTGTTTACTCTAAAAAGTTTGTGTTGCACTGTTAGCCTGCACTCAGTAATGACTTGCTTAGAAGAAAATATACTCAGTTGGCTAAACGGGAAAAAATAAACCTTCCCATGCTCTCAAGATAATTGCTCATTTGGTCGGAGACTGTCTTTTTTCTTTCTCTCTTTGCATATGATCTCATATTTACTTCAGTCAGCTGCAAGACCCAAAGCTTTTACTTTGCTGATTCAGGGCTAAAACATAACTAAACTTGAACTTTCAGATCCCACTGCCCCCAAATACTAAATAGGTCAAATGCATATATGCAACAAAGCACACACACACACACACACACACACACACACACACACACACACACACACACACACACAGCTAGCCCCACTTAGAGCTTACACTGACGTCAGTGTGAAGCGTACACGAAACTGACCTTGAGCTTGAGGCTGATGAGAGAGAATGGCTGCTCTGTTTCACCTGACTGGAAATGAGATGTTCACGTCCAATCATTAACTTTCCCCTCCTATGGGCCACAGAAAGAGCTGCTTGAGACCAAAGTTTGCAGACAAACATAGAAGATCTGTGCCAGTTTTATGTTTAAGCCACTAGGAAAATTTTTATTATTTGATATAACACTGTTTCAATGTTTCAACTTCTTGGGCTCAGAGGACACCGTTTTGTTTGCATTTAAATTGACGTTCTTTGGTCAATTAGAAAATGATCTCCATTTCTTTCATAACATTTCTTTTCATATTTTTAAAAAACAAATACTATATATATATATATATATATATATATATATATATACGTATATAAATATACTTCATGATCAGACAGGGCCAAAGACTTAGAGTCTTGGTCCTGAGGATGTTTATTTGAGGTAGGATCTACACATCTACTTTGTTTTGATTCTTCCTCTACCCTTTCTGGTTTACCTCAGGCTACGGGTATTCGGTTTTTCCTCATCAAATGTAATCTGGGTGGCCTTATTTTCCACCTGCTTTAGGCGCTGAAGTGCAACTCAACACTCAGCAACATTCACTCTGTGACTAGGCTCAAAGAGAGAAGCAGCAGAGTATGCAAAACTTACCTTGAGTGGAACTCTGTTTTGAGACAATTCCAAGGGCCCAGAACTGACAGGGGGCCCTCAGAGAACACTAATCTAAAAATATTATATAATTTTGGAGCCCATTATTATGTGTTTTTATACAGCCCCACACGCATGCATGCCAAAAATGTTTTGCTGTAAAATATTTTAAAAGATAAAGCCCCTAAAAAGATAAAGCCATAGTCAACTTGACTCTTACATTCTAACAACAGCTAACCTCAAAAAGTCCCATATGGCATAGCACTGCTGTAGCCTTTTCTGAGCTCGGAAAAATGAGTCATCACACTAATATTACAGCAGATTAGAACCTCAAAAAGATGCACGTATCCGGCTCAAATTATCTGGGACCATCACACAAGATCACGTGTGTACCAGGAAGCAGATGAAGTTGATATAATCAATGGCTTCATCTAAGATATGGATTCAATCATTTCTTCATTATCCATGAATAAAAAGCATTGTTCCTGTGAGGGGTGTTTTGGATGGAGTCCAGCAATAAATAGAACATGCAAAGAACACATTTAAAGTTTTAGGGGATTTCCTGTGTAACTTAGGCTTGGATGTATGATGAGAAGTATGTAGGTTGCCTAGTGTTTGAGTTTGGTTCTTCATCCAAGGGGTTTCCAACTGCTAATGCATTGCCTGCTGATATCCTTGGAAATATATCTTTATACAAGAAAAAGGTAGATGTCAACATATCAACTTGCTGCAGATCAAATGCAAAAGTATATGGGCATGCCTGTTTGAATGCTGGCAGTCCCTCTGGATGAGGGTCAAAATTGTGAGTCACCTTCCATAAGCAGTCACTCAGTGGTGTACTGGTCATAGCAGGCTTCCTGTATAGATTGTTTTGCCTTTGGTATTTGCTTCATATTGCACCTTCTCAAAGTATCTGCATGTCCCAACTCCTTGCCTGGTATGTACTGGAAACAGTAATCATGAGCAGCAAGAGCCTTCCTTTGAATTCATGATGAAGTGTTTACTCTGATTAAGCAGGTGTTCATGGGGCTTATGATCTAAGCAAGCTGTGAACCTTCTTCCACAGAAGTAAGAATGAAACCACCTTATCCCAAAAAGCACAGTCAAAAGCCTGTTTCTTAAGGTGCAAAACAGTGAGAGGTATAGCTGACTGGACATTTCATACTGTTTTCTGCAACAGCAGTATCATAAGGGCTACATACATTATATGACATGAGATTTTCTTGTCATTGTTGTGGATGGAGTGCTCAGTTCTTCTTTCACTTCTGGCTGCTTGTATTTTTCCTTTACAGGGCATGAAGTAGCAATAAGAAGGTAAGGTTGGCAAAAGTCAATCACAGCAGCACTGCTACAAAAAACTTAAGTTCTTTCGCATTCTTTGGCTGTTCTGCTTCTCTCAAAGCTGGATACTTTTCTTCTACTGGGCACAGGCATGCAGCATCAATCTTGTACCCCAAGTAGACAACTACTCATGCTTCTAAAACACATTTGTCTTTTTTTTTAGAAGCATTCCAGCATTTTAGAGCCTGTTCAGCACTTCATCTCAAATTTTCAAACGTTCATGTCCCTTTTGCCCATGATCACTATGTCATCTATATAAACACACTCACTTAATATTTTGTAATATTATATTTGTAATATTAAGTGTATAGGACTTTGTTTGGAGTATGCTTAGTAGGGAAGCAAAATGAATTATGTATGCTTGAAATTAAACCTGTTTGGGCTTTTATGATGCATTTCTTTGACTTGAAACCCAATGATTCCTCAACACTGGCACAGCTGAGGTCAAGTATTTTAAATGTGTTGCCTAATAACAGAGTGACGTAAATGTTTTCTAATTGTCAACTGATTAAGTTAACTGTGATTTTGTTATCCCATCAGATATGAAAATAATCTAGCTTGAGAATGGAATTTAGAAATCTCACCCCTTTGCTCTATGTTGCTATAGTTACCTTCTCTCTGAGTAGGCAGTCCTTTTCCACTTTTGCTCTTACTGCGTACTGGACTAGCTTAAGTTTGAAAAAATGTGAAATGCTTTCAGTGTCCACATGTATTTTATCATTTATCCCCTTTAGCATGCATAATTCAAATAAGTGTGGGTTGGGACACTAATTTGAAATGGAATAACTCTGACCAGGATAGTTTTTAACTATATTTAAATTTGGTACATTCCTAAAAAGCCAAAGGGCCTTTGCCTTTTGCCACCATTAAGGGAATGTTTACCTGTGCCTTTATGCTGAACACTTGCACAATAAGATGCACAGGTAAAAACATTTGAAACCATGTATTAAGACATTTTTTGTTAATTACTATACTTTAGTGCGATTATCGACATCCAAAACATACACAAAAATATAATTGTAGAAATATGATTTTAAAAATATTGTAATCATATGCATAAACCAATGTTTGAAATGCACATAAGTACTGAAAAGTATTCCTAAACCACACATTAGTAACAATGACCTCATCACAGCTTTGAAACATCTACAATAAAAAGAAATTACCTGTTTGAAGTGTTATTGCAACATTATATTATTGGGCAAACTGTCTTAAATAATCCAAGGCTGGACTCACAATTTCAAAATTCTCCATAAATTTGCAGTAAGAAAACAAATTTGGAAACCATTTTAACCCTAGTTATTTTGGTATTTTTGGGGTAGTTATCTTGTAGAAACATTTCTTTTTTCCTCTGTCTTTGCCAGTGAGATTATATTCTCCACTATCTCCTGCTAGATCACTCTGTTTACATTTTTTATTATGCCTAATGCAATAATACAAACATGACAAGCTTTGAAAAAATGTCTGTTTTGTCTGACCAGAGATCTGGTTTGTCTAAATTTAGATTTGCATTTGCGCACCGTACGACCTGAATGCCCTGACCTGCAGTGAATCTACAGCAAGCAGTGCTGGCCTAAGCCCAGGAAAATAATGAAGGACCACGGCCATCCTAACAATGAACTCTTTCCTCTCTTCCACTTCCTGCAGGCCATTCAGGCCCTTAACCAGGACAAAACTTAGGACTATTTGTTACACATACTGTACATAGACACATAAATACAGACTTTGGAAAACTCTGCACAACATCCACACGCCCAATGTTACTGTCAGTACATATGGCTTATCCTGTGTTCATAATTATTTATTGTATTATTAGCTTTTCCAGTGCAACTATGTTGACTCAATATTGCACTGAGTTGCACATATAACTGCACACATCTGCACTGTATGAAGTATTTCTATTATACTATTTGTGCCATTTACTTTTCATATTTATATTTTTTTGTTTTCCTTTTCTATTTCCATGTATGTAAATTCTGTTTTACTATCTCCATCACTGGGCAGTCCTAAAAGGAAGATTCAAGATTCAAAAGTTTAATGTCATGTGCACAGTATAGCAGTTACACTGTCCAGTGAAGTTTGCCAGTCCTCCATTGCCAAAATTGAATAAATAAATTAACATAGTAACATGTCACTGCATGTCATACTGTGAATGAGTATATGATCAATAAAACATGATTTGATTGGATTTGAGTGCATGTATGAGAAACTGAAAACTGCCCATCAACATTGGTAATGTTATTTATTGTGTTTAGTCTTCTGTTTTTTCATCATAGTCTGTAGGTTGCCATCTTAGACTACATGTGATTAAAAGCTCAGAAATGAAAAAAAAAAAAAAACGCACAAAACTGCCATTGCCACAAACCAGCCAAGAATTTAAAAAAGAGCTATTTTTATTTTTCACTTATTAATTAGAATGCCTACAAAGTCACAGGCCCTCTGCTTGTTCCTGAACAGAACTCAACTCAGAATAATGTTCAACAGCAAACAATAACTGATCTCTGTCTGATCTCTAAAAATCATTAATGAGGAGCTGGACCATTTCTAGAGACCGAAGAAAGAGAAGTGTGTGAGTAGTGAGGAGGAAAAAGCACCAGTCAGCTTCAGGGCTCTCTAGGCCATGCAAGTTAGAACCCCACCTATACTGCAGGTAAGACATGTACTCACAGCACCTTGTAGCTAAAGGCAAACATTGTATGTGTGTGTGTGTATTAGTTTTACTCCAGTTAATTGGTGACAAATGTGAAGTTAAAGGGTGGGGGTGGGGTTAATAAGTGTTCAGGACTGATTCCTTCATGTTAAAGAGTCTTAGGCTAAACACAAACCACAGGGCTGATTCATAAAGACATTAAAGTAAATTTGAGTGGTTATGTGGTACATTATGTACTCAAGTGTTCATATGAGATGCCTTGAGCTGTGTACTAAAGAAAGGAAAATAGTGTCATAAATGCATATGTTATATTAGTCCTTTCAAATACTGTGAATCAAATATTAATTAAATAATAATTTCACAAACCCCTTTTCCAGAAAAGCTGGGATATTTATAATACCTCATATGCTACCAATTATCCTGCTTACTGTGGAGTCTTCCAAATTGGTGTTTGAGTATTCTGTGCACTTTAACTCTGCCCCAACTATTGTTGAGTTTGTTGTAGCCATAAAAATCTAAATTTATGTATATTTTTAAAGTCAGTCAGGAAATCTTTTCTTTTTCTGTCAGCTGAATTATGGTTAATGTAAATTCAAATATCACAGATTTCACATTTCACAGAAGTTTGTTTTTATTGCATTTTGGATAATAACCCAACTTTTCTGGAAACGAGGTTTGTATTATTTTTCTTGCTTACACTTCATTATGAAGGGGCTTCTTAATTTGCTGATGCATTACAGTAAATCAAGCAAATAAGCAAAATGACAAGGCAGTAGTATTCCATGATGCTATATTATGTCATTTATAAAGAATTGGGGTGTGAGGCACAGTTGCCACTTTATGTTAACATTTGTTTCATGCCGGGATTCATGCCTGGATGTGTCCCTAGTGTGACCACACATGATCCAGTTTTACCGTCTGAAATTAAAAATCACTTTAACACTTACACTGTGCTGTTTGTAGTCCGTGTTTTTTTCCCCATTGTTTCCATACAAATCATCAAGCTTGGCTTAAATGCTTTCATCAACCCAGAGCACAAGAAAAAACTCCAGCCTTGCATATCCTTCGTCATGTGGTTCCTTGTTTATCATCTCACCTGCTGGTCAGCGCTGACTTACATAACTACAGACACAGAAAATGCATTCCATGTGGTCAAGATGGTTTGAGGGATCTGGTTACAATGTGTACTGGGTATATTTACAACTATCTTTCCATGCAGTCAAGTTGTTCTTATCACCAAAATGTGTGCTACTGCATGTTGTAAACTGTCATTGTTCGTGATGATGCACTGCATGAATCAAACAGTAGGTTACTTTACCCATCTGCATGATGGCATTGTGGGAAATGTCAGTTCTAGTGTTGTGCAGTTTACCGAAAATTATTCATTTTTTACACTTGCAAGTTCTTCTAAAAATAATTCCCCAAAATAATTACATTTTATATAAAATCATTATAAATTAAAATAATTATATACAACATATAAAAAGTATATCAAAACTATAATGCAAGTAATTACTTACTAGAGAAAATGTCAGTTTTCACTAATGATGCTGTTTAAGCAAAAAAAAAGAAACAAACTTTCACTACAGTGACTGTCTGCCTTGTGTGTCCTTGCGTAAGCCTGAGCCTCTGCACCGAATGCACTGCATGATGGACAGAAGTCACACAAAGTTACTTTCACTTTCAAGGTGAAGCGAGTGAATAACTAACAACCACAAAATTGTGCTAATAATGGAAGAGACTTCACAAATTAACTTGGCCAGAGAGAGAGAGAGAGAGGGATTTGCACTCTGAATAATCTAAAAAGCCTCTTTTGGAAATTGTACAGATTTTGGGCAGTGGGCAGTGAAATTGTGAAACCTCACAAGAAAGTTGTTAGTAAGCTCTGTAAGCCACAGTTCGCCTACTATTCGTCTAACAGACATAATGCATGAAAGTAATGAGTAACAAGCCCATTTAAATTTCACTAATTGTAATTGCATTGTTCATATAATATATATTTAAAATAGAGACATTAGAGTAATGCATTGTTACTGCCAACACTGATCGCATCACACTGAAAACATCAGCATACTGCCCTGGTCCATAATTACAACAAAACCTTTCTGTATACAAACATACCCACATACATATGAATAATGAACTAATGAACTTGACTGAACTCAGGCAAACGGTTCCGTAGCCTTATGACCAGAACAGAGAGACTCAGGAAGAGTTTCTACCCACAGGTCATAAGGCTCTTAAACCAGGACATGCCTCACATTCAGTAGGTCTCACCTGGACTATACACCTCACTGTAATCCTGTACCTAACTCAACCACGGCATCGCACTGTCTTCAACTGAAGTCGCCTATCTGTATATTGCCATTTGCACTATGTTATTTGCACATTTAGCCTATCTGCACTTTCTATATTCTGTATATTCCGGCAAATCACTTATCTGTAAACTAAAACATATTTGGTCTGTACTATATATTGTTAAGGGTGTGTATTTACTGTCTAAACTCTATATTGTATTACTGTCTAAACTCTATACTGTATATTGTTAGGTTTATTGTTTAGTGTTAGTTTCCTATTTATTATTATATGCTTTTTAACTGCTTACATTTTATAATACATATTCTATTTCCTTTGTAATATTTTTTTTTACTTCTTAATTCTTTTTTAAAATGCACAGTCTCAGGAATTAACAGGGTACATTTCACTACACGTTGTACTTGTATAACTATGTATGTGACAAATAAACCTCTTGAATCTTGAATTTTGAATACCTGATTGCTTGCTTGTGTGCCTTCCTGCCTTACTGCCTTACTTGTTTTGACAGCTTCTCCCTGTTTATCTCCCACAGCTGATAGCAGCATGGAGCCAGACTGACAGGCTTCCTCAGGAGCATCATCAGAGGGCCATAAAACAGTGAACAGCTGTGGAAAAGTGCAGCTTTCACACTGAAAAAACACACTTTCAATTGCCTACCTTCATGGCTAATATGGAAACACCCTATTGCAGAAGTGTGAAGAACTGAATATGAATACATTCTCATTTGATAGATTTCAAAGATGAGCTTTCATATTCCACTGACACTGCTACCATTACTACACATTTGATTTATGGATGGCTAATTGATACTGTAAGTCTTTGAACCTCAAACAGTCCAAAGAATTGTAGTCACTAGCAGATGCCTAATAATGCTTGTTAAAGATATACAGCAGATGCTACCTGTCATTATCAGCCCAGTGATGTGAGATGTAACATGCCAAACAATAATTCAAACAGTATTTCACCCTCATGGCTGATTTGAAGTTAGCACAATGTTTATGTCTGTGCTGAACTGAAGATTCTCTGGAGTCGTGTCTGATTCTGCAGACCATCACCAGGCCAATCTCTGTTACAATACACTAAAGCAGAGAAATGCACTAGTGTAATGATTGTCTATCAGGCAGAATGTGCTTATGCTGCAATTTTTTACACTGGACTGAGTGCAGAGTCCGTTTGACACTTTGTACTGTATTATGCTCACAGAGATAACTTCAAAACAATGCAAAGCGGATTTCATTCCAGTATTATGTCAACAGAGATTCTACACATGGAACCTTATTTGACCTGCCACTGGTTGGTTTAAGTCATGACAAACATAACTTGCGTAAGGCTGTTTGCCAGTCAGGATCTAATTAATTATATGATTAAGGATTGAGTTGCATTAATAAAATCGAATTTTCAATTTCAGTTTATTTCTCCAGGGCTTTTTACATGAGACGTTATAATGAAGCAGCTTTATGTAACATGGGTCCAAGCACCTAATGAAGAAGCCAAAGGTGACAAGTTTGTTGCCTGTTTAGCAAGACAGGGATGCATCATCACAGTCACTTTACTTCTATGTGTTACATATATTTTATCAATACAGAGCACATTGGTTATAGTTCCAGGGGATCCCTGCATTTTATAGGCTTTCCAAGCACAACCAGAACTGCTACAGTAAAGTGCTTAATCACAGAGGTTGTTGTAGTCAAAACCAGCCTCATACTCAAGTCTGGACTCAAGACGTTTTTCCATTGCCTCCGACTCATCTCAGTCTTAGACATTGGTCTTGCCAAATATTCTAGTCGGTCTCAGCCAAGTCCACCGGCTTTTAACAAAAATGTGTTGTTTTTTCCTCAAGTGACTCCTCTTTTAAAACAAAATCATTAAACATGTGAACTTGTTCAGAAAACTGGCTTTGGTTTAGTTATTTGAAAATCGATCTAGAGCAAGTATTGACACTGACCATCATATGCCTGCCAAAACTTATTTGCATATGTGTGTAACACATGCTCATCATTTTCACATGATGTTGGCAAAATCCAGCATGTAAACTCTGTCTTTCAGTCTATTCTCTTTAGACTGTGTGTTGACTTGAACTTCATTTAGACTTCATTGTAACTAGAGTGATGCAACTAGTCCTTGTCTTAGACTTGTCCTGGACTGAACAAAGGTGTTTTTGAGTACAGCCCTGGTTAATGATTTGTTGATAAGTTTGAACATGGGAAAACACTAAGCTGTGCAGTGAGGTGGACTGAAATGGTGATGGTAACACTTCACTGCAGACCAGTATTCATAAGACTTCATGACAGTTATGTCATGTAGCCTTATCAGTACTGGCCTTTATGTAAGTGGTATCAGTAATAATAATAATAATAATAATAATAATAAGAAGAAGAAGAATTACTATTTTTATCATTGTTATTTGTGCTGGTTTCCTCTCACTGTCCTAAGGCCAGTTGGACTGGATACACTAAATTGACAGTAGGTGTGTGAATGGTCATCTGACTGTCTGTCTGTTGCCCTGTGATGAGCTGGCCTCCTGCCCTGGGATCGGCTCCAGCTTCCCTGTGACCCGAAATGGAAGAAGTGGCCTAGAAAATGGATGGATTGATTATATATTTATTATTATTATTGTATTAATCTCAGCAAGTAAAATAATCTTTAATCTATTGAATATTTTTAATATTTATACGTATTATTTATTATATTTTCCAAAATAACTAAAATGCCAATGAATAACAGTAATTCCCTAAGATAAAGTTAAGCCTTAGCAAATTCAAATATCCAGAAATAAGTTAAATAATCCTGCAATATGTTTACAATAATCTCATGTACAGGTGTCACGCAAACATCTTTGTGTCCTGCATGTGATTTCATGATTGGCAGGAAATTATAGGTCCTTATGACCGGAGTGACCTGATTTTCATGCACAGAGCTGTTTGATAGGCTTATGGTCACTGATTGACATGAAATTCAAGCAAGTGATAGACAGAGGCTGGTGTATAGCTTCTGGCCACAAACCCATGTGTCCCTAAGCAACAGCCCCTGGCCTGCAGATACAGCATCACTGCTGACGAATTAAAGGAAGTATAAATCCCACAAGTGTCTGTGTGGTGGTTTTATAAAAATATTTGCATTTTGCAAGCCTTGGGGCAGGTTGGCAGTGGCGATGGCTGGCTCCAGGTTGATGAACTGGAACAGTAACTGTCTCCTCCCAGAGGGGCTTTGCCATCTGGGCTCACTCCTTGGAGCTCTCACTGCTAGCAGCCATTACTCACCAGGCAGGCGCTATTTCAACTAGCAGAGCCACAAGGGTCATTATAAGCATTGCATACCTGCATAGCTTACCAACTCCCTCAGGCAACACACAGTAATGCCACCACATCATCTCCTCCCACTACAAGTGACTACAGAGAGATCTGAGAGATATTTAGTGCAGTTAAGTAAACAGTCAGTATCATCGCTATATCAAAAGCATTTACAGTGTAGTAGAGATGGGCAATAACAAATAATATTTTTACTTATGTTTAATATATTTGTGAGAAAATGAGTCTTCCTTTTACTTGTTTGCATTTCAGCCATTGGCATTATGTCATGTTAGCGGCAGCATCTGCCCTGCTTTGAACAGTGTTGTATAAAGTACCTGAAAGTCAATACTTCAGTTCAAGTCACTGACTAGAAAGCTACTCAAGTAAAGTCTTATAGTAGCTTGTATTTACTGAATGTAAGTATGACAAGTAATCTATAACTTAATGTACTTAAGTAATGAAAGTAAAAGAACAAATACACTAATAAAAACAAAAGGCAGTAAGAATTTTGAATAATATGTAGTTTATCCAGCTTATCTGGCACCTTAAAACATGGAGCCTACATCACACTTCATAAACAAGGTCTTTAAAGCCTAAACAATTTACAGAACACCAACCTGTTTTTTTACATGGCTTCATTCAACCCTCCCGTCCTCTCTTTTGTTCTTCTTGACTTTCTTTCTTTACTTCCTCTCATTAGAGTAATGTGCACCAACCTAAAGCAACCTATTAGTTCACTAAACTGTACAGGTCTTCAGTGTCGATAGACCTGAATCAATTTTCATGTGATTTTTGTAACGAAACTGCGCATTGAAAATGTATTGGAGTAAAAGTCAGGACATGTAGTGAAGTGAAAGTGAAATTATACAGAAATAAAAAAAAGTCAAGTACAGATACCCTCAAATCATACTTAAATACTGTAGTGAAGTCTTATTACTATACAGCAATATCAGATTTTTAAGATTTGTCAGTTTAGAGCAGTGGTGGTTCAAGTGAGTGGGGTGCCCACTAAGGTACCCTTGAGCAAGGTACCGTCCCACTACACTGCTCCCTGGGCACTTAATATAGCTGCCCGCTGCTCCATGTCTGATGGGTTAAATCCAAAGGCCACATTTCATTGTGGTGCACCTTGTGTGTGATTGAGTGTGTTCACAATGATAAACAAATCACTTTCACTTCACTTTCAGTTTATTTTAAATAAAAAGTGCATTAAAAAGAGAATTTGTATTTTTTCAGTGATTCACCTTATGAGTCTTCACACTTAGAAAGGAAAGAGATTCTGAAGAATAAAATTAGAGTGTTTTCTGGCCCACAGTAGTAGGGACTAGCTCCCAGAATCTCAACTGAGATACATAGCGCCAAACTGTCAGTGTTTCTGGGTTCTGAGGTTACGTAAACAGTAATCTCATTCCACATAAATTATAAGTGATAGGAAAATCTGCATGAAGTTAAAATATAGTGCTTCGTTCAACCCCTTCAATTCCAGGAATCCCTCTGTTGTGCTTTATCTGTGGCCTGTGGACATGTTGAACTTGTGTGATAGCTGAGGAAAGGACGACTGGGAACTATGTTAAACTCCAGTCTGGGGCATACTGTCAACACATTAAAGAGTAAGTGTGTAACATACAGACCTGACACACAGATCACTCAGAGTCAGGCCCACTGAGAACTAACAACCGAACAAGCTGTGAAATCAAGCCCAAAAGTCTTTTTATTTACAGTTAAAAGCCCTTTGTCTTCACCAAATGAGAGATCATTAAAAAAAAAAAAATCAAGATATTAAGGCTAATCACAGATTTAAAGTGTGAAAAGTTTCTCTCCAAGAAATGTGCCTGTACTCATCCTAGCTAAAGAACAGTCTACTGTATGGAGCTTTTCTCACTGGAGAGGAAGGATGGGGTGGGGGGACACCACACTCAAAGAGTCCAATAGAGACATCTGCAATCTGTCGCCTCTAGCAAACTTGCCCCTTCGACCTTCTTTTCAAACCAGAATCACTGCCAACGAGGGGATAAAAAAACCAAAGAATGAATTCCCAGAGCTTGGCAGCCACCACATTCATGCTCTCCCTGTGTCTTTTGTAGTTGGACTCCAAAAGATTTCTTTTTGCTTTTCTCCCTAAGGCTCAGGCGCTTTTCCCTCTCTTTTTTCTCACTCTGAGCAAGGCTCTGGAGAAGTCACGGGTGCTGTAGAGTGAACTGCATGACAAAACTGTCATTTACATTTGCAGTGAATGTGACCTCATCAGAATTAGGATCTCAAATAGCTGGTCTATAAATTTCATTCTTACAGACAAGCTTTACAGGCTGCATTTGGTTGTATGTGTTGCAGTGCAATGTAAAAGACTGGAGGAATTTTGCCCTCCATAGCATACAATGGAATCACTAGCATTTTCTATTGTAATGGAACAGAGAAAGTTACAGCTACTAAGTTAAGGTATCTTTGCCAGAAGTTTCAAAGATGTCGATTTGCCACAAAAACAGATACATTTTGGTTTATAACAAACAAAAATAACAGTGTCTTTGGCCAAGTTTAATGTCAGTTCCAAGATCAGGAGTGAACTAGAACTCATCAGAAAAAGAGTATATCCCTCATCTTAACCACTTACTGTCTTGTGGCTCTGACCAGCCCAGGCACACAAGTGGTCAGACACAACAGTACTATGCCAGTTGGCTGCTCCAGCCCTTGGCACTGGAACCTCATGGGATTGCCTAAGAATGCCCTGCTGGCCGTCATGGTGACAGACATGCAAGTATTTACAGCCTGTTTTCTCTTGCCTCATGTTCCTGCCCCTGCTGCTCCTCATAGAACAGAGGGCTGGTGGGGAGGGGTGCTTGAGCCTTTGTGGAGGGTTTTTGTGCTCAGTATTCTGGGTTTATTTTCCTCTCGTTGGGTCTGTCTGTGTTGTGAATCCTATTCGGTAGTTTATGGAGACTGACCAGGCAGGAGGTGTGTGTGTGGGTTTGTTTGGGTCTTTACAAGACCCATCTGGACAGGTCTGCTGCCCAATAAAGCATCAAAAGCAGCCTAATATAAATTCACGATGAGGCCTGCAAGCCCACAGCAGGTGTGTGCTTGACATAGCATTGCCATGTAGAAACAGCAAAGGGTGATGTGCCTTTCTAGTCTCTCTCAACGCCTGTGTAGATACATTTGTTACAAAGGCCTGGGCACACTTAATAATATCTTATGCCTCTAAGCCATGTTCTTGTAAACCGTCACCCTAAAACCAGTTTTCCCAGGATCAGCATGCTTGAACATGTAATCTGTGAGCATGGACTGTACACTTTACCAATCAATGCTTCAGGACCTCTTGTTGTGCAATGAAGATACTTTTCAGTTTACATGCATAGGTTTCCACTTACATGGATTTCCATGTCACACATGGATGTCACTTTGTGTGATGTTTGAAACACATTTACAATGTAACAGTGAAAGGCAAAAGTTACAATCATTTGATGATTTCTCAGACAGCTAATATCTGATATATCTAGATCTATCTAATGTTCTTCATTCAGTGAAGGGTGTTTTACTTCAACTTTTCAGAAAATTTTAGCAAGGATTTTAGTAACTATAATCTGATTAAAAATGGCACATAGTCAATGTTACTGAAGTAGGTATTGTTACGGTAATTCCTGATTCTATGAATCAAGCCTATAAACATATCGTACACACACATACACACACACACATATGCATACACACACACACACACACACACACACACACACACACACACACACACACACATACCTCAATCCCAGAAAAGTTGGAATATCTTCCAAAATACAATAAAAACTAAAATCTG
>JBBPDA010000105.1:42408122-42419549 GCA_037974385.1 Arnoldichthys spilopterus | reverse complement strand
CACACACATACACACACACACACACACACACACACACACACACACACACACACACACACACACACACACACATATACCTCAATTCCAGAAAAGTTGGAATATCTTCCAAAATGCAATAAAAACTAAAATCTGTGATCTGTAAACATTTAATCAACTGACAAAGGTACAAAAAAAGATTTTTAATAGTTTTACTGACCAACGTAATTGTATTTTGTAAATATAGCTAAATTTAAAATTTGATGGCTGTAACACACTTAGCAAAAGTTGGGACAGAAGGATGTTCACCATTATGTTGCATCACCTTTCATTTTAATAACACTGAAATGAGTTCAGGACCAGAGAACTTGCCAGTGTTTCTGCATAGTGCTAATGTAAGGCTTCCTCCTTGTGTAATACAGTTTCAAGCTGCATTTCTTGATGCAGTGACTATGTTAAGCCACAATGGTTTTCTGAAGTACTCCCATGCCCAGGATAGTGCAGCATGACAGTTTCTTAGGCAGTGCAGCCTGAGGCCTTGAAGATCATGCATTATAGTCATCAGCAGTGGTTTCTGACCTTGACCTTTATGCACTGAGATGTCTCTGGATTATCTGAATTGTTTAAAAAATATTTTGCACTGTAGATGTTGAACGGCCTAAACCCCCTGGGGTCTTGAGCTGGGAAAAGTTACTTTTGAACTGACAAACAATTCTCTTTCAAATTTTGCACCCATGACCCAGTCATGGCCCATTATTGCCTGCAAAGACTAAACCTTTGGTGGATTCTAATTTTTAGCCTGTTTAATGTGGAGTCTTCCAAACTGGTAATTGTTGACTTTTCAATATAATTTTAACTCTCAAATTTTAAAATTGTGTTGCAGTCATCAAATTCTAATTTTGAGGATATTTACAAAATATAATTAAGTTGATCAGTTAAACTATTAAATATTTCCTCTTTGTACTTTTGTCAGTTGAGTTAATTAACACATAGTTGTTTTGTTTTATTAAATTTTGAAAATAGTGTTTCTTCTATCTTTATGGTTCTCAAACTGGTCTATGAGGACCACCAGAAAAGTCTTATTTAGGATTAATTGACAGCTTTTTTTAAAATTCAGACAGGGACATTTAGAACCATAACAGAAAGTAAAATATATTTCACTGTCTAAATAAGCATTCAGCCATATAATTTATTTATTTTTTGCTTGTTTCAAAATCGTAAAGAATGTGCCAATAGAAATGCTTTAAATAATATTGAAAGTTAAGACCTTTTTATTGCTAGCCTTCAAATAACTGTGATGTGATAAGAAAGGATATTTGTTAAAGCAAAATTCAAAGGTGTTTGCTAACTCTGAGAACCAGCCTAATGTCCCATACTATACCGATACTGACAAGGTCTGATTTCATGTGGAAATTTAATTACTTAATCTGAGCCAAAAATTTATAAAAATAGGTATTACATTACAGGTCTTGCTGGTTACAGTATTGTGTGGCTCAGTGTAAGTTACAACGAGTATGCTTATTTCAATAGCCATTGCTTTGGCCAGAGGCGGTTAACTTAGACCAGCCATACTGAAGTTACCACTTGCTACAAAGGCAAATGGATGTCTGACCACTTCAATCACTGGCCCACTGCTATCTCTTGCCGAATGCCCCTGCAGGCCTCCTAAAACTGATCCAGAGCAGGTCCTGTCAGAACAAGACCAAACTGAGAACCCTAGAGGATAAATCTTCTCAATAGCCCAACATATTTCAAGCAGAGTTTATTAGAAGATAGTTGGGACTAACAGAAAATTACTTCTAAAGGGAACAACACATAAACAATTTGCCTGTACTATAAAGCATACTCTACACACAGTAAGGCAAAATGTTGGAAGGAATTCGTCTTGGATTAGCCAAATTCTTATCTGTATAATTAGCTGAACGGATTGTGGTTTCAGGTGTCACCCTTGAGCTGTAGAGTTCAAGTCACTGTCAAGCAAAACAACAACAAAGGGAGCAGCCTAGCAGCAGCTGAGATTGGTTGGAATTGGGCTGTTGCGCAGTATACATGCAAATGGAGCTTCACAGCTGATCATGGAGTAGCAGGCATGCCCATGCCTGTCCCACAGCCACCTTCACTCATAACAGCTGAGACATGCCCACCACCTCCCCCTCCAAAATAAACTGGTCTGTACACCCTACCCCCCTCAGGCTTAACAGAGCAAGCAGGGTGAAGGGGGTTGTGCGTAATTTGTTTACTCATGAGTAACGAGTGAAGTGCTAAGTCAAAACTGGAGCAATGTCATGATCAGTGGCAACTACAAAGGATGTGTGTGTGCCCTGACTGTTTGAATGTGTTTGTGTGAGAGTGCATAGTGACATTCACTTGAACTTGTCCTGTGACGGACATTAACAGCATGGAGTTGGTACTGAGTGGCAAGGCAGTGTGGTGTGATGTGTCAGCTGTGATGTGACAAAACACACGCGCACACACACACACACATGCTCACACGTGCAATTTCGCATTCTGCTCAAGTCTGAGTTAAAAAGAACAGCCACTCATCACATCATTCCAGAGGTCTAACCAAGCATGTGGAAAGTGCAAGGTCAACACCCACCCCCACCCACACCCACCAATGTACACACACATGCACACATATATACACACATACAGACACGAATGTATTTGTACAATGTCATGGCATGAAGTCATACATGCTTTCCATATTATAAACTGACATGTCAATTCATTGGGTGCACCAAGCTTGTATCGACACTCACTGTCCAGTTTATGTATTCGTAGTTGACAAATAGACTACAGTCCATTGGTTGTTGGTGGTCAGGACCCAGGACACTGGACCACCACTGAGCAGATTTCATTCGAGTGGTGGATCATTCTCATCACAGCAATGACATTGACATGGTAGTGGCCTGTTAGGGGAACACTCCACTGTAGGATACCATTGATATAGTTACATGACATGTACATAAGCCTTTTAAGATGTATTTATAAAAATAAAATTTGAACATGAATATTATTTTTTGACTTTATTAATAATAAATAAATAAAAATAAATCAGATAAATTTGATAAATATGTAACTTTGTATAAAGCTTTCTTTTGTTTATGTAAAAACTAAATCTTTTGCCCTGAAAACAATAAAAGCATGCACACACACACACACACACACACACAAATCATAAAAAAACTCCAAATATCCTCTTGAAGAAGGCTGTCAGTGAATACAGTCCTTGATTAAGACCCACTTTCCTTTGGGTCTCCCAAGTTGGAGATAAAGGTGCATTCTAGGAATAATGATCCACAGGAATGTGGCCCTAACCCCTGCATACACTATTCACTCCTCCAGTGGAGCTTCCAAAGCCTCTTTTGATGTCCAGTCTAATGCAGACTAACAGCTGCACAGCTCTCATGAAAGCCCTTTGCTTTTCTTTTAGGGGAGAGAGAGAAAGAGAGTCTGATCGGAAGCCTGGCAGCAGCAGGATGAATACAGCGCTGCCTGAATTGCTTTGCTGAATGATTTGCTAGCAAGAGAGATTGGCACCCTTACATGGATTAGGCACACAACACATAATGCGTGTGAGAAATTTATTTACTTTCTAAAGGGTTCTTTGTACCCTCCTGCACTATGCCCATTATTAACCGTGCTGGTGGCGGTAAGTACCTGAAGTTCTTTTTTTCCCCTGGGTTTAACACTTGGGATAACAGTAGTTAGTAAAGCAGCAGTGAATGTATGAATAGGCCGAAGCTCTTTTGGTGTGTGTGATTGCTGTTAGGTTAGATACAGATTCTGAGATGTCACTGCTGCTGTGATTTACTTCCCTTCCCCCTTGCTTTTCAAACTGGCCGATTAGGCCCTCCCATGACCCAGCCTACCACTCTCTCCACTGAGCCAGTTACATAACTAATGTCCAGTGACCTTCCCCCTCCCTTTCCTCGTCTTCGTACACACACACACACACACATACACACACTGAGCTCTAAAATATTTCTTCTGGATAATTCGGCAGGAGATTAGGCAGGCTCTGGGTCAGAACCCTCCCCTGCTGGGATTCTCTGTGTGGGTCTTTTTAAAAGGGTCTGGACTTTATCCTCCACTCCCTCAGTACCCCGCGCTGACGGCAAGCACACAACTCCAAGTCTGTAAACCTTTTCCACTCTGCCTCCATTTTTGGCCTTGCCAGTTAAATACATAACAGAGCGAGGAGCCATGTCTCAGAGAGTAAAGCAGAGGCTGGCGTTTAAAAGGGAAAGCTGTAAACATTTTACATTTTAATGTAGACAGAGGGCATTACTGTAAGTTGGGGGATAATGTAATAGTAAATCCAGATGGCTAACCTTTGACATCTTGTATCACTTTGTTCCTTTTTAGTAGTTTTTCGTTTGCCTAGGGAGTTGGCCTTTGAAGATAGCGAGTGTTTTTAATTCGTAACGCAGAGACAGACTCCGTCTTCTCTGTTTATATACCTTATTGCTCTTTGAGAAGATACACAGTTTGCTGGAATTAGGATTCGTAATTACTTCTCATTCCAGAAGAAGCTGGAGGAGTGCTTTTCTCTAGCCTCAGTGTTTGACATTTTAAAGTGCAGATATTTTTCTGCTTCATTCCCCCACAGCGACTCACTGATGGCTGCTGCTGGATCTCCAGAGTGGTTTGTGCGTCATCAGCAGGTTATTAAATCCCATTCTGAAATAATATTTATGAGTGGAGGCGTTTATATGACCCGCGGCATCAGAGACAGAGGAAGGAGCTGGGGGGAGTGCAGGTCAGAGAGGAGGTCTTCTTCAGATGGAACACATCTGGAGTGAAGATTCTCCAACGACCTACTGCAGCCAAGTGTCTCTATACTACAATGTACACTAGACAGAATGTGGCTGCACTTCCAGACGTCCAGGACCTGGAAAGGACAGGGAGCTAATGTAATCTAGGGCGGATGGATAAGTTTTCGTCTCAGTTTGTACTGTAGGTGGCTAACAGGACTTAAGCAAAATATACCCAACTCTACTGTATACACAAGTGAAAAAATAGATCTTAAAGTTAACAAAAGTCATTCCAGGATTCTGTTCTAACAGTTCTATATGATATGAGATCATAACCTATGAAACAGAATCTCTAAAATAAAATGTCAGCATTTAGACTCATTCATCACTGCAGGCTTCCAGATGTCTTTAGCACATCAACCCAGACCAAAATAACCCAGAATTTACAAAAGCAGAGAGTGAAACAGACTGTCACAGATGGTAGAAGTTATCACAGTTTACAATATTCGATTACCCTACACAGGTCCTCTCCAAACAAGTCAGGAGTGATTTTTCACGCAGGGAATTATGACTAACCCACTCAGTATGTGCTTTATTTATGAACTCATGGGAGCCATCTTATGGAAACTATTTTCCAGCTCAGGCCTTGCCAGCTGTGTGGCATAAGGGCTGGGCTATGGAAAGCCCCAGGGCTGCTGGTAAGTCTTAGACTGATCTGAAATCAGTCCTTGTGGCTTCTCTTGTAATGATCATGGGCAAGATATGTGCATTATTTTGTTTCCAGATTAGTGTGAAAGAGCTAGATTTAGCCAGGGAAAGCACCGGAGACATGGGCAGCTCTCCTTGTTCACATCCAACCAGAATGAGGTAGCTGTACTGAAAGACTTCACACACTGCACCCTCCCCCTGCACTGCGCTTTGATGTTTTCCGCCAGAGCTTTTGGGCACAGGTTCTCTTTTCCCATTGGCTTGTGTGTTTGATTTTGAATGATGACAGCCAATTCTACGGCCTGCTGCCCAAACAGAGAGCTCGGTGGGTGAGCGGGGTTAGCCAGGGCAGGCCCGTCAAAGGGACAGCTCAGGGTCAGGTGTGACAAAGCGTGGAATATAAACCAAGAGGGCCAGGAGGGAGCTTTACTGATAGCAGCCATTACACTGTCAGGGTCAGCCCACCCCCATGACCTCAACATGACAAACGGCCTAAAAGCAGCTTACCTCTCCCTGCACACTTGGCATAGTCAACATAACATACTTTTAGAGGCCAATGTTTTAGTGAAGAAAGAAGATTTTGAAGACTTCTAAACATAAAATTGAGAGAATAAGCAAAAAAAAGATTAAAAGTTAAAATCATGCTTTGGCACCTAATTCTGGCATTACTTTAAAACAAGCTGTGACCTTTCAGCAAGCCAGTTAGAATGACTAGAACTCGAATGGAACAAAACAGTCAGAGGAGCTCGACAATACAGCTTCCTTTAAAACTAGGTACCTCATGGTTTTCCGCACTAATCTGTGAGTAACTATTAAACAAACTTTAGCTTCATTCTGAAACAGCAACTTATGAAGTTATTGTCAGACTTCAGAGTTAATGAGTTGTGACAGGAATATTATGTTAAATGACAGGAATGTGTCAGAAAGTCAGAAACCACTGTTGTATGTGTAGGATCTTTGAGATTTAAGCCCTCACTGCCAAAGAAACTGTCATGCTACTGTGACAAATACCACCACCTGGTCTCAGGAGAACTTCAGAAAACCATTGTCACATTAAACAGTCCATTACTGCATCAAGAAATGCAGCTTGAAACTGTACATCATGAAGAGGAGAATCAGACTGTTGAGCAGCTAAAGTCTTATATCAAGCCAGAACTGACAAAATTTCATATAGCAAAACTGCTACAATTAGTCTCATCAGCTCCATAACAATTAAAAAGTGTTATTAAAAGGAAAGGTGGTCACACAATAATAAACATGCCCCTGTGTCAACTTTCGTTGAGTGTGTTGCGCCTAATAAATTTTTAATTTTGTGCATATTTACAAAATTCAATTAAGTCGGTCAGTAAAACTATTCAAAATCTTTTCTTTGTACTTTTGTCACTTAAATAAAGGTACATGTGAATTAACAGATCACAATTGTTATTGCATTTTGGAAACTGAATTTTCTGAAAATGGGTTCTGTAAATTACACATGGACCTGTGAAGCTTGTAAAATACATTCCACATGCTATCTGAAGCTTGTTAAAGAGATATTAACATCTATTTTTCCTTGCATGTGACATTCATTTGAGACTGCAGGACTTCAAACCAGAGCCTGAAAGCTTAATCAATGGGTTAGTTTATTATATATCATATTTATCTAGATATGAAGCAAATCTGCAATTTACTTTTGTGCAGTTTAATTCCAAACATTGCTTTATCAAATCAAAAACCAAAAAATAAGGACTGACATTTATTTCTAGTTCCCAGAAATCGTTAGGCCTTCTCTGATGGTGTAAAAGGCCATGAGGGTTCCCCCTCTGATAATACATAGCATATTTTTACATTGTTTACCAGGACAAATTAAACTTGGACAGGTCACAAACCCATGCATCTTTCTGTCAAGTACATGGTCATGAATGGCTAACAGGTTGCTGGTTTATAGAGCTGGCTACGACCCTGTAGTCACAACACAAAGTCATAAAAGCCATGCAAGGTTAAGACAGGTGGTAAAAGTCCTGTATCTGAGCTATATATACAGCAGTCTGGCATTCCTGTTACAGAGATGGCTGTGTCTGTCTGGACATCTTGCCCACCCTGACCCTTATGTTGTCCATCTTGACTCATAGATGCTATTGTTGGCACTTATTATACCTTGTCTAGACAACCAACCCTATGTATACAGGTAGAAAAACACAGTACATATTAGTAAATAGAAGGCTTCAATGTAGGTGATTACAATGTAATGTCCATGTGTGTCTGCCTCTATGTCACCTCTTGTCATCTAAATACATGTTGGTGGGTAAATAGTAGCCATATGTCAGCTTCGTGAGCTGCTAACATTTGTTAAGTTTGTTTAGTGTGATCGCATACCACAACATATTTGTCCAGTCACACTTGGGGAGATTTCATACTCTGCAGCTAAGACCTGCAAAAACTTTTCATAAGCTTACTTATTGACCTGGCCAGCCAGAGGCCATTTCTCCCAGACAAGTACTAAAAGAACAAAGAATAAATAGAGTTATACAATGTTCAAAGTGCTAGATCATGAAATCAAAGGTTTGGTCATAGTTTTGGAGGTGCTAGTTTTACCTATTGACCAGTTCAGTCTTCCTTAGTCTTGTAACTAAAGCACAAAAAAGAAAATAGAGATTTATAAGCTCCTGTGATCCTTTTAGCTGTGCTCAGCATATGCCAACCAGTCCAAAGACTGCCACTGATTGTTTTTTTTTATTAGAGGTAATAATGAAGCAGGAAACTGGGGGATTATAAGGATGGAGAGCAGAAGAGCAGGACAGTGTGTTCTTTCTCCAGCGTGGCTCCAGCAGATACAAAAGTCTTGCCAGTCCTGCTCAGATCACTGCTTACACTCTTAGCCTTTCTCCTCCTCATCATGAGGACTAAAACACACAAATGGCCACACCGTAGAGAGACGACACACATAAAAGCTCACAAACACACAAACATACAGCAACACACACACACACGTGCGCACACACAAATACACACACAGCTGAAGCATCAATACACAAAGAGAGCCTCTGAGATGGAGCAGCGCGGCTCCCACAAAGCCCTTCGAACAGAGCTGTGATTCATCTTCTTATCGGCTTCCAGGGGCCCATGAATGGGCTGCTTCAGAGGAGTGGGGATTCTGGGTAATCTGACTCGCCACAGTTTATCTGTGGGGTTGGAGGTGGGGGGGTGGGGGTGGATTTGACTCAGGAGATGTAGGGCTTGGAGGATAGGGGGTCAGGAGCAGGCTCTTTGGGGAAACTGTGTGATGTAACCCTGCTGGGCCACAGATGTTTATAGACACAGGAAGCAGCCCAAGGACTGTGTGTGTGTGTGTGTGTGTGTGCACTGACCCTTCCC
Organism: Arnoldichthys spilopterus; assembly: GCA_037974385.1. Lineage (NCBI taxonomy): Eukaryota > Metazoa > Chordata > Actinopteri > Characiformes > Lepidarchidae > Arnoldichthys > Arnoldichthys spilopterus. The sequence continues at coordinate 42,410,751 of JBBPDA010000105.1, read as the reverse complement.
CCACTGCCCCTTTGCCCCACCAGGTGGACAGGCCTAGATCCCCGCTGAGGAACAACCAGGACCAATGCAGTCATCAGCACCAGGGTCACTTCCCCTCACCGGGCTCATCACTCAGCACATGGGGGGAATTAAGGAAACTGACCACGACAAAACACTCCATTTAAATCAACAACCTCCCTGCACATGGTCTTCCACCTCAGAGAAAGAAAAATACTCTTGCTTCAGCTTTTGCTTCAGCCTTCCAAAGATACAGTTTTTTTAGCTGGTAACACTTCTCATCACTTCCGTTATTTAACATTTTTTGCATAATTTACCAGCTGCCATTTACTGTGTTCAAAATTTCATTATGAACCAATAGCTGTGGTCTGCAAAGACTTGATGTTTTAAAGTGTGTGTGCATTAAATGTTAAACATTCCTGGAGATGTGAGCATGTGCAACAGTTTCTTCAGTATGATCGCATACTTAAACTCATCGTCCTATATTTTGTTATGACAGTGATGGTATTTGCCCCTTACTGCATTTGTTCATGCAGCAATAGACTAGAACCAGAAAGCCCATCATTGCACATGGGAGGAACATATGAATCTGACCATCTCCGGCTCTTGCTTTAGCTTCTATTTCATCCTCACAAAGACAAAAAAGCCTATGTCTTTCTCTAAAGCTGTTGAGTGATGGAGAAAGGAGAGGTGGAGATGAGGTGGGTGCTGAAGGATGAAACGTCACGATCTGAAGAGAAGAAGTCTTTCTGTCTGTCTGAAGGTGACGAGCAATGGGGGGTGCTAGAAGGGTTTTGCTGATAACAGCCCAGGAAAGAGGAAGGATGCTGATAATTGGAGAAGTGATGGGGCTGTTTCATGTGTTTGTCATCTATTTATCTCTTACATTCTTTGCCCATCTGTCAAACACATATTTGTGGTCACTTAACAACAAGCAACGCTATAGACACACCCTGCTTTTTAATGTCAGATATGCTGCTTATAGCATAGAGCTTTTCCCCTTAGAATTAAAGCTGAGGATTACTGCTGAGCTCTGACACTGGTAAGGCTTGTGCTTTTTCTCACAAAAGGGATTCAGGAGCTTGGAAGTCAGGAAACGTGCTTCTGAGCATAAAAACTGGCTTTTAGTTATACGATCACTTAGCCAGTTGCTTTGACATGCTTCATTTCCCAAAAACCATGAAAGATTATCGTCACGTCTCACGTCAGTACTTTTCTCACCTGCATTTCACAGCCAATAAACTGTTTCGACTCCAAGGTTTGGTGGGATCCATAACATTTGGCAGATGTACTGTTAAGAATAAGTGTAGCCAGCTCTCAGGTACATTGTGAATAGTTATGGCCAGCACAATACAACTATAACTTTCATATAACAGAAATACTCCGCTAGAAAAGTTTCTGAAGATTTTCAATAGATGGCCGATGGTATTTCACAGCCTGGTCCTATAGCCTCGATCCTCTTGCTCCTAATGGACCTGCATCAGTCAAAGTAATGGAACGGGCCAGCAGTCATGGGTCTCTGCAGTAAATCACTTTAAATCTCAGGAATGTGTGGGTCAAAATCATTTCCAGATGCAGGGGGTCTTTTTATAAATGGAACTGGCATTGTTCATAAATTACGTATGCCTTACATGGGGATAGGTTATCACTTTGATTTGATCCCGTCAGCACAGACTGTTATCTTTCTGCCACATCTTTTAGAGTCACACTGCTGAGTGATGCTGTAGCATCCAGAGGCTTCAGAGAGACCCTATGTGTTTTCCACCCTCAGCATGTGGGGCAGAAACGTTGACAATCTCTGTAACCTAAACTCATCACTGCAAAAAACAATCTTAGCACTTACCACACTAGAGAAAATGTGCAAACAAACAAACAAACAAACAAATCTGCTAATGGGGTTAGCAAAATGTACTTTTTAGAAATTAGATTTATTGCATTTGAAATTTTGTGTTTCAATGCCTCTGGAATTAAATATATTGGATATTTTTGCTTTATTTTCTACATATTTCAAGAAATCTCACTGGGTACTTTTTTGATTAATATAAGTCTTAGAGTAGTTATATAAAAGTTATATTACAAGTGATATTGGAGCATTTCTATTGGTCTGTTCACCACGAAAGTTTCACCCAATGTAAAGGTCAGCTGTGTTGGTGCAGAAAAATCAAAAAACAAAAATGGAGATAAGTCATTTCCTGGGCAGTAACAATAAGTTTATTTTTGTCATCTTCAATACATTGTATCATTTCTGAAAGATTTTGTTTTTTTGCATTGTTACAAATTACCAACAGAGAAGTGAGACAGTGAGAGAGAGAGAGAGAGAGAGAGAGAGAGAGAGAGAGAGAGAGAGCGAGAGTTTCTAACATAAAAACGAGCGTGTCTCGAATGGGAATTCTGCATATAATTTACAGCCTAAAAAACACATACACAGTGATGTAGAGCACACTGCATACAACATCACAGTCTACTGATATCAGTGCTTAGAGCTTTTATGTGAAAGGTGTTGGCTGATTGAGTATATATAAAAAGCAGAGTGAGAGAGGTAGAAACAGACAGACAGACAGACAGACAGACAGACAGAGAGAGAGAGAGAGAGAGAGAGAGAGAGAGAGAGAGAGAGAGAGAGAGAGAGAGA
>JBBPDA010000105.1:42373716-42386939 GCA_037974385.1 Arnoldichthys spilopterus | reverse complement strand
TGTTGATAAATCCTGTATGCATATAAGTACATGTAACAGTTTGTCATTGTGTATTATTACAACTACATCAACTGTGTAATGGTAGCTGACAGACAACCTACCAGACTACCAGGAATATGTGACCCTGCAGCTTTTAAGAAGGACCAAATTCTTCCTAGATAAACAAAAAGAAAAGAAATAAGATCAAAGCAAAAAATAAATCATATTGATAACTCACTGTTCACAGGGAGTTTCAGAGGGGTCACCACCTGTGATGACCAATCTAAAATGATGTGAGCCTACAATAACTCCTGAAAAACACGACAGACTTTTTCAGATGATGCAGGAAAATCATTACAGACTGGGTGGCCAGTGGTAGCCTAGTGCCCAGCCTATGTTCCACTGAGGTACCCCTGAGCAAGGAACTGCTTTGCTACACTGCTTCCTGGGCGCTGGTGATAGCTGCCTGCTGCTTCACATGTGGTTGGATTAAACATAGAGGTCACATTTCATTGCACTTTGTGTGATAGGGTGATATTTATGAAGAGAAATGAATTTTGTATTTCTAATGTATTGGGGACCCCTGAGGGAGGATTCGCCATTGCTGACACCAGCTATCAGTGAGTGATTTCTAGATGAAGCTTTGTTGAAGCATCAAGGCTTTCCAGCCAAATGGTTCAAAGTTGGGTTCATGCTTGAAGCCTCAAGATAACATTGAGGACCAATGCTGATCAAAAGAAAGGACGGGGTATGACGAAGAAAACTGAAGAAAATGGTCAGAGTCCAGGGTCCATTGTTTAGACACAGGGGTTCCACACTGCATGTAAAATCCAGCTGTAATATTTTGCATTTCTGCCCAGATATTTCTGGTGCTTTGACCTTTATTGGTATGTATTTATGAACAAAAAACATCTCATTTTAAGGGAAGTAGGGAGAACTTCTCTCATGTCCAGTACAATGGACTTGTGTATTTAGTACCATGATAATTATTCTGTACAGTACCTTACTACTGGTCAAACCAAGAGTGCATTAGAAAAGAGAACATCAAGACCTTTTGCCCTTCTACTTTTTTAATTCTTGTTTTTTGAAAGGTAATTTTACTAACATTAATAATATTATTTCATTAAAAAAATATTACTTGAGTGTTGCTTTAGATTAAGCTGCCTGCTGCTCCACACATGGGTGGATTAAATGCAGGGGTCACATATTGTTCTGATGCACTTTGTGTTATGGGGTGTGTTCACATATTCATTACTATTTATTTTCACTATTAATTTTTGGACATTACTTTTACAATCCCACATTCAGATCTATAACGAGGAGAAACAAGTATTCAGATACTTTTGTGTTTGTTATTTTAATTCCAGTGCATATATATTCACTTCAAATTCACATATATCTTTGTACTATATGAACAAAAGTTATGATTTAATAACCATAGAGATAATGTTAAAGTATGATACTGATAGAGGAAAACTATTCACACATCACAAATGAGTAACATTAGTATTTTGCCAAAAAGCTGCTGTTGACAGTTACAGCTTTGAGACATCTACAGTAAGAAGTAATACCTTTTTTGCAGTTCGGTGCTTTGGTTTTGTCCTATTCCTTTTGACAAACTATCTTTAATTTCCCAAGATCATGAGTGTTCCTCTAATGAACCCGCGATTTCTGGATGCCCTCTGCCATCTTTACCTCTTTATGTTGGTTAACTAGTCAGTGACCATGGCCTTCATGATCATTTTGGCAGTTGCTACTTAAGGATAGTCCACCTGCACCATTTAATTTGCATGCTAAACAGTGGGCAAACAGTAATGATTAGCAGTGGAATCTGGGTTGCTGTGTTGGCTTTTCGGCTTCCACTGCTCATGAATGCATTTAAAAACTGATCTGTGCCTTTTTGTTACAGCATTTACATATGGACAAAGCCTGGAGTTGGAATCAGGGTGCATAATTCCCTCCATGTGTAGGTAATCTTTGGGTCTCTGCCCAACTATTCCCATATTTGTGATTATACACAGCTCAGAAAGCTTCAAAGACTTAAACAGATGCTGAATCTAGTACTGACAATTGTGATCATATTTGCTTTCTGTTTCCTATCCATGCATATCTTAGGCTTAGTGGCCCTTTCCTTCCAGGTGTCTCCATGCTTCACATATCCAAGGTGGTAAGATATTTAAGGTCTCGTTAAGTCATGCTTACTTAAATTGCGCTATACACCATCCTTTACTGCTTATCGAGCGCTTGCTTCCATGAAATCATGAAAGGAGCAACCAAATCCATAGAACTTACCCAGTTCCAACTGAGCATCAAGGAAACCCCTAGAAATTTATTATGACCAACTGTGTGAACTGTAGATCTGTGTACTTGTACTGGCATGAGAATGTGTATTATTTAAGAATAAGTATAATAGTTCAATTAATTTTAGACATTTATTATTTTAAACTTTTCCACTTTTACGATGAGTAAAATAAAACAAAAAGTCTAATTATACACAACCACTTACAATCTATTTTTTTTATTCAGCATATTTCACTTAACACATGTGACATACAAGGAAACACAACATAATGTATGAAGCATAAAAATGAAAAATAAGGAAATAGCTGATCGTATGACTGTCACATGCGGTATAAACAGCCTGGATCTGCATTAGGGAGATACCCTTTTCTGTATTGTTTTTCAGATCTGAAACTCTGTTTAACTGTTTGTGGCCAAAATGCTAAGTTCCAGTCTCATTCTTAGTTATTGTTTCTTTTACACACTTTCTTTTACCTTACTTTTGAAGTACTTGGGTAAAAATACAAATAATCGTTTTCTGTTTATGGATAATGCCATTCACTGTGAATGATAGTAGCCCAAAGGTATCAATCACATTTTTGGGACTACATTTTGCGGCTGATTTTTTTAATACTGTAGATCTTCTTGGCCATCAGTTCTCCAGAATGTGTGTGTATATATATATCTATATATATATATAGTAGTCACGAAAAGAAAAATGGACCTCCACTGATCAGTACAGTCAGAAACACATTACATTGTCTGAAGTACAAAACAGGATCATAATGAACCGTATCAAATCGGTAGGCTCTCCAACAGATAAGACTATTGCTTAAACTGGAGGATAACCAGTAACTTGCAAGGGCCATGCTATACACATAATACTGTCCTCCAGTAATGTCCAGTACAACACACTACCTCTCCTCTCAAACATAGTTTAAAACAGCTTACATACTGTAATAACACTCACAAGAAGGAAAGAGAAATAAAGGGCTCCAATGCAGCGACAAATGAAACTACAAAACAAAAGAGCACACAAATACTTTTCAGAAGAATCTGTCTGAAAATACTGAAATTTGCCTTGTAAGAACCCTGTTAGCTCAATCCACACAGCCACAAAGTGTCAGGTTATTGAAGAAAATCAGTAATGTTCAGAGCTTAAAGAAGTCGCCAGAGCAAAGCTTAACTGAGATGTAGGGAGCACACGGGGTGCTCCAAGTTGACATAGTAGACGGTGCGAGTATGCTTCTTGGAATGCTTTAGGGTTGTTTCTGTAGTCCAGCTTACGGCTTGGAAACCAAAGGAGCCATATGAGGATGAGTGGCCCATGTTGAAGAGTCGGGGAAAGAATTCAAAGAGAGACAGAAAGGGGCAGGCATTTAAAACAAGACAGACAAGGGTCAGTCGTGGATAACGATAGGGCCTCGCATCCGTAGACTAGGGTGAGGGGGCGCAAGCATAGGCCCCTGCGGAAGGCCTGAGGGGACCCTGCGCAGGTTGATCTGCTCACATGGCTGCCTACAGGCTCTTCTTAACTGCGAACGAGAGAGCAGCCTCCTGGCTTTCCTGAGACCAAAAGAGAAGAGGACATAATGATCATTCACTTAGCAAATTTTATCTTCCAGTTCTGTGGTGAAGACTGAAATGTGTAAGATAACAGTGCAGCAGAAAACAGAAGTGTTAAAGTGTTCACAGGGCTCTAAATGGACAGCGGCAAAAATATTTATCAGATTACTCAGTCGGCCGATCTCTCAGATCCCAAGACCTAAAACTGCTAGCTGTCCCCTGTACCAGGCTAAAGACCTGGTGCAGCCAGAACTTTCAGTCAGTTACCCCAAGGTTTGGAATGTTCTACCCTCTTCATTAATTCTTTTAATAAGTAGCTGAAGACATCTTTGCTTTAGCAAGCCTTTGGCTAAGGCCTGTTACTTTTTGATTTTTTTGGCCTCGTATCTCTGTTTTGTCCAGCTTGATGTCTTTTACTCTGGTGTTGCTATTTGTCCTCTTTTGTGAAGCGCTTTGTGAGTTATGCCTGTGAAAAGTTCTATATAAATAAACTTCATTTACTAAAGGTCATTTGGATGCATTGTGACACGATGTTTACGACAGCTTGGAAACCAAGAATCATGCTAGAAGCATCTTGTTGCATAGCACATTAACAGCACTCTGTAATCTAAACACTGTCAGAGCCGTTGCCTAATCGTTATCACAATCTCCTCTTCCAATCACAAACAAGATGTTCTAATGGGGTAACAGCTTATCCACAGCTTTGCTTTCTGACTCATCTGATTTGTTATTTAGTTACTAAGGGACTAACTAGATATTTCTGAACCCTTGTGGCAGTTCAGGGTAAAAACACATAAATCTTTCTTAGTGGAATTGGCATGCTGTTATTGTATTACTGAAAGTTAATGTTGGCGTTGTGTTGTCGTGACGTGGGGCATTTATGTTTGTCTAAACTAAAGAAAACTTAATTACCAACTAGACGCCATTGCCCTCCCATGAGAAAAACCTGCACTTTACTGAGCATATGCACATGCACGCACACAGACACACAAAAGAACATAGATGATGCAGAATAATGAAATTTTTCACTACTCCCATCATCACTGGACGAGTTACAGTATATTTGTTGGTGTTAACACTGTTAAGTAAATTATTGTGGCGCTGTAAGTTTAGAGAACATATTTACATATATTTCCACAGAAAACACAGTAAATATTAAAAAAAGATTTTCTATGTGACCGTGATAGTGCTTTGAACACAGAACCTTGCTAAGTGCTTTTGAGCATAAAGCTCTAGAATATGAGCCGGTGTGGCCTGATTATCCAAATATAATTTCATACAAGATCAAGTTCATAATCACAATAATCAAGCTAATGGACGAACGCCTGTGTCTCGTGTTCATGCAAAATGTATGAGGTTCACAGGCGCCTTGTGCCCCTGATTGGATCTAATGAGGAAACCAAGATCTGGACTCCAAACATCTAATCTACCACTATATCTAGAATGAGTGGAGCGTGGCAGTGAGCACTTACTCTGAAACTCACAAAGAATAAATAAAAGCATGAACACATATGTTTATAAAATTTAAAATAACTCCCCAGTAGGACAAATACAAATTTAAACAGTAAGTCACTGCAATTTATTTTTAAAAAGACAGTGAACTTTAAACACATAGTTCATTACACAGTGGCTGAGTGTGGAGACCCAGCAGCAAAACGTGGACAGAAGACATTAATGTACCCAATGACAATAGCCTACAACTTAAGGATACTACGGGTGAATGTATAAAACTCACCCTGGCTCGCTCACGATTGCACATACTTTCATGCGTCTTCCTTGTTTCAGATGCAGGGTATGTGGAAAGAGTGATTTTTCAACCTTTGTATCCAGATAACCCTAAATGTAACCCCATGTGATGATGTAAAACATGAGTGCCAGGCCCAACCTCAGACCAGCTCTCATTTGTCTTAGCCTCTCTGAGCCCAGTTACAGGCTAATCTTTCAGAGCAGGGCCTCTAAATTTAGCCTGGCATCCGCCCCAGCACCAGGGATGGGAGTGAACGGAGCTGCGCCGGTCATGGCTCATCCGGACAGGGCATTAATGGAGAAGCATTTTCCTCCAGCTTCCTCCCAGCTCCAGCTCTCTGTAGAATTAAACTCCACTTTGTTTGGAAAAAAAAATTAAATCTACTATCAGTTGTTTAGAATAAAGTGACTTTCAGCCAGGCTTGATGGATAAACCCCGGAATGACTTATCACCTTTTACATATCAAAAGCCAGCGGTGAGAGCAAAATGCAGTCTGTTCTCACAAAATTCTTAAAGCTGCAGACTCCACAGTTAAGCTGGTGCGGCATTAGTGTGTATAGCATGTTGATGCGCGTGTGTTTTGGTGTAGATGGAGTAGTGGGGCGGGGTCTTACCATGAGCAGGTGTCTAACGGCTGCAGCACTGAAATGAGACAAGCAGCCAGTCAATCATTGGAAGTCACAAACACACTGTGACCCACTGTGAATTGGGCATAAAAAAGCTGTACCTCTAGTGTACATCCCCACCCACCAAAAAAAGCTTATTCCTCTCAGAACCTCCAAATAAAAACTCAGCGACTTCAGATCTTACTGCTAATCCCCTAGGAAAATGGGAACACATCTATGCAGACAGATGTGTAGATCACATTACTTCACACAGGGAAATTGTCGTTAGTGCTCAGAAATGGAAAGTGATAGTGTAAAGCATATCTGGTACAAAGAGAGCCATTAAATGAGTCTATTATCCCTTCAGGTTTCTATGGACTGAGAATGAGCTACAAATGACTTCAAGTCAAGTAATCATTGTTTCTATATTACAGAGATGATACCAAAGTTAGAATACTTGCGGGAAAGAATTCAGAGTGCAATCAAGAACACTTTCCCCTTTCTTTGGTTTCACCAGGCCAAACGGCACTACTATCATCAGATCTGCCCAGAGCTACTACTGAACGTCTGCACATATGCAGAACTTCAGACTTATATGGAGCATTTTAAGGGATATTGGTTCGTGATCACCTGCAGGTTACCTGTGGAGTCTTGTACAGCACATCCCTAGCGCTCTAAATGTAAGTGAATTCCTATAATTAATATGAGTCAATTCCTGCAGCCAATTCCTGTTAAAAGATCCAAAAAACAAGAAAACACATCCTTCCCATGCAGCCATTGTAACCCAACTAATATGAATTATGAACTAGGGTTCATATTAATCGAAACTGCATGACACTTTTCAGTCTCTATATGGCTATTACTGATAATGGGTATGACCAATCCGGTAATTACACATGTGCAGCCCCTGTCATCTGAATGAGTCACTAGCTGTTAACTGATGGCTGCATCAGTATGTGGGAAAATAAATGAGATACCTCATGCCAAGTCAATCAATAATCACCATAAGTGCCAAAGAGCAAAAGGACATTCGAGCTAAGCAGGAGTTAAGTTCAAGCTAAGCCTCTAAATTGCTTATCTATGAAGCAGAGTGAGAGGTTTATCACTAGCATGCGTAGAGTCCCGAAGCATAGTTAAAGGAATTAAAAGGCACACGAGGAAATGCCATGATGGACATTTGTTGTTTACCTGGTCTCCCTGGAAACAAGAAAAAAGCTGTCATCTGGTGCATCAATCCAGTTAGGCCGCCTCTTGCGCAACATCATGTTGCTGGGTCGTAGGCTGGAGCCACTGGTGCTCCGGCCATTATGCTGCTGAGAGAGGGGAGTGAAGGGGTGAGCAGGCAGTAAGTAATGGCGAGGGTAATGACAGGAGAAGGGTGTGCAGCAGGGAGAGACTGAAGATACCCTGTTCCTCTATTTGTTATTTTTACTGTTTGGCTAGAAAGATGTGCTAAAAATATGGTTATACTAATAAAATGGTCTCCTTGATTTAGAAGAGGCATAAAACACATAAAAAGTTATTATTCTTGGACTTCAGTTTTAATGAAATTGTGAAATATTAAAGGCTTGAAGATTTGGTGATTTTGGAAAAATATGTTGATGTCCCTTTTTAACAAAGAACAAGAGAATGCATCAAACTGCAAAGCTGGAAGAGGATGTGGTCGTTTTTCAAGGTTTCTTGTTTAAGTTGCTGATGTAATCTTGTTAACCAATAAATATTTTCTTAATTAGCTTCCTCATTAAAGGAAGAGTGTGGAATTTTGTTTAATATTTTTAATTGTGCAAAAATATTTTTATTTTCCTTTTTTCCCCTTTTTGTTAGTTTGTAGGATTAGATACTTCTCAGTTCTTGTACTATATATTTCTTACTTCCCACAGGTTTTCACGTGGCATAGAATTTTAAGCTGCAAAATAGAATTTTGGCAATTGAAAGTAATAATACAATAATTTTTTTATAGCTTTTTTTTTTTTTTTTTACCATACTGGCTTGAAAGTGTTCACTTACAAGAAACACATCACTATCCATAAGATGGCACACACGGGTAAAATACTAAAAATAGTAACGGGTGAGTTTTACAACTATTCTGTTATAACCAAATAATAATAAAAGACAGATAAAGAAAATGTAGGTTACCTACCAGAATAGGCCCCACAATATGACTTTGATTTTCTGCAATGAAATAAAATGCATCAAAAATCAGTCTGCATTTTCTAAATAGTTCTGTGTTATTTGTTGATTGACGTGCATGCTTTTCGCATTCACCTTGTCCTGGTGCATTCCCTCTTCTCTCAGTGGACTCCACCCTGCTGTGGTGGTGGTAACTGCGTTTTCCCAGCATGCTTAGAGAACCATGGCTAGGTAGGGACGAGAGAAGGCGGCGAGGGGGCTGGACCTGCAGGCCAGGTGTACGATGAGAACGTTGGACGTGGGGCGCTGGACGAGACTCTGAAACAGCACAGCACAAATGTGAGCAGTGTCCCAGCAAGTAAAATGGGTCACCACATGGTGTATAAATAATCAGAGGTGTATCCCTCAACTTAGTGGCGTACTCACCAAGGTACTGCAGGATGCTGGTCAAGGTGCTCCGCTGGGTTGGTTTGGGCTTTGTGGATCGCCCTGTCATGCCTTCTGCCGCACGGATCATGTCTACACATCAGCCAGCAGCATTGGACACACAGAGACAGGGCCAAGTCAATATGCTGCAGCAAGCAAGCGAGAGACTCTCAAGCACACACTCAGAAGTAGAATGGTGCATATTGAATCGGTCAGGCTGATGAATGTCCTTGCAAAAGCACACCCTGTGGTAACTATCTCTTTGACTGATAGACAGCTTGCAAGGAGAACTAGGCAGGCAGAGATTCAAAGTCAAATCACGCTTGTGCTGCATAGCCATTTCTTCAGGCGAAAGCAATCACACCCCACTCCCCCACCCCCCGAACTCCCAAAACATTGATCTAACTATAATGCACCCTATAACAAAGACTGTCCAAATAACTCCACCTCATTATAAAATTAAACTTTAGGAATGCTGAGTCTGGGGAAGACTCTCTGCAGCCTTTGTTTCTGTTGCCTTGGCAAAGAATTTAATGTGTTTCGAAATGTAGTCAAGACTGTTTGCTTCTCAACAAGGCATCTGAATAAGAAAAGCATTTCAGAATTCACTGCATAAGTAAAATAAAAGTAAGGGAAATCTCAAAGATCTGTGCCTGTAGAAGGCTCTTTGCAGGTAAAATTGGACACCCTTGCTCTATTCAACTCCTAAGGCTGATTTGTTAATTAGTCAATAGTGCTACGTCTCCACTGAGAAGCTTAACTGACAAACATTCATCGTACTACGTGTGTCTTGAATGATTTATTCTTGCAGGTTAGTTTCGTGCTATGTGAATGCATCTGCAGAAAGCTTAATGGTACGTGCACATTCTTCTCATCCAACATACATCTGAACCCTTTGAATAGATGTACTAAATGTTGGTCCTGGAGGGCCAGAGTCCAGTACAGCTTGATGATTTCCCTTCTCAGACACACCCACTAAACCTGACAACTAACCACGGAGTTGAATGAGGTGTGGTTAAGCTGGGAAATGACTCAGTCCTTGGTGAGTACAAACTGCTGTCTTTTCAAGGGAAACATGCTGATGGGTATGCAAAAGAACCTGATTAGCCAGTAGTCAAAAGAGGCTGGCTAGAGGAAACTCAAATGTGAAGTTGCATTCACAGCAGCCCATATGGGTGAGATGCATAAAATGGGTGTGTGCACATCCACATTCACACACCATAAAAAGAAACATGTAACACGCTTGATGAGGGCATGGACAGAAAAGAATGACAGGCATCAAAGGAGGAGAGCTCATGCTGTCAGCGGAAGCCAATTTCATTACGACCGTCGCTCCACTTGGCCTATCAGTGTGAGTGTGGCACAGTGATGGACAGTTACACAAGACACATGAAACTACAAGGACTCAGATAAGATGGTTTCAGCCATGGTTTTATTTTCGTTTTTTGATTGCCCACAGGACATTGACACAATGAAAACAAAAGATAGGATAGAAAAGAAGGAGACAAACCAAAGAGCATGCCCCGGGGGCACCCCCATGCCTTAGAACATGGAGATGCCAAAAGGTCTTCTCATGGGTGGGACACACAAACACACCTCTGGGGTGGAAACAGGAGTGGAATGAAAGCATAGAATGGAAAATTGCATATGACAGGAAAAGCAACACAAAACCTGGCAGAGAAGCTTAGGTCAGGCCATGATGTAGGGCAGCAAGCGACGCATCTGCAAAAGCTCTGCCAAGTTTAGGATTTACTTCTTAAAGTGAGGAAAGGCACACTGCCCGGTTTGGAAGCAGCAGTTTGGAATTGCACTTCCACAGAAATGTGGAAAATTGCTGCTTACACTATATAACTGAGCGCTTTCTAGTGTCCTCGAACCTGTTCCTTGTTCAAGAATAATTACATCAACAAACTGTTCCAATAAGACTGGCTAATGTTAATGCATGATAAATTCAATGGGAAACTGTGACATGGTCCTAAAAAGCAAAATTTGAAAAACTATGTGGAAGGGAAAATAGAAATCCCCCATATCTAAACTCCAAAGTCTTTAAAGGGCCATCTAAGGGTTCACTTGCCAATTTGACACAGACCCTTAGAAAAGACACAAAACCAAACTGCTTCCCATCAAAACTTGCTGGTCTACACTCACCCAAGGCTCAAACACACACTGCTACTCTGGCCTCCATGGGTCTACAATCAGGTGAACTGCACAATCAAATCACTAACAAAGCTTTACTGTCCAAAATAAAATTACTACCAATCCAATCAACCTGTTAAATTTTTTCATTGGACTGTTTGTCAAAGAATTTCCAACTTAACATGCAAGCCTCCACAACAGAAACGCACAGCAAATCGAGGAATCGAATCTGCACATTCCCATTACAACGTAACCAAATCAGAACTATTTTCTCATACTGGAGTAAACATCATTTCAAACCACTTGGTGACTACATCTAATCAAAGGCTTTGAACTACAAAATCTTCTCATCACATTATTTCAGATGACGGCAGTTCAGAGCAGCACCGAATGCTATTCACGCCCACTTCTTACACTCTATACCCAGAGAGAACAAAGCCACTAGTCTTATGATTCATGATCTAATTACAAAAAAACACTAGTGCCTCAACAGCCTGTCAATAGCAGCCTCCTTACGTGAGTTGTTTGTCGTATAAAGCCAATTCAATTTGCCCAGCTTTTCAAGGCTTTCACATCTCGAAGAGTGTAAGATTTTATTGGCACTGGAGTATTTGCTTTCCTTTTATCCACCATCAGCTAATTTCACATGGCTCATCATACACTGGGCCGCGTTATGACTTTGGGGGACACAAAAGCTCTGAAAGGCTCTTTATTTTGGACTAACCAAAAATTCTACATTTTAAGCTATGTATTTATAAGAGCATTGAACATTATGTAATAAGCAATATATTTCTTCAGAGACCTCGATACTTTTTACCTTAACAATTATGCCTTTTCAGCATAATTTAAATGTAAAAATATTAAAACTTTGTAACCTGAGTCAGCATACATTTATATGGTCTGAAATGTTGTTTACAATTTTAAACTGATAAACCAAAACCCAGTTACAGTAAAACACTGTTGATCTGATTTATAGAATGAACTTGAACTGCTTTTCAAAGCAAATTGAAGGGAACCAGGCATCACTGGAAACGATTTAGGCAAAATTAGACAAAACAGTGATCAGTCTCACAAAACAGTTCTGTTAGTTTATGTTCTTTTTGGTCGAATGTACTCAAAACAGTGATGGTCAAAGCATTATGTTTGCACAACTGGCCTCGGTTTGCACGTTCCTCTACTGCCTCAGCTCTTTCCTACACTGCCTTCCTCAAGGTGCTTAAACCCTCTTACCTGAGAACGAGGGTCATGTTAGACATGCTACGTTTTCATTACACACTTCATGTCCTGCATGTGCATAGTATGGACACACAGATCATTCGTTCTTCCAAGCAACTTAGTTCAAAAGAACCTGTAAACAACGTTCACAATGTAATTCGTGAATATTCATTCGAACTAGCAAGGACTTCAATCCCCTGGTCACAGGCTGCATCGCAAAGACACAGGCTGAAAAACATCACAATCCACACAATTTTTAAAATGTTAAACCTTATTTTATCCTTCTCCAAGGTTGTGTGTCAAGGCAGGAGCAAAATGTTACAGTATTGATCAACTGAAGTTACAGCGCAGATCATGCAAAAACATGCTATAACAAAATGAGTGCTGAATATGGCCTTTGGGATGAAATGGAGGGAGCAACAGTGAAATGGATCACCTGGTCTAATAAGAGGAGGGGGAAGAAGGATAAAACGACAAACACTCAAATATAAAAATGTAATATTCACAGTGAGCACAAGTAATATACATATTTACGTTTCTTCTCCTGTAGGCAAAATAGATTTAAAAGGTCTATCTTTAAATTTAGCTTTACTAAATATAAGGCTCACTCTATGTGCAATTTCATGTACAACTACCAGCTATAGTACAATCAGGGAGTAATAACGCAGGGGACCTTTTTAACCCTTTCAGTTCATCAAACCCTTTCTTAAAGTAAGACTGTTAAAATGTGCTTGTGTTCCACTTTAAAGAAATCATTTTAACAATCAAAAGAAAAACAAAAATGAACTGAAAAGATGATTGCAACCCAAAATTATGGAGGACAGGCAGTCTTTATTGGAAACGGGGTGGGGGGGAATACAAAAACAAAATAATATAATATAATAACAATAATAAAAACAGTAAAAGACAGAAATGGAGGGGAGGAATGGCAGCAAGATCTGGAGAGGTGGTAGTGGAGAGCAGAGCAGGAGGGTGTGGTGACAAGAGCGTGCGTTTGTGTGTGGATGAGAGAGAGAGAGATGATAGGGGGAGAGAGAGAGAGAGAGAGAGAGAGAGAAGAGCGAGAGAGAGAGAGAAGAGCGAGAGAGAGAGAGAGAGAAGAGCGAGAGAGAGAGAGAGAGAGAAGAGCGAGAGAGAGA
>JBBPDA010000105.1:42353789-42373616 GCA_037974385.1 Arnoldichthys spilopterus | reverse complement strand
GACTTTTTGAGATCACAACTGGTTGAAACTGGTTCCACCTAAATCTGCTATAAAGATGTGCTTTTTGAGCAAAGAGACTCTCTTCTTCATATTCATTGAGAGACTATATATATATAATAAACACTTAATAACTAAAACAGATAAGGACAAATAAAATAAACATGTGTTCACTAATTGTAAGGGATGATCTGCTTAATATTGAAGCCTTAATGTTTTTTTAAATTGTCCCATGCATGACACATATTCTTAGCATATAAAAGTATAAGCTACAGTTCCAGAAAAAATTGGTAATTTTGTCAAATCTAATGAGAACCAGAATCTATTTTACAACAGTGTCAAGACAAAATGTCCAATGTTTTCTTTCTTTCTTACAAACTTAAACATATTTTGTAAATTTGAACAAATTCAGAAAACAATTTCTGCAACACAAAAAAGTAGGAAAATGAGTTTGTTTACCAATGTGTAAACTCGCCTGTTTTGTCATTTACAGTTTTCAGTCGCTGTTTTGCAGTTTTGCAAATTGATTTTTTGTCCATTTTTTAAATAATTTTGGACTTTCTGGGAAATGATGTTGCCTTGATGGCTTCATATGTTTCTCTTAAATCACAATATATGTCTCTGCGTCAGTGGTATCTTCACATGTGCAAGTCACCCATACACTGTGTTCTGATGCAACCTCATGCCATGACAGATGTTGACTTTTGCACATTTCGCTACTAACAGCCTAGGTGGTCTGTTTCATCTTTAGTACAGTGAACTCAACATTCATTTCCCCAAAAACATCTAAGCATGATGAAATATATGGTGTATGGTGTAATAATGTTCAGTGTAAGGCAGTAAACATTGACTATGTTTTTTCATCTTTCATTTCAGATTTTAGATCTTCCCATAGTCTTAACACACTGAGCTGTTAAATTTTACAATCATATTTTTTTATTGCAACATTTTAAGAATGCGAACTGAGAGTGAATCTAGCTATCTGTAAAGCAGAAAATATTTTTTTACTGTGGGTCTTATATTTACAACTTTTAACTGGGTACTATAACATCTTTAGGTGGCAGTGGTGAGTAGTGTTGTTAATTTGACATTAATAAAACCTTTAGGTGGCAGTAGTGAGTAATGTTAATGTGGTGTTTGGAACACTTCAAGACCAATCTTATGGTAGAGTGATATCAAGGAGTGCTGTCATCACAACAAGGGGGTAAAATATGTGGGACATTATTCCAGTTGATCCCTAGAGAAAGACAGATCCCTTGAGGCTTCCCACAATATATATATGACATTTTTCCTTCACAGCAGTGCACTAACAGAGCTTTTGTTTGAAAGAATGACTGACCTATGGAAGGAGTGACCTACGGAAGGAGTGGTAAGCAGTCCAGCAGGCATGTCTTCCAAACACTATAAAGCATGCAGTCAGCCCAGCTGTTATGTGGTTTTTTGTTTTATAGCTTTTGTGATTGCTGTTGATAATTGTCATTACTAACTGACCTATTTTATTGTTTATTTGCATGTTTATCTAATATTTTCCTTCAATGAAATGTGCCCTCATTTAACCCATCACATGTGCACACGTGGAGCAGTGGGCAGCTATCAACAGCGCCCGGGGATCAGTGTAGCCGGACGGTAGTGCCCGGGCCGGAACTCGAACATGCCTCTGTGTTAAGTGTGTCTAGGCTAATCTTGTATCAATTATAAATTTTTTTTAGTTCTTGTATTTTCATTATTTTGTAGTCTGTCCATTGTTTTATTGTTTTGTTTCCTTCAGTAAAATTTGATAAAAACCTACATATACTGTATATCCTGCCTCCATGTCTCATCTTTGTGGCGGCTATATACAAATACAAGAAATATGAAACTACAGATTTTTAAAAGTCATTTATTAGGCACAAAACAAAATCATATGTTCATATTATAATCCCTTTATCCTTTCCGTTTTATTCCAGCTTAAAGTGCCACCTTTGGGTTGTTGCCAATCACTGGTGAAAAGATGTTATTAAGCAAACAAAGGTCACAATTACACATGTTTAAAAAGGCATCAGAGCAACTATGGCAAAATTCAAAGGCAACTTGAGGGAAAAGAAAGAAAATGACAAAAATATCCTTCACCCAAATGATGGTACTTTTAATATAAACCTAATACCAAATCGTCAAGAAGAGGAATTACTTATGATTCCCAAAAAGTATTATTTGTTTATGTAAATGGAAGTCTGAAGAATATATAAAGTTAAAGAAGCCTGTATGTAAAGTACAAATTATGGGCCAATTAATATTTTTCCTCAAACTGTCCATTCAAGCCTTGACCATTTGGTAACCTTCATGTTTGAAGTGTATCTAAAAAAACTTTTGTTTTGGGTAAAAAACAAATACAGAAAACATTATTTAGCAAATAACAGTAAAAATTTACATAAAACCCCCAAAACGTCCTTTACCTAAACCATTTCAGCATCTGTAAACATTTCAGTGGAGACTTTGTATGTTCATATTGATATTAAAGTATTGCAATTTGTATATCACTAATTGTTCTTAGCAGGAAAATAAGCCATGCTGTGCAGTTCATTTTGGTTAATAATTGGTTGCACATTTTTGGGGGACAAATAAGAGTATTTTTAGGCTAGACCTCCAAGTGTTATGAGAATCTATTCAAAGGTAATACATTATTGAACTATGATCCGTTAGGAACTAGTATCAACATAACCACACAAAAATGAATAAGGAGAATTTATGCAAATTTAAGCAAACTCATATCAGAACCAGTTATACTCAAGAGCTACAATCAAATCTCTGGTACTTGCTAATTAAAATAAAGAGGGCACATTTACATACAAAGACAACTAAGCATAGTCAGAAAAGCATAAAAATCCTTTGTGATTTACTGTGAACAAAGTAGGTGAAAACATGAGTCAGAAAACAATGCTGAATTTGAGCATTTTTGCTCTAGAAAGGTACACTGTTAATTTTTGTTGATGTACAAATTGCATGGCCCACAAAAGCAGCAGTATCTGGTCCCTGAAATACATGGTGTCAGTTTTCACAGAGCAGACATTACCAGTAAAAGTCCCTTTTCTAACTGTATAACATATTTAAGGGCTGATTCATAAAGTCATCTGTATAATGCTATGTGGCACTTATGATGACTGTGTTCTCTTTAGTGAATCGACTGAGTCTTTCAAAGAGACTGGTACCCATCTGTTCTCTTTCTCCGGCTGACAAGGTAAGCTATGACCACAATGAGGATGAGGATGATCAGGACAACACCTACAGCAATGGCCACACTGTAGTCTGGCTGGTCAGCAGGGCACATGCTAACTGCAGGAGACAAACAGAGACTTGATCAGACATTGGCATTAACTCAACTACACAGCTCAAAAAATCACAACATTCTAATCTGTAGAAAAGTTATGTGCAATAAGCACTAAGAGTGCAGGAGCAGACTATGCTATGCTGGAGTCTTCAGTTGAAGGACGGAATTCAATGCAAGATCTAACGTCTCATAAAACCAGAAAGTCCAGATAATAACAGGCTAAAAGTCACAGGCATGACACAGCAGACTTCTGTTATAGTTAAACAGACAGACAAAATACTGATTTACCAGTAAGAAGAAAGGTTAAAATATGGAGGAAGACATGTTTTAAGCTTGGCAGTTTCATACATTAATGGTTACACCATTTAATTTATAAATTTAAAATGTCTTAATGCCCAAAAGTGCTTTAAATATTCAATTGATTAGTTAATTTGGCTTGAAGATTATTATTTCCTAAATGTTTAGAAATATCCCAAAATAAAAGTTGTTAATTTGCACTTCAGTGCTTCTTTATAAAATATATACAATTATTATTAATAACTGGTTTGCATTTGCTTCTGTTCTAGTAGTATTGGAGGCCACTTTAGTGAAAACAACAATCCGCTTTATATAGAGTTATGATAGAATAATGATCCTAGTCATTGTCAAACACCTGAGAAAAACTGATTTTAATCTGTATCTACTGCACTTCAGATGGTTTTTAGAGTTTGTCTTCAGTACAATCCCAATTAATGGCTTTCATGAACAATATTACATATCCATTAAACATATTAGTAACATACCAGTAACAATAAAGACTTTTGTGCATCTATACTTTAAGGCTTCCAGAGCACATATACACATCATATTTACAGACATTTTTTGTACTCATAAATATATACAAAAAGCATGTATTCATAAACATAAATAAAGTCATCTTTTAAAAAAAAAAAACTAATAATAAAAATAAAAAATACAATAATTAACTTTTTACTGCATTGTGAATTTTGGCGTATTCCAATTGAACCATATTCAGTTCTCTAAGGTTACCTGGGTCCTACTGAGGACAATTTGAAAATCCATAAATTTTTTGAGGGATTTATGTCAGGAGATTTGCTAGGCCATGCAAGCACTTTCTGGATTTTTAAGAAACCTTTTTTTGTACGTTTAGGGTTGTTGTCTTAAATTCTCCTCTAATATCTCTCAGTATATCACTCTCCATGCATCACTGTGGGCATGGTGTTCTTCAGACCATATGCACAACCTTTTTTCATACATCACAAACTTAATTACTGCAAAACATCCCATCTCACCAGAGTTTATTGTTACTAATGATTTGCCCAAATGCTCAAGTGTAAATTTTAAACATGCATGCTTGTGCATATGAGTCGTGCTTGGGGTGTAGAGCAGAGATGATTGCAGTGCAGCTCTTTGCTTACTGTTCTTTACGTAACTGTCGTTCCTACTGCTATGAGCTCTTTTTTATAACTCTGTGATGTAACAGTTAGCTTCTCACTTACCTTCCTTATCATTAGTCTTTCCATTTGCATATTATCAAACTAGTTGCACTGACAGAGATGTTCCGCTTTTTCCATTCAAATGCTGTTTAACAATGTTGTCCCTGTGAACTTTAGAAAGCTCATTCACCTACACAGTGATGGCTGCTCTTCTCAACCAGTGATAACATTTTTATGACACCAAGTGCAATTTGAGCAAACATCTTTTCTTGCAGCATTAACATCTAAGAACTTAATTTATATAACCTTTTTTATTTATGTTAATATAGTGTCTATTTTTTATATACATTTTAATGTTTTAAACATATCTGTGTTTATGATTATGAATGCTCATTTTTGTTCATATCTATAAATATAATATCATGTGTAAATGTAAAATGGATATACTGTATGCACTGGAAGTATATTAAATAACAGAAAAGTAACAAATTGATCTGATTCAAATGTTTCTGTTATTTCCAAATAATTAAAATGTATAAATATGTACATGTTTAAAGTCACTACTTTTTTTTAAAGACAGTAAGGTAGAATGAACAAGATAAAACTCCACTTGACCTGAATACTTTCAATTAATCTGATCTACAGTGTAGTTACAGTATCCACAATCTACTTACGCGGACCAAACTGGTTTTTGACGAAGTCGAAGGCTTGACTCCTCTCTTTGCTGAGATTCAGAAAGATGCCATCACCCAGAAAGACTGACTCTGACTTGCAGGAGTAAGATTGACCAGATGCTGTACTGAAAAGCTGCATTGAACTATTTGTCGTCATTATATTGCTCATTACTGCAAAAAAAAAGAAGATAAATAAACAAATCATCTGTACACTTTATGTTAAGATAACACAGAGTAGTGTATTCATGGGTCTTCAGCCATTGTTACTGTTTTTTTTTTTTTAACTGAACCAGTTAATGCATGCCTGTGCAGGTCAAATGCTTGGTAAAGAGTCCTTCAGCCATAACAAACGAAAACTGCAGCCTGCCTGTACACTACTTTTGTAAACCACATGTACTCAACTTGGAGATCGTTATCACACACATCCATTTTTAAATAAATATACTTCTGCAACAAATGAATCATAGCATCTGATTAACACCTACTTACTTCCGCTGATTATTTATTGTTTATGAACTGTAATGTATTTTTTTTAATGTAGGTAATGTTTATGTAATGGCTTCAATAAAGTCAATAAATAAAAATAAATAAAAAATAATGTTCTGTCCATAAAATTCAGTGCACAACTTAATGTTGTGTTGGGGAAGTTCTTCTTTATTTATGTACACTCTAGGTTACTGTATATGTGCTGGCAAACTGGCTCATCAGCATTGCATTGTTCATTTATTTCCTCATAGTTTCACTGAGACAAATACTAACATTCATACAAAACACCATGATAAGCAGCCTTTAGAATACTGCTTTACTTATAACCAAAAGAACTGTAAATCCTATAAATTACATCCAACTTCTGAGTTTTTCAAACCTCCCCCCACACTTACAGCTAAAGTGATAAAATTTTCCTGAAAAATCCCATTAATTTTCTTATCATTTTTGTCTTTGTGTAGTTCTCTTTATATATTTTTAGGACTTCTGTCAAAATCCTATGATGTTTTAGGTAATATTTATGCAGAAGTTTGAAACTTCTAAAGGGTTCACAAACTTCCAAGCTCTAGTATTCATTGGCTACTTGTTAACCTGCAAAACAATGAGATATATTTTTAAACTCTGATTGGCTTGTCCTCATAGCAGTTTGTTTACACTGCTTATTCACTTCTCTGAGGCAAAGTTCACAGCCTTATAAAACTAAGCAGAGAGGCTAACAGCTAATGGTACTGCTGCTTTTTTATCTCCTTGGCGTCATGCAACCAAAGGCCTTCAAACAGGAGCCACAAACATGCCCACTATCATCATTTGAAATCAAGGACTCTGAACACTGTTATAAAAACACATGTTTTCAGTGGCCAATAGAAATTAATAATAAAATGAAAAGGCAATAATAAAAAAGATGTATGTTCAAGTATTCATGTTAACCTTTGTTTGTAAAGTTGACCTTAAATTAAACACAACTATTGAAAACAAACTGAAAATCCTTCATGTCAGTGATTCTATAATTGACATCAGTTAAACCATAAGAACATGTGACATATCACTTCTGATATTGTAATTACACATAAAAAATATTCATCCATATCTTCCACACAAAAAAAATACTAATCCATAATCTTCCATGCAACCTCTACATGTCACCATCCAAATGACTCACACATACATTGGAATTTTTTTTCATGAAACAACTAAAGGTGCAACAACATTAAAACAATACTGAAATATAAATATTCCAAACTATCTTTCATTGAGACTTTCATTAGCTATCTTTTGTGTAAGCCATCATCAATTACCAAAATTAGACTTCACTGTGTATGATATTTATTTCTGTATATAGTGCACTATTTTTAATGCTTACTTTTTTACAAATTTGTCTCTATAAAATCAAGTCATGATCAAGACACATCAAAAATAGACTCAAATCTTGACCTCAGAATCAAAAACCGAGCCTTCAGACATGTGTACCATTACAACCTTAGAGAACAATAGTTTGAGGGGGTGGGCTGGAGGTGCCTTTCTCCTGGTTAGCAAAATTACTTAAATGCATCCTCCTTGTTAACCTACTGACTGACCAGTAAGTTTTAAAAGATTTTGCCTCAACCTACTCGTACAATCAGTAAATCAAAATCAAAACTGGAAAAGTGTTGTGTGTCTGTGTAACATTTACAGTATTGGATACAGTATTTTGACATCACTTTAAGAGAAGAAAACACCAAAGCAGTCAGGTTCATAAGATTTAAGCAGCATTAGGAAAGCATAAGATCATTCACGATATTAATACAACCTTAATTACACCCACATACTGATTGATATTTTATTTATTTATGCTATTCTTACTATTTACATATGGCTGCTATTTTTACTAATTTTGACTTGTACTTTTGTATATATTACTTATTTGTTCTTTTTATTTTGCTACTTTTTCACTCATACTGCTGTACATATTAATCCTAACCTATTAATTCATTTTATTTCTTTCTTCTCTACTTCTACAATATGCACCTTGACCTGAGTTTGTTGTTTCGTTCTTCATGGCCCATGTAAGAACGACAAATAAAGATCCTTGTGACATATTTGGAACTGATACATTTGTTGAATTCTGGCAAAACTGCCCAGCACTTAAGACATACTTTCCTGAAAATGAAAGAAAAGGCTTGGGGTTGTTAGACCTACCTCCAGATTTGAAAGCATATTTCAAATTGACATTCACTAAGTTGACATAGACCGTCTTTGTGGTGTCGTTCTAGAGGTGAAAAAAAAACAAGGATGTTCAAATGACCACAAAACACACAGGCACTCACACACTGAGTTTTGGTAAGTGACATCTGAATCAGAGATGATTCATATCAGAAAGACCACATATGACATATGACTAAGACCTGTTCATCTGAGACCTGACACCTCTAAAAAGGTTTTTAACTCAGCAGATATAGTGTTCACTATTATAAATGAATATATAACAACACCAATATTTCTAACATGACAGTGTGCATTAATATTGTATCTTGGGCTTTACTATAGCATAGAGGAAGGGAGTAGTATCACAAGCAGAATGCCATCTGCACTCAGCTGGTTTGTGGGAGGTTGCTAAGGTGTTCATGAGTGAGAGAATAAATAGCACTTTTATCTGCCTAGTTCCTCTTTAGGGGCTAACGTTCCTTTTTTATTACACAGTATCCATCAACAACTAACCTATGATGCACCGTGGTCAGCATCTGTTGAGGAGTTGTATTCTGTTGTACTCAACAGACCTACCTTTTATTTATGTACTGAGACAAACATGTATTACAAGGCACAGTGTTAGAAAAGGACTCCAGAATCATGAATAAAATGAACTCTTACCTTGGTGAAGCTCAAAAAGATGAATCCTTCGTTGAAATTAAGTTTGATATTTGCATTTTGGTTTTGACAGTCCCCAGAAACGTTAACAGCATTCGGTTGAACAATAAATGTACCAACAGCCTGTAAATATGGATAAATTGACGATATAAAGAGCATTAAGACACAACAAATAAACCTATATATAATCTTGTACATACACTGTTTACTATAAATCTAAAACCAAGATGGAGATACTGGTCTATATTTCACTATTACAACAGTTTCATCATGAAGAGTAGCTACACATGATGACATGATGCTGTTTTCTCTGCAAGTTGTTATCACCAGATCACAATGACAGACAAGCTCCTTACTTGAGAGTTGTTTACGCTGATTTGGATTGCTGCCTGGACCATAATACACAGGTCATTTCCATTCTTAACGGTGTAGTTCCCCAGGGTAAGGTTGGTTGATGGTGTTGGTGCAGGTTGGGGAGTGGTGGGTAAAACTGTTACATTGGCAGCTGTAGTATTTTGAGTAGTTGGGGCAGTGGTGGTTATGTTGGCAATGGCAGTTGTTGTATTTGCAAAAGAAGTAGTGGTGGTGATGTTAGCAGATTGAGTAGTTGTATTCTGAGAGGCAGGGGTGGTGTTAGGTGTAGCTGTATGAGTGGTGGTATTAGACGCAGCAGTAGTGAGGGTGGTGTTAGAAGTGGGATTATGAGTCGTAGTTGTGTAAGTGGTGGTGGCAAACTCAGCAGGAGGCACAAGAGTTGCAACAGGTTTGTCTCCCTGAGTTGAAGTGAGAACTAAAGGAAGACAGAGAGAGAGAGAGAGAGAGAGAGAAGAGCGAGAGAGAAGAGCGAGAGAGAGAGAGAGAGAGAGAGAGAGAGAGAGACTGAAGTTAGGAATTTAAAGAGCTCTTACACTCCGCCTTTATGGCGCCACAGTTAATGGGCACAAAGGGGCGGCGCGCAGCCCGCCGCAGCTTGATGAGGTCACGGCACATGTGACGTGCCAGCTTGGTGAGGCGTGTGGCCTGCAGCAGGAAAGCCTGCTTGGTCTTCATGGAGGACTTGGGGCTGCCACTGTTTCTCAATGGAACCATGTGGGAGGCTTGTCGCAGGGTGTGGCCACGGGAACGCATTTCCTACAGACAAGTGAGAAAGATGGAGACGTCAAAGGGGAAAACGCAGAGGGATAAGAAAATGAGCGGTAGGACAGAGAAAGAGCAGAAAGAAAGGGAGGGAGACACACAGACGGTGAAGGAGAGTGCAATGAGGGAGTTTGAATGAGGGGTAGAAAAAGAGGAAAATCAGAGCGATTAAGTATAATTTCCATTGACTAATTACTATGATGGAAAAAATTGATTCTATTAAGCCACCAGCTGACCAATCCCTCCATTATCACTTATGTCAAAAATGCAAGCTGCTGTACTGAGTGATGGAGAAATTCTCTCCGCTAATTAATGAAGTCTTTCGGCCCATTCAGTGAATCTGCATGCATATTTTATTTCAGACGACGTCTCGCCACACTGCTCTCAGCAATACCTTCACTCAATATGTGCCACATGACACACTTACTAAATCATATTTGACAGTGTGTGTGAAAAAATAAAGGGCACTGACTCCCATTACCTACACCCCTTCTCATGCAAGGTCTAATGCTTGACTGTACGCCAAGCTCACCAAATATTGCAGGTGCTTACGTTGGAAGCAGGGCTTGGAGGCATTTTCTCCTCTGCTCCTTCAGCTCTGCTCGGCATCTTCAAGCCACCATACTTCTTCCAGTACATCCAGCAGGAAACACACAGGCGACACTGCATGTTCGGAGGACCCCAAGAGTACCACTGAGGAGACTGCATGGCTGAAGGGAGAAAAGACAGAAAATACAAACATTAGAAAAGAAATACCCCTAGCCCTCGATCTTTCCTTTTGTTTTTCTCAACTTCACCATCTTCTTTTATAATTAAACTGGTGAGTAAATATGTTCTTTAGCTGCAAATATTTTTTTAATCCTTTATGAATCCCTGAGGGGAAATCATTTCTGCATTTCACACATCTAAAGCAGCGAGCACACAAAGTCACGGCGCCTGGGGAGCAGTCGGGGGTTAGGGGTCTTCCGGTCACAAATCCACTTCTCTAACCCATGGCCTCCCTCCAATAATTTAATTTGTTACAAGGGGAAGAAAAGCACACACACACATACCCCTGTTTTTGTACAGTGAATTAATTCCTAAAAGACACTATTGATTCTTTTATGATCATATGGATCACAGTCTGGCAGCCTGGTGAATCAGATTAGGAATTGCACAAAACATATGATGGAGCAGTTCTCTCCACTGACTGCTGGACATTAAGACACACAATAGACACAGCATGGTGTGGTGTAGCAAATTGTCAGAACCTGATTATAATTCAATGAAGAGAGTACCAGGGCACTCACCGAAACAGCTCTCGCACGCACGCCCCCCTCCAGTTGCGTGGAAGCCACCTGGTCCTGCTGCACCATTCACAGTGGCCATCTTGCCATTGCTGACCGAGATCTGATTAGGGTTGGGCTTATTACTGCAGAGTTATCAAAAAACAAACGGAGAAAAAAAAAAAAGAGGACACTCCTCATTAAAATCCATAGCCCATTTAAAAGTGTTCTGAGATGACCTAGCAAAAGTGAAAATGAAAGCTAGAAAATAGATATACACACTCACTATGTGGGGATGTAGACTTGCTTGAGTTTACTTTCTGCTTCAGCTGCCTTCAGTCGTTTCTGAATAAATACATTTTGAAGCAGCAGGCACAATCAGGAATACAGGAATTAAAAACCGCAACCAAACAAATTTCATTAATTTTTCCTCTTTTTACTTACTAACACCTATTATTACTCAACTTCATTTACTCACCTGTTGCACATATCTGTCTGTGGTTTTCCACATGTAATAATACTCAATAATGCTAGTCAGGGATTTCCAAGGGAGCTGAAACGAACAAAGAAAGAAGGCCCAAAGTGAGAGAGAGGACACCCGACTGTCAGGGAAAGGACACGTGCATTGGAGCATTTTTTTTTTCATGGCTGCTCCAATTTAAGACTGCATACAGACTGGGAACTACTGCGACACTGAGATGAAGTTTGGGGCATGTGTTGGCAATCACAATATTAACACATGTTCAACACATATTACCACATATAGTCAAAAACAAAAGATTTTATTTACAATGTCTGCTTCGAGTTGAAAGTTGTTCATCAGGCAATCTGTGTACAAGCCACTGATTCAAGTGCCCATTTCTGTTAGCTAGTCACCAGTGTTTTTCATTTGCTTTGGCATTAGGAAATAAACTTAACATGAAAGAAACCTCAAACTGTAATAGACAGATTATTGAGCAAAGCTCTATTGTTGCAGCCCTTGCTGCAAGGACAGTAATGATTGTAACATCATCTTTAAGACTTTATTTTCAGCATAGCACTTCGGCCCTCACATACAGATGCCCATGTTTATTCATGAGCACCTGCCTACCAGAGACACACGGATGATGAATGCGAAAAGCAGTTAAAGATACCATACTATCTGGCACTCTGAGGCTTTACTGCTGGCACCCATAAAATTGACCTTGAGGAAAGGACAAGAGCGCTGAACTTCCCTCTTGGGACAGTAAGAGTATACGGGATGCCGTAATGTCTTTGGTCTTTTTGACAAATCATATTCTCATTTTGTCATGTCACTGACCATGATTTTGCACCAAGAGAAAGGCATCCATCGTATCAGCCATGCTTCAGACAAATGGTCATCATCTTCTAACTGAAAGCTAGAGTAGTAGCTTAAAATAGTGTCAGCCTGTAAAGCTCTCCTTCATTAAGAGCCCCAATCTGAGGTGCACACTCAAAAGGACTCTGGAATGAATCCTCAGCTCTAGACTGAGAACAGCTGATGTGTTTGGCAGAATGCATGTCAAGAGAGAAGCCATCAGCAGTGCTGTAATCAGACTGAAGGCTTGATTAGGCACAGGACCCCTACAGGTCAAAAATAACACCCCCTTCTCTATAAACCCTCCTCTGCCACTCTAACAGACTTACGAGTGCACACAATCTGCAATACTCTTCCAATCGTCACCGAGAGACACAGAGGAGAAAAAAAAAGAAAAGAAATGAGATTAGATCCAAAACCACCGCCAAGTTTGTCTTCAGTGCTAGAGGACAAACGCCGTCTCTAGTATATCTCAATGACCAAAAGAGCTTTTTCGAATTATATCTTTGACTATGGTTCCAACTTGCTGAGCCATGAGTCAAGCATGTGGTGCCGAATCATCTGGTGCCCTGCTCCCTATTTTCTACAAGTCAAGGGCACTTCCATTTCAATCTCCCTTTAGGAGCCAACTGTCCAGAGTAAAAACAGTCTCTTCCCACAGAGTTAACACACAGTTATTCAATCTGCTCTTGGCCTGACAAAGCCGCTATGGCAGCAGACACTGAGAACTAACCGCACAGGCAGACGCTCAAGATGAAAACTCATTCCCTCTTGATCAACCAAGTTTCATTCTTGTAATATCACGCAGAGTTCTGACTCATCAGCAAGACCATCGCTGATTCATTCATGACCTGTTGTCACTTCATCTATTTTGTAGTTACTATGATTAGGTCTTAATTTCCCTCAGATTCACAACCTCTTCCACAACAGAACTCAGCTTAATCAGCCTCCATCATCAAAGATTTTTGTAGTTTCTGTTAGTAGTTTAGAACTACAGGTCTGTGAATGAACTGCAGTTCATTCGCTATAGTTACAATCTGTTGAGTTAATGTGAAGCTAAAAACCCACAGTAACATTCTGTCCACCTATTGGTCAGATATGCCTGGAAGTAAATACAGGAAGAGGCTCATCTAGTGCTTATTTTTGTAAAAAACATAACTATGCCCAAACCAGCCTTTGGTTATAACTGTGCTGATTATCTGGGCCTTTTACCAGCAGAGTTCTCAATGCACTTTGAGGAAAGATTTATAGATATATTTTCTTTTTGTAAATTTTGTTTCTGGAATATCTTATTAATTTCTGAGTTCTTAGCCTTAGTCTCACCCGCTCTTCAAATGAAGCAAAGTGCTCAGCATGGCTGAACTGGCTGTATTAAGTGTAGCATTGAACTGACATGGCACATTTTTCATGAGATCTCCCAGGTTTCCTTTCAATTTGTAACATTATTTATGTTTAATAACTGTGTATTTAGAAAAATTAAGTATTTCAAGCAGACCTTGTTATTGGCCCAAGCGTGTAGAGAACTGCAATAACTTTGCAATCAGTGGTTGCTAAAGGGCCAACAAGGCATACCAGTAAAGACAGAAAACTGCCACAAATTGCTGCCAGCTAGGAGTTGCAATCACTGGCAAGTAAAGAGACTCATTTACGTAACTAATATTGGAATTGCTAGCGTAGCTAATCTTTTAAAGAACACAGTCTAGATATGACTAGTAACAGAGGGAAAACTGATATTTGTTACAGCTTGGAAATCAGACAAGGCAGTGCAATGCTGTTCCAACTCGCTCTCATAACCCCCCTCACTTACAATGCTCACCAAAAAAACACCTGTGGCACCCAAAAGAACAAGAGGCTGCAGATGAAACGAAATTCCTGACCCAAACCAGAAAACAGTAAACTTGAATTTCATAGTTTTACTGTAAATTTTCATCTTCTTTTAATTTTATTCTACATTAACTCCATAGTCTTGTCGGTGTGTACACGTACGATTTGTACTCACAAAGTCTTGCCGGATATCATTGAAGTCCTTGCCGTATTTCTCCAGTGCCTCCTCGAACAGGTTGGCCTCTGACGAGCTCCACTCCTCCATCTCATCCCTGCAGAGCACAGGTCCGCCCTGAGGCACCAGAACGCTCAGAGCACTCGACAGGTCATAGCCATGCCGGTGCAGTGTGTCCATAGCATGGAACTACACAGAAGGAAGGCAGAAGGAAAAAACAGAACGAAGACAGAAAAAATTTATGGACTTTGCCTGCTGCTCTTGAAAAAAGTTGAAAAGGAAAACTATGAGACAGGGTGCTGCCGAAGCCGGTACCAATGTGATATCCCGCGATGCTGCTGCAGCACTCATGTGTAAGCTGGGCTGTCTGACTGAGCTGCTGCAGTCCAACGCTCGAGCGAAGGTGCCCACCGCCCTTCACACAAAACAATAAAACATTCATCACACAAACTTGGTAAACTCCCAAGCACTGTGCTAAAAAAAACAGCCTGGACACTTCACTAAGGATAGTACATGAATCAAAAATGAGATTCATCACAAGTACAATACTTTTATAGAGCAGGGTTTCTTAGTCCTGCTCCTGGTGACCCACAGCACTATGTGGTTACCAGTATTGTTAGATTCAAAAGCTCCTGATTTTGCTCATCCTTTGATTAATAGAGGCCCTAACAAGGTGCATCATGTGTTGTGTGCTGGATCAGAGAGTAGTAAAATTATGTAGTGCTATGGGCCACCAAAAGCACAATTAGGAAACCTGCTAATGCACAAAGCTTTACAGTAAAGTCTTTAAATAATTAAAAGGGTTAGCACAGAACAGCAATAAAACACTCACGGTCACTTTAAACCTTTTAGACAGACCTTTACCCAGTGTGCCCAAGTGCACAATTCTATTTAAAACTCCTCAGTTTATCAGAATTAATCAGTTTATCAGTGTAATTTTTTGCCTTTTATAAGCAGTTCATCACGGTCAAGACTCTTTAACAGGACCCCTAGTGAGCAGTATTAATTGGGTGAATTATTCCCAGTACATCACTGACCCGGACATGATCAACATATGTTACTGTGTGCTGCAGTTGTACAAGTGGGTCAGACTTAGCAGTGCTGCTCGAGTTATAAAGCACTGTATACTGTATATGATAAATACAGCTAATCAACTGGACAAGGAGTGTAGACACATGGTAAGTGTACCTTATAGTGATCAGTGAGAGTATAACATACATATTAAGGGTGTAAAAACGAATCGATCTGTACTGATGCATTGACCAAAATAGGGCACAATCCGATTTTACTGTGAGCTGTGTTTTGTTCTGAGAAGCGGCGTCTGCTCATAACAACACTGCTGCATTTGACCTTTATTAATAAAATGTTCACATAATTTGTTTGCATGGGTTAGTTGATGGAAATGTGGTAGATTGAGTGAAATTTCAAAATATTTCCTACTGACTGCAGACCCCAGTATCGAACCGACTCAACTGAATCAAAGCGAAACACATTGCATCAAATTTTGAGGTATTGGAAATAAATCAAATCGTTGCCTAAAATAAATCAGATTGCACCTCTAATAAATACACACCAATCAGCCAGAACATTAAAACCACTGACAGGTGAAGTGACACCACTGATCAGCTCATTATAATGACACCATATACTAATCTGTAATTGACTAAGTAATTGACAAAGTTGATGTGTTAGAAGCAAGAAAAATGAGCAGTTGTAATAACCTAAGCAAGTTTTACCAGGGCTATATTGTGAAGATCAAACGATTGGGTCAGAGCATTTCCAAAAAGGCAGGTCTTGGGCGTTGCTTACATGGGGAAACATGAAAGTGACTACTTGTCATTGTGAACACACTCAAGCACCACAATGAAATGTGACCTCTGCATTTAACACATCACACGTGCACACATGGAGCAGTGGGCAGCTATCAACAGCTCCCGGGGAGCAGTGTGACCGAACCTTGATCAAGGGTACCTCAGTAGTGCCCATGCCGGGACTCGAACCTGCGACCTTCAGGTCCCAAAGGCAGGGTCTTAACCACTAGGCCACCACTACCTACCTCAGAAATCATCCAGTCAAGATTCCCACATCTGGGGAATTTGCATGGATCCCACACTACAGGGGGATAAAGCTACTGGGACAGCTGGGGTCCTATCATTCATGTGGATGTTAGTCTGACACAGACTACTTAAGCAACTATACTTAAAGTAAATCACATCATGCCCTTTCATAACAACAGTATTCCCTAATGGCATTAGCCTCTTTCAGCAGGATATTGTACTGGAATGGTATGGGAGTTAAAAGTGTTGACTAGGCTTCATAATTCCCAGGATCTCAATGTGACCAAGCTTCTGTGAGATGTGCTGCACAAACTAGTCAAAATCATGAAGCCCAACTTACAACTTACAGGATTTAAAAGACTTGCTGCTAATGGTACTAGACACCACATAACACCTCAAGAGGTCTTGTGGAGTCCTTGGCTTAAAGGACCATAGTTGTTTTGGTGGCATGAGGGGGATCGTCACAATATTACTTTTACTGGTAGTTTTAATATTATGGCTGATATTTGTAGAAGATGTATAAGTTCTGCTGCTTCAGAATTAATCTGATAACTGGTTCAAAAGCACATCCATACCGAGCTACCACCAGGAACTGGTCTATCTGCTTATTGGTCAGAGGGCATTCTGGGTCCCACATCTTAACTTCCAGCTTTGACTGGTCCCTGTCGTCTGCTTCCCCTGTTCAGAACAGAAGAAATTTGTAATTTATTCATTTCACATCTTCAGAAATTTCAGTGCATTTTCTCAGGAATGAGAAATTACAAAAACAGCATAGTAACAGTATTCATTACAATGCTGAGTCATTTTCTGTCAACATACTTAAAGAATGAATCAGTATGGTGAGAATTGGAGCACATGCTCTTTGTAGATGGAGTGACTAACTTGAGTTAAACCGACGATCCAGTATTAGTTTTAGCTTCTCACGTACCAATCAACTCTCATCAGGGCTTTGGGAGATAACTAGCCTTACAGTAGGGGTGGGTAATATGGCAAATGTCTAATATTATGATAAGGACACCATACACCATACGTTTTCCACCTGAGGTTTGGCAAGTTGGAACCAGTGATGCCACGTTTAAAAAACATTTTCAAAATCTAACACAAAATCTGTGCTTTTTATTCAGAATATTACATAAAAAGACTCATTATATTCTCTTTGCAATGAAACCAGCAACTGAGCAGAGTTTATTAAATACTGACCATATCCGAGATCAACTCAGAAAACCATATTGTGAAAATGAGTTATGCAATTTATCGCAATAAGAATTATGGTCATATTGCCCACCACAACCTCTAGAACTAGGCTGATCCTGAGAAACTCCATGCTCAGTGGTATGAGAACCTTTACTACTCTCCCTAAGAGCTGGTAGACGAGAAGCTGTAAATAGATTATTTACTCTGCCCCTTAGATTTCCTGTGGCTGTGTGAAAATGCCTGCTGCACCAGAACTGTGTCAGCCTGAAAATATGCCTTCACATCCAGCACAGAGCTAATTAATTAATGATGTGCCAGTAGGTAACCGGAGTTACATTTTTTTTTTTTTCTTTAAGCCACTTACTACCAATTATCCTGAAATTTAATAGGATGACAAAATTCAATGCTTCATTAAGATTCAGGCTATATCACTGGGTAAAACTGAATAAACTGCATTTAGTTTCCTTATTTAAAAAAATCTATGAATTTTCTTATTCTGGTCTATAAAGTAAACAAACTGAAAACCAGCAGCTATGCATCACAAAATGTTTAGCAGAACCACTGAAGATCCTCAACCTAACCCACAACTGAGTGGGCCCATTACTCTCAAAGAAATCGGCTTTAATTATATATATTTTTTACATTTCATATACTCTTTTAATCCCAGGGGGAAAATGAGTCTCTGCACTTATTCAGAGCACCGAGTACAAGTAGGAGCCAGTGACCAGACACCTGAAGAAGTGGGCAGCGACACAGGCTCAGCACCCTGGGAGCAGCTGTGGGTTAGGTGCCTTGGTCAAGCGCACATCAGCTGTAAGTGTAGAGTTCCCAAAAGTGGTAAAGCACAAGACTCAAGACCTAGTCACCAGAATCATTTGTTTCACAGTATTTTTAGGCAGCCCAAGTGAAGGAGTTACTCGGACAAGAAATACACAAGCATAAATTATTCTCACCTCTATAGCACTTTCTGCAACATGAAATAAAGTTGACCAATTCTGGGCCCCAGCTCATGTGCCATGTCTCATTAATATCAGTGCAAAACTCTCATTCTGGATTATTATGGAACACGGTGAAGGCAGAAGCAGCATTTGTCAAAGATCAGTGCTTGCACTCAAAACAGTCTAATGCAGAAGTTTAACAGGAGTGGATAAGAAGTGTTGAGATCGCTGCACAGGGGGATATAATCTGAGGAAAAAGTGAGTGTGTTTAAAGTTGGGAGGTGAAGTCAAAGACTGACAGAAGAGCAATTTCACACTTGACTGATTGAAGCTGCTGATACTGTAATCTACACTGTTTCTTTTGTGATGCACCAGTAGCCACAAATCAAGCTTATCATGACATTTTAAAGCAGCAAATATACAGCAACACTATCAAGCTCCCTGTGTCACCAGGGGAAAAGTTGCTGTACCCAACCCAATGCTGTAGAAATCTCTCTCTAACTAGAACAGGAACTGTTTTCTTTCCTCAGAAATAATTTTTTCTTTGTATTATATTGTTTGCCTGTAAAACAAAGACACGGACACTCAACCATGATACTAAACACTAAGGCCTAGTCCACACTGGCTTTCAACTCTAATTGAATGCTCTCGTGTTTTGTAGCAGTGTTTGAAGTTAATAGGACGTAACATTTGCATTTGGGGTGGGGTTAACCTGTGCGGTTTGAGCTTCATTCTTCACTATATTAGTGAAATATGGATCAACTGGCTTTGTTAGACCTGAATCTTGATGATGTGCTAAAAATCCTCCTGATATGATGAAAATCTCTCTGCCACTACTGGGTGCTTAATGCTTAATTCAGACATCCGTATCTACAGGGTCAAACAAGTGAGGACAGTGCGTGTGCTCCGCTCACCTTCCTGTAGCATATCAGGGACGTCAGCCTGAAAGCGGGGGCCGACTCGGATCTCCCCCTTGTCTGCCAGCAGGGTCTTCTGTGTGGGGTCATACACCAGGGAATAGAAAAAGGTGTCCTAAAAAAGCGAGAGAAAGAAATCATGAGCGAGATTCAACCACAATTTAATTAAAGCTTTGTTTTACTCTTTTAGTGGTGGCCTAGTGGTTAGGACACTGCCTTTGGGACCTGAAGGTCGCAGGTTCGAGTCCCAGCCCGGGCACTACT
>JBBPDA010000105.1:42325752-42342950 GCA_037974385.1 Arnoldichthys spilopterus | reverse complement strand
AATATTAATTACTTATATATATATATATATATATATATATATAAATAAAATACCACACACTGGTCTTTCATACCATTTAAGCTACCTTAGCCACATAAATGAGTGCAAAACCAAAGAAACAACACACCAAGCACAACTTGTCTGATTGGCTGCGTAATTTTTGTGAACCATTCCTTTAAATTTGCATCATGCTTCCTGTGCAAAAGGTGTAAAAGGTAAGAGAGCTGTTCTGAGCCTTAAAATGAATCACTGTGGAACCCATTAACATGGTTTATGCTGTTATCACTCAACATCCCCAACATCTTGTACTTTTGTAAAACTTCTACAACAAACCTACGATACATCAAGTCTCTGGTCATCTTCCCGATTGCTGGTTTCCATTTGTTCTTTTAGTTTTCACCTCACTCCGAAAACACGACCCACAACAGCTCCTTCCCCTCCCCACAGAGCTGTACCTTATTCAGTTCTTCTATTCTCCGGATCAGATAAGGGTTGCTTGAAGAGTTCTCAAAAAAGACATAATCTGCAACAGAAAAAGATGGTATTGTATGTTGTGTGGTGTGCTTATCAGTCCAACAGCCAAATAACATTCGGAAGTACCTGTAAACAGAAAAAACACAGCCGGCACAACTCACTAATACCCACTGAACAACACAGTACATCTTACACTATTACAGCTGCAGAACTTCGTAAAAAAACATAACACGAGACATTTCTTTGTTGTGCATAAACAAAGTCCATGGTATGCGGGGCGCACAATCCGGACTTTGTGGACAACCAGTGACTAAAACCAGGAAAAACTGGGTTTGGGAGTCTGATCCAGACAAAACTATTGACCCTACGGTGTGTCGGAGACAGCCGAAATTGTCATCTATGGTCTCGTTTTGACACTTATGAAGCCAACGGTGTTATTTACTACGACATGGCTAATCATCATCATCAGACTGGAAGCGACCTTAACGCTAATAACACAGGCCCGTTCATCACATTCCGATACACGAAGCCTGAAGTGCAAAGCCCCGCATTCTAACACGAATATGGCAAACTGTAGGAGTTTAGAGCCCAAACACTGGAACAGTTTTTCCACATTTCAGATTCGGATTTGTGCTTGCCTGCCACGGCTAAAAGCGACGCCACGGAACAATGTCAGCCAGGCTGGCACGGCCAGCTAATCTACCGCTCCGTAGCCGGCTAATTGCGCTGAACGGCGATGCGTGAACACTGATGCGAATTCAAACCGCCAAAACAAGGAGATTCCGAAAGAAAAATGCCGATTCCCGTCCAAACACACTGACGTGAAGAACTACGACCGCTCGGGCAAATCCAGTAACATCAAACAAAATCGCGAATTGTTGTTCGAGGTTAACGATAGCGACGCGGCGCAGCGAGCACGGCGGCGGTGTGATGCTAACTCAACTTAGCTCGAGGATCCGTAACTAATGGACGTGTGCCAAATAGAGGAGACGCGGCCACAAAGAAATGCTACAGCGATAAACAACAAAAACAAAATCACACCGACTATCACCCGGGCACGACACGCCTTGCTCGCGGAAAACAGAAAACGAGAAAACGTGGCCCCTGTTATTCACATTTACTTGATAAACAGACGAGCTTTAATGAAGTGTTTCTGATGCTGTTGGCTAGTGCGGCTATGCTAGCTCTCCCGCTAGCATGCTAGTGCGGCTAACTGAGTTTAGAGGCCTGACCCACATCAATCCCCCCAAAAAAATATCCTCCCGCTCCACGTTACCGACCGCTTTCAAAATATTCTTGTGCCGAGCCGATTCTTTTTAAAACACTCAATTGTTCGTGCCCCGCTGAAGTAACGTTAAAAGTTCGCGTGCGAAAAAACGGTGTGCCGACCGAGTTTGGGCTAGCGTAAATACCAGACTGGCATACCTCCGACCCGGTACATGTTGGCCGCCATTTCTGCCCTCCTGGAGCGTTAAAAACCAAACCATAAACTAAAAAAATAAATAAACGAATAAAAAAACCTTTATGTAATATAGCGAATAAAAGCGACAAACTGTTGTAGAAGCGAGGGGGTGAACCTCGAGATAAGCGGGAGACTACTTTCTATTTCTCCCCCTTTTTCTGTTTTCTTTTTTTGTTGAGGTGCCCCCCTCCTAAGATTCACAGTACAATACAGTAACTCAGAGGAGGGAGGGAGGGAGAGAGGGAGAGGAGCTTCCTCATGAAGGAGGAGGAGAGTGAAAGGGGAGGGAGAGATGAAGAGAGAGAGAGAAGGGGAAAGGAACGAGGCAGAGAGACACTCAGACTTGTAGTTTACTCCGCTCATGATATACACTTTAGAAACAACGGACAAAACGCCCTTTGCGACACTTTAGGACAGGATACGGCTGGGACTGCACAGCAGTAGAAACACAGTGGGGACGTGCACCTCTGTCAGACCCCTGTCACCGTTTTGGGGGTCGACTCACAGCTGACACTTTTAGGTATTAGTAGTGAATGAAATTTTCTTTTTTATAAATAGAAATAAATAGAATGCTTTAACACATTAATAATAATAACAACAATAATAAGACAATGGTGTAAATGAACGGACACGCATTATTGAGATGTAACCCAGGCCTCAGGGGGTAAAAGGGGGTGGGTGAGACCACTGATTTTCTTTTTTGTCCCATACAATCCTGAGACAGAAACATAGTAAAAATTAACATCCTAAAATGTCTTTATTCTGCACGTATAAAGGGAGCGAAATATTGTGAAATATAATAATATACAGTGAAAACGGCCACATGCATAAATAAAGTATAACTGAATGTCTCTAAAGTCACTTTAACCGTCTAGTCAAACCGGCTTCAACATGAAATGTTGAAAATGTTTTTTTTCTCCATGTTTCCCATATTTTCCCCTTTCCCCCATCACATATGAAATTACTGGTTAAAATAAGCGTCGTATGGATTTTTCTTTTTTATTATGGATCAAATGCATGGATCCTCCCGTGTCAGCGCTCCTCTACGGGAAAAAAGCACCCGCTTCGTTGTGAAATCCTCGGCAGCTTTTGCCGGACACGCGCGCGTAAAAGTGCGTAACGGGACCGGAGTCTCGCCGCCGTGACATCACCGCACGAACTGCCCCTTCAGGGGGGCTGGAGTTCAGACGGGGAGGCAACTCGCAGGCAGCTAGTTGTGCTGCTCCTGCTGGCAGCAAACTGTCGGCGGCGGCGGCAGCAGCAGCTTCAGCTCCTCGTCGCGGGACACAGACGGGGGTGCGGGAGCAGCGCGCGCACACTGCGCGAGAAGCGATGCGCAACCGAAACAACTTGCGCTTTTCTTTTATTTTCCCCACATAAAAGCAGGTAAGTAGCTGTTGCGCCCCGCTCCTCCTTCCCTCCTGCCCCGACTCTCCACCACCTTGCGCGCCAGAAGATGAAGTTTGGCAAGAACATATGCATCCTGAATGTCGGCGGCACCAGGTACGCCTTCACGAGGGAGGTGATCCGCGACTTCCCGCTGCGCAGGGTGAGTCGGCTGCACAGCTGCTCGTCCGAGAAGGAGGTGCTGGAGGTGTGCGACGACTATGACCGCGAGAGGAACGAGTTTTTCTTCGACAGGCACTCGGAGGCGTTCGTCTTCATCATGCTGTACGTGCGCTCCGGCAAGCTGCGCTTCGTGCCGCGCATGTGCGAGCTCTCCTTCTACAACGAGATGCTCTACTGGGGCCTCGAGAGCTCACACCTGGAGTTCTGCTGCCAGCGGCGCCTGGACGACAGGATGTCCGACACGTACACGTACTTCTCCGAGGAGGAGCTGACGGGCGCCGACGAGGACGAGGCGCGCCGCGCCGAGGCCGACGACGAGGCGGAGGAGACGCGCTCGTGGCTCGACAGGATGAGGAGGACCTTCGAGGAGCCCGCGTCCTCCGTGGCCGCGCAGGTGCTCGCCTCCGTCTCCGTCATCTTTGTCATCATCTCCATGGTCATCCTGTGCGCCAGCACCCTACCCGACTGGGACACGGCGAAGAACAACACGGTGGAGGAGCACAGGTGAGAGGAGTGGTGGTGGTGGGGGGTGTCAAAGTTTGGGCAGTTCTCAGTGTGGCGTCTAGCACTTTTTTTTTTTAATTTCCAGAACATAAGTTTAGCTACTCGCGCGCGTGGAGCAGGCTACGCGATAGGTGTCTGATGCGCCACTAAAATAAACGCGCTGTCTCGGGCGTGTGAGGATCTGAGCGCCTGCCTCAGGTCAGCAGCATGGTGCCCGTTCACATACTGTTCTCCCTGAACTGGCAAGACGCTCGGTGAGACGCTGAACTGTGAGAGAGTGCGGAGACCACTTCATTTAAATGGGGTCTTCTTAGCCATATGGCCCCCTGAGGGAGGGTCGTTCCTTTAGGTTGTTCACGCCAACTCGTTTTACAATTCTGTTCTCTCCTAAATCAGCGTGTTTCAGTTTTAAAAGCTGCTTTTAGTCCAATGGCTTCTTTCAGGGGTGATTATTATTATTATCATTATTATTATTATTATTATTATTATTATTACTATTATTATTATTATTATTATGCATTTGATCTTGTTTTTTTTACTGCATCTGATAAGATATTTTGACCCAAAATTAAGCTCGTTGTAGTTCATGCCATACAATCTAAAAATACAAAAAGCCAGTGCAGCAAGAACTGAGATAAACTGTTAGCCTGAATCCAGGCAGTAAATTCAGATCCTGTTCATAATGAAGAAAAGTCCCACTGTCTGAGAGGCATTACTACAAACCGTGATTATGAAAATGTGCATTGGACCAGTCAGTTCTTTAAATTGATGTGCTGGAAGCAAGAAAAATTGGCGAGCGTAAGGATCTGAGCCACTTTGACAAGGGTTTTGTTGTGATGGCTAGACAACTGATTCAGAGCATCTCGTAGAGTTTCCCAGGTGTGCAGTAACTACCAAAAGTGATACAAGGACAGCCAGTGAATCAACAAATGAGACATGGGTGCCCGAGGCTCAGCAGTGCACACTGGGAGTAAAGGCTAGTTGGTCTGGTCTGATCCCCCAGAAGAGCCGCTGTAGCACAAAAAGTTCAAGCTGGCTGTGATAGAAAGGGGTCAGAACACAGAGCACCACAGTAAGTGCTGTGCTGGTGGCACAACTGGGACCTACACAATGCAGATGGTGTTATTGTTCCGGCTGATCATTCAACATTCAACAAGTCAAGGCTTTTGTCATTTCATACATATACAGTGACTACAGTACATAGTGAAACAAAAACAGCATTCCTTCAGGACCACGGTGCTACACAGAAACACAGGACGACAAAACTACACATTTTACAGAACAACATGAAGTGCATTGTGTGCAAACACTGCAGGACAGTGCAGAGACGGACTGTGTTGAACATCGTGGTGGTCTGAGAAAAACCTCACTTCTCCAAAATGGTATCTTTACAGGAAAAACTTGTCTACTTATTATGGAAGTTATTATGGAGATACAAGGTTTTGCTTTGACAGCAGCGATACATAAAAATGCCAACAAGCCCAGATGGCCTAAGAGCAGCATGGTCAATACTACACAGAGAGGGATATTACAGTGGGGTTGCAGTGTATAACCCCCCATTACAAAGACAAATGCAGACTTTCAACAATCAATACACCTTTACTGCCTGTGCATATTTGAGGGTTCATTGGCACAAACAGCACATGCATCAGTCTGCAGAGGAACTTGGTTTACACAAAGAGGCTTGAAAGCTTATCACAAACAGTAAGGGAGGGAGCGGTAGGTTTGTGTTCATTTGAGGTTAAGGGCAAATCAATACCAAGTTACTGTATTGACGAGCTGTCTGATCATCATTATCATGATTAAACATTTCTATCCTGATGGGAAATTCCTGCATGAGAATCTTCAGGGCATTGGGGTCACTGAACAATTTGATGAGTATGAACATTATGTAAATCATATGCTATGGCTTCTGCAGTCACCAGATCTTAACCCATTTGGACCAATGCATTAAGACATTGTGCTCAAGGCCGCCACCAGAACAGTAATATTTAAGGAGTGTCTTTTGGAAGAAAACTTCCACTCCTTCAGTCAGTTTCACAGACTTTCAAAGCTTTTGTGGTAGCTCACCGTGGATTAGTTCATTACTAAGACAATTATTGGCGACTTTTCCTTTAAATTATATATATATAAACATACATACAGAC
Source organism: Arnoldichthys spilopterus (assembly GCA_037974385.1). Classification (NCBI taxonomy): domain Eukaryota; kingdom Metazoa; phylum Chordata; class Actinopteri; order Characiformes; family Lepidarchidae; genus Arnoldichthys; species Arnoldichthys spilopterus. The sequence continues at coordinate 42,336,794 of JBBPDA010000105.1, read as the reverse complement.
AAGCCACATCACTGGGTACATTTACACTGTATCTACACTCCATCCATTATGGAATAATTAGTTTGTTTGTTTGCTTGTTTGAGATACACATTTGAATTACAGCAGCATCAGCACTAATTAAGTGATTGTTATGGTTTCTTCTTCTATTTTTGTGTCCATTTATCTGCTGTTATCAACTAAGCGGTCCCTGTAGCTCATCACAACATGCTAATTGATCCGGGCTAAATAAGAGCAGAGGGCAGAATTAATGTGAAACCGAATGAAACCTAGCCCCCAAAAATAAATGCAATACGTGCCTAAGTTACTAAAGCCTAAAACTTACCCTTTCTGTTAGTTGATGATTTTCCTCCATTGTTTTCAGCCCTACAGTTGCTGGTGTCTGTCTCTTTTCTACCATTGTCTCTGGAAATATTTGTGTCCTCATGCTTAAATCCAGTGCATTCTTGATTCCATTTTCTTCCCAGAGGTCAGGTATGTGTCAATGTATGTTTTTGAGGAACTAGGGAGGGAAGAAATTAGAGACATGGAGGTTTGTCATGCATGGGATTCACAAAACTGCCAAAAATACCAGAGAGTTACCAGATAAAATACCAGAGTTATAAATACTATTAATACTAATATTAATATGCTATATATTAATATAAGTATTACATTTTTAATTTGAATCACATTCAGATTTGGAAATTTAGATATTTATTTATTTATATATATATTGTGCTTTAAAGGGGAAAAATCATGCATTCTTATTCTAATTCTCTGGCATTTGTGAGCAGATCTTAACAAACTCTGTATGAGTACACCATCACCATGTCCCACTTTACTACACTAAAGCTTGCCACTGCTTTCCATTCAGTGCATTCCACCCTGCTGCTGGTCTCTGTCCTTTGTCCTGTGTTTTGCCCCACAGTATATGTCAGCAATCAAATGACCAGAAAAACTGTTTAGTTTGAAAGTCTAAAATGTCAGAGGAACAGTTACATATACTGCATATCGAGAGTGACAAGATAACATAGGACTTGAAGGTGACTTGTAGACACCAATGTAGCCCTTAAGCAGCATCAAGCTTTCCTCCTGCATGCACAAGACTCACAGACTGTCAAACAACTATTTTCATTATCTGCATGAGACCATTTAGTCCCATAGAAGGTAATTAGATTGCATGATTGCCTTTGAGTTTACGGTAAAAGTATTCAGAAACCACCCAAATGTCTAAAAAGCATTTAGGGCAAGTTTTCTGGACATATTTTTAGCATAGTCTTTGACTAAATTGCAGTTCCAGTGTTTAAACACTATTGGAAATTGGTGACTGGCTGTTACACTGATCTCATCATTACCGTTAAGTATTAAGCTAGAAGTTCAAGTCATTTACAAAAGGCTGACATGGCTGCATAATTTCACTTCAAACTAGAAAGCTAGTCTCAGTTGGTCTCAGTCTTCAAGCAGTTTACCATTTCTTCCTGCATAATTGTTTTTGCAGATATTGTCAAGTGTCGCTGTCAACTGTATATGTATTGAACTTATCATTGGGAGATTGTAGATACGTATGGCCTCCCTCTCCCCTACCATTCAGTATGATGCTAGCCAACATGGGTCTATTAGCTGCTGTATCGGAATTGGCAGTTTCGATCTTCAAGTGTGTCGAGCTGTCTAATGATGTTGCATTATGGCAGCTCAAAAAGGTCTGGTGGCACATCACTTGACTCAGAAGAAGCATGTGCAAGTCTTGACCCTCCCAGTGTTGGTAGTATCATGCGATTGGCAGAGCCCCAGCTACAAGCTGGAGAGAAACTAAAGAGAAAAAAAAAAGAAAATGCATTTCATCTATACCTGTGATTTAATCTGATCATAGTTAGATCATAGTGCATCTTGGGTGTATTTCCACCTGACTTTTCATGCAGTCAAATGATATCCCAGCACAATCCAGTCATTAAAACGATCATGGTTAGATCCACTACTGTAATACATAATGGAAATGATGAGAGCAACGTGACATTGACTTCCAGATGTTCGCTTTGCTTGGTTCCTGCCATTTGGCTCAGGCTATATATACATTTAGAATAACTGTATAATTGTATGTGCTCTTAGTTGTTTGCTCACTCTGTCTCTTCACCTCCCCCCCCACCCCCCACCCCCATTCTCTTTCTCAGGATCATTGAAGCGGTGTGCATTGGCTGGTTCACTGCTGAGTGCATAGTGCGTTTCATTGTCTCACGGGACAAGTGCGAGTTTGTGCGCCGGCCCTTGAACATCATTGACCTTCTGGCCATCACCCCTTACTACGTGTCAGTTGCCATGACGGCCCTGACGGGGGAGAACCCACAGCTGCAGCGAGCAGGAGTCACCCTGCGAGTGCTGCGGATGATGCGCATCTTCTGGCTGATTAAGTTAGCGCGGCACTTCCTGGGTCTGCAGACACTGGGGCTGACACTGCGCAGGTGCTACCGCGAGATGGTCATGCTTCTGGTTTTTGTGTGTGTAGCCATGGCAATCTTCAGCGCCCTGGCCCAGCTTCTGGAGCACGGACTGGATCTGGAGACCAGCAACGAGGACTACGCCAGCATCCCGGCGGCTTGTTGGTGGGTTATTATCTCCATGACGACTGTCGGCTATGGAGACATGTATCCCATCACCATGCCGGGGCGCGTGCTGGGTGGCGTGTGTGTCGTGAGTGGCATTGTGCTCCTGGCTCTCCCCATTACCTTTATCTACCACAGCTTTGTGCAGTGCTACCACGAGCTCAAATTCCGCTCAGCACGCTGCGTGCGAAGTCTCTCCGCTGAGTTTCTCAACTGACTGTCAGATATTGATTTCTCCTGGACTGCTCCGGTCCTCAGCCCAGCTCCATTACCCTATCACCTGGTCTGCTCTCTTCTGTGCCTTTGTTTTACAAAACTTGAACAGCCTCCTCAATTCTAAACTGTGTTACACAGAATAAGGAAAACTACTACTACTGCTGAGGAAATGGCTCGTTTCATCACATGCAGCATCACCACATAGAATTATGCTATTTAAATCTAAATGATAAGAAGTACCTCTTAAAACTGGGACACATACACATACTTTCTTGGAAGCAACAGGATTAAAATGGGGGAAAAAAGCCTATCTCTCCAAGCACACAAAAATAATCACAGTCCAAAGGAACTATACACACCAGTGTTTGCATTGTAACCCCACATGGAGGGAAAACCAATGAACCTGATCCAAAGAGACAGCATCTTCTGTGTTTAGTGCCGGTCGAAAAAGGACAACTGTGGCAACAGCCAGCACCAGATGGCATGGCTGCCTATAAGGGGTGCCTGGCAGTGCTTTCGGGTCTTGACAGTTCTCCAGACCAAAGCCGGCCTTTCCGCAAGTGCCCTGGTCTGGCTTCACATGCAGAAACACTCTGTTCCCATGGAGAAATTACTCCAGCTCGTTAGATCATTAATTCAGTTCAATTTGGCTTTGAAAGCTCTCCAAATATGAAGAGCAAAAACCGCTAGGGAGGAGAGAGAATGCCCGAAAGGAAATGGAAGAAATACGGAAATAAAACATTTGACGGGACAGATGGGAGCGTAGTGGAAAGAATTTAAAAATACAGCTACACGTGGACCTGGAGACAGCTGGGAATTGCTTGTTTATCTTGTCATGTAAGCAAAACCCAGCTGTGTAACTCAAACTAAATCTCAGTTGGTGCAGTCACATTCTGAAGGTTCACTTCCCAGAGTCCTAGAAACAAAACATCAGCTGTTCTGCTACATAGGGATGGAGCCACCACCTGGAGGCCGTATCTCTGGGAATATGAGTGCGCAAACCAAGAGGTGTTAACTAAATTGATTAGCAAACACCTCACCCACACACTCAACAGTAGGAGGGCTGTCACTCTCCTCCCCGTTCCATGTAAGCAGTACAGTCACAAAAGCAAACTGCTCTCCTTCACTGGATGGGCCCTTTGTGTATTCTGTGATTTAGAGAAAATGAATGAGGTATAATAACATTCTGCAACAAGGTCAAACAAAGCTTCTGATTATGAGTCAAACCACATTTTTAGGACAGTTTGAGTAGAAAAAGAAATTTATATGTTTAATAAAATCAAAAGATCTGATACCATCATCAAACATGTTGTGAGAAGAAATTTTAAGAATGAGTGCCTCCAGAATTGTATTCTCTTATTATTGCCACGTTTAGTGGTTCTGTTTAACTCTGACTCTCATACCTATGCAGGAAACCCTTGGAATGCTTGGTAAGTTGTGATGCAATACAATATCACAAATATGAAATATGAAAGAAATGGTAAAGGCTTATCCTGCATATATATGGCGAAGTTATTGTTAAGCATTTCCACCGCATTCCATATTTTGATAAGACATGTTGCTTTGTAACTGTGAAGCCTTGTGTATTGCAGAAGTGTGATTTAAATGCTTTCAGTGGCTGCTTATGGTAGATAATTACAAGTAAAGTTGAAACCACAGCTTTGCTGAGTGAAAAATATGTGCATACCTGTCTTCTGCCGATCAAAACACTTGTACAAATATTTTATATTTAGCATACATTTTCGGCAGGCTTTATTGCAGAAATATTTGAAGATAAACGGAAATAAAGTAAAAATTTTTCATATTTACATAACATTTGTCAATCCTTCTACTTTTAGCTCTAACTTAAGACATTTATACATGTTTTGTCTAAATCATCATCAGTCTTATGAAACAAAAACAGAAATTGACGGCCATCCCAGTACACCATACGTGTAAAAATTTAAATAGTTACAAAAAACAAACAAATGTATGTAAATAATTTTAATCATAGAATTTGCATTTACTCAGCAATACTATTAATCATACAATAAATTATTAGTGGCCCATAACACAATGTTGCACAATTTTTGTTCCTGGTTTCTAAGTTATATTTCAACTGCTTATGTCTGAAGTCTATGTAAAGAGGCTCTATTCATCACAAACTTTGATTTTATGACCACAGCTCACAAAAGTCTTGTATTTATCGTGGCAAAACTGAGAAATTTGTATCTTTTCTGGACAGTCCCAGAAAGTTCTAGAAGCCTCTGGAAAGTTTTCACTGGAAGTCTTAGCATTTAAAGTGAATGGAGAATGTTCTTGAAAACAGATACATTCCAAAATGTCATTGTCCTGAGGAAGTTCTTGTGGAACAACAGTCACTTTCTATTCATTTTAGGCATAAGCGATAGGGAAACACACTTTGTACACAGGAACAAAAATAAAATGGAACTCTGTTATGTAGTGTATCTCCAAATCATTTACCTAATTGTCTCAAAATACAAACAATGTTGAATGAACAGCTACACTGCTTCTTAAAGACAAATTTCTTGTGTAAATATTTATGGTTTTTTATTCTTTACAAATGCCAAAAATTTTTAACATGTACCAAAATATATATGGTATTTTAAATATTAGGTAATCTGGTTTATTTTTGTTGTGAATGTGTGTTTTTCTTAACAAGTTTCACTTGAAAAATGAAAGCTGTCGGGCTGTGAGCACAAACCCAGCTGCTTTTCCCACCCTCCCTTATTGCACACCTATCCTTTTTTATTATTTATTACTTACTTCAATTTTGTGTGAGTGAAAATAATAAAAGCAAGGTGACTCAGCCTTCCAAGAAAACTCCAATTCACCCTCTTAGTACTTTCAGGCCTTCCTATTACATCCATCAGCAAATGAACTGAGGTTTGTGCTGAGTTTTGATTTTAGGATCCATTGCCTCTGAAATAAAATGGTAGTACTTGATCTGAAAGGCTGCGTGCAACAGCAGAGCAGTGCATGTGCGGAACCAGACCCTCCTCTCCAGCAGTACAGCAGTGCTGTGTAGTGGTTGGTGTTAAGCTTTGATTCTCATACTCTCATGTGTCGTTAGGATCCAGTGTAGGTCTAATACAGCAGACAACATGGTAAATTTGTACTAAAAGTAAAAGATAACTTTCTGAAAGAGGCCTGTCCATGGAAGTATAGTGATGATCTTATATATTGTTATCGGACAAAAACCAACACAAAACCTACTTCACTTACAATGAAGGTTCATGTAAAATAAACTTTTTTAGCCATTTAAAACCATCTGTTTTTGGTCCCTTCATTGTAAAAAACTGACAAAATGCAAAAATAATCTGTTTTCAAATTCTGTAAAAATGTAAAAACTGACAAAAATGTTTTTTTGTCTGACATTGACTGCATGGTGGAAAAAATGTATACCTGTCTTCTACTGACTCCCATAATATTTTTGGCAGCCTCTTTTCAAATCTGTATGAATGAGTTGTTATTTTAGTGAAATTATTACACTTTAACCTCTGGAAAATTTCAATCTCCGCTGAGGCAGCAGGACAGTAGAACTTTGCGTCATCGTCCCGTGCGGCGCGCCAGTGACGTCACGCCCTCGCGTTGACTACACCAGCTGAAGGAGAAGCCGGTGTGCGGCGTGTCCTGCTAAGAAAATGTACTACAAATTCAGCGGGTTCACCCAGAGACTAACCGGCTCCGTGTCGGCAGCCTACAACCCACAGGTACTTTTCTTTCAGCGGAAATTGACCGAAACGAAAGGAAATATTGTATTAGACTGGAATGACCTTCACTCCTGCTAGGAAGTAAGGCTAAGTTAGCCTAGCCAACAGGCCCAGTGTCTCCAGCAGCGTCGTTTCCACGCAAAGTAACTGCTGTGGGACTTGCAAGTACCCAGGTTCGAGTGGGAGATTTTTATATTAAAAGAAATATTCATTTTATCCTCAAGCGAATCAAATAGTCATATTGTCTCCATGCGATTGGAATTTAAGCCTTAGCGCCTTGATGGTACCTGACACGACACTGGCACATGAGATTTTATGTTCTAGCTAGGTGTGTTACATTCGTGTTATGCAGACTTCTCCTTTTGTTTAGGGTAAAATAATTAGCTAATTAGTGAAGCCTAAAGAAAATGTGTTGCGTTTTTTGTCAGTAAGCACATTCATGTATTAGAAATGTCAGATTGTAGACAGCCTCCCAGCCTCATTGTGTATCCAGCACTAACTGACTGCAAAGCCCTGTAATTTAGGGGTTAAACCTTCTAGTGTCAGTTGTTTCAATCCAGCGAGAGCTGTGTAGGAAGTAGAACTCATTCGTTTGTCTTTAGCTAGTAAAATGTTTCCGAAGTCAAATAGGATAGTCAGTCCACACTGTAGCCACCTTACCAATGCCACAGGCTGTTATTGTCATTCTAGTGACCCCTTGAAATCCAAAACTGGTGGACAGGCTAATGTGGCAAACCAATATTTGGGATCATTGATTAGAAAGGGGACAAAGTTATAGTTTGAGGTATTTTCCAGATAACATTGATGTGGTTTAAGCTCAAGTCATTTATTTGTGACCTACATGCTGCATATGCATGCACATATCTCCTCATCATGTTTTCTTCTAGAGTAGTCCATTACCAACACAGCACTTTCCAAAATTTACAGTCACCATACTAAGTGGTACAAGCTATTACATTCATGTTTCAATCAGTAAACGATGTCCTTCATCTTTCATAATGTCTTTGACATAACCTTCACCTGCTTTATAGGGTTTAAGGCCTGGAATACCCTCTGAGGCACCTGCTATGATCTTTGCCACCCCAACCAAAGTAATTTCTGGGGAGTCTGGAGCTTCTCTAGAGTACATGGGTGCCAACAGGGTGCCAGATCTTCAGAAGATATTTCAGGTATGTGCGTTTAAACCATTTTCAGATGTTATTGAACAGATGTGTGTCTTGTTTATTTTGTAGATATTCTCAAATCTCTATTTTTAGTCCTCAGATGGTGTCCCGGTGCATCTTAAAAGAGGTGTTCCTGACCGGCTTCTGTACAGAACCACCATGGCCCTAACAATCGGAGGTGCCCTCTACTGCCTCGTAGCCCTTTACATCGCTGCACAGCCTAAGAATAAATGATCACGACTTGCTCTTTCCTTTTTTCATCTCCCCACATCAGACTTCATGAACTTTACCTGGACTGTAATGTATTATTGAAATATTTTTCATAGTGACAATGGCAGTTAAGTCTGAAGATAGAGGGAAGGACCATCAACGTTTATAATATACTATATTATTTTATTTCCATCACTCATGCTGAAGTCTTGTGGATTCTCAAAGATTGTCTGTTAATACACTCTGGGTTGTTTTATTAAGCGTCATCACTAATCAATATCCAACAAGGTGTATTTTCTGAACTGGTAAATATGTATAAAGTGGTTTTAATTTATGATTTATTCAGTAAATCAAAATTTGCCACAGTGTAGTTTCTTTTAAATTCCAGTATCTAGCATTTAAATTCTATTCGCACGCAGTAGTCGTGTTCAGTCCAGACAAGATTTTTGCCTAAATTTACATAAGCAAAGTGAGTGAGTGTTCTTCATTGTTAGCACAGCACACAGTGCACCACAATGAAATGTGACCTCTGCATTTAACCCATCCATGTAGGAGCATTGGGTAGCATCCAGAGAGCAGGGCTTGCTGACAGTTCCTTGCTTACAGGTACCCAAGTTTTACTTGTAAAGGTCCAGAATTTGAACTGGCAACATTCAAATCACAGGGGCAACTCCCGAACCATTATACCACCACTGCCTCTTAAATGGTGGTGTCCCTGGTCCCTTTGGGACTGACGAGGGCTCTGGCAGGTAGAAAGGAGGGCAGAGTTCTGCTGCTTTGAAATGCACTTGTATGCTTAGGTCTTCTCCCTGTGAATCAAGCTTTACATAGTGACCGTACGTTAGTGGAAGGTAAAGGTTGTATGTAATGAATGCAGAAGTGGCCACTGGACTTCAGCTGACTGCTTTATGCATCTGAGCACATCCTGGAGTAGCACCATCTGGTATCATGTAGAAATAAGCTTCTCTGATTGTGTCATGTCACCATTTAACAACATATTTAGTGTGTTTTAGGTGAGTTGTGCTACTCCTGTTACCTGCCATGGACATTTACTTCGTCTTTGTGCAACATGGCACAGATTTGTGATATGTAGAAATTAATTTAATTCGTTTAATTTACAGAAGTAAATGATGAGAGAAATAGGAAAAAAATCTTTCCCTTCCCAATGTGCACATTATTCATTTTTTATATTAACCCTAATCAGAATGAACCCCTGAACTCTAATGAACTGTATAGTTTGTCCAAATTTCAGTTCCTCACTGGATAGGTTTTGCAAGTGAACTACATAATGTACCTATTTTTTATAGATGTTTTTGAATAATTCACACACTATTGAACACCAGTCAGTCTAAACCTTGTGATAATCTCAGCTCTTCTGTGAGAATGTCACAAAAAGACAGTGAGAGGAAAAGGTAGAAGAATAGGAGAACAAGGACAAAGAAAGGGACCAAGCAATAGATGAAACATATTACTAGGGATGGATATGGCATGCAAAGCAATATTTTGCCCACTTTCTAACAAGGGATGACCTTGCTTTTAATGTCCATGGGATGATGTGGCCAGACCCTAAAAGAAGGGTCCATGAATCCTTCACTCCTTCCATTATAATGCTTAAGAGTACTATTTTTTAAACCTTTGCCATGTAATTGTACAGTATTTTTTGTGTTCATTCAAATGTGAGTATTGAAGCATTCTTTCATGGAAGGAGAGAATGAATGAGATGTATAAAGTAGTAAAGACAGCAGTGTTTTGTATATCACTATGTTGCTGCAACTTTTAAAGTGTAATGTAATGCTTTTATGTGTGTGTTTTATTCTGTTGATGGTTACGTTTTGATTGTAGCATTTCAGTTTCACATTAAAATGATTATCTCAAAATGTTGTCTTATTTGGCTTGTGTGTGGACTGTTGACATAATAAGCCAAATTCCTCCACAAGTGTAAAAGGAATTGCCAAAAAGACCTATAAAAGAAATTATATATGGACTTTTTTTGTCGTCTTTGTTTATGTGTACACTTTTATCGAGGGCTGAAGATCCAGTCTGTGCTTTTGATCGAGCCTCTAACTCTGCTACTCTGGTTGTTCACATGGCAACATAAATTTTCAACATGCTTGCAAAAAGACTGTGACGAACAAAGGCCTTTTGAATTTGCTTCTTTTTTCCAGCCAAAATGAGTGGAGACTCTGCTTGGTTTACTACAGATGACAATACGGATGACTGTATCTTATTTATTTATTTATTTATTTATTGCAGTCAGTGGTGATAATACGATACGAAACTGACAGATTGTGTGACTGTTGTTTGGCATTTGATAGGCTGTCACAGTACAAAGCAAGGCGAGACAATCTATGACAATGAGAGGCAATGATTCATTCGCTAGGGGTTGACATCAATGGTAATGAAAGAACATTTCTCCCAACCCCTAGACACAGTCATCACCAACTGTAATGATCCATCACACAAGCTTAAAAGCCCCACTATAACTAACAAATTGCACTGACATACACACACACACAGTGAGAGCTTGAAAAAAAATGAGACACCAGTCGCCTGATTTAATAGCAGTGGGACTGGAATAGTCACATGGACGGTTAAATGTAAATCAATAAACACTTTGCAGGTTGCGGTGTTTCAGTAGTCTGTAGAGTAAGACTTTATTCCATGGCAATCAATGTTAATCTTCCTGAGTTTCATGCAGGTACATAAGAAACGTCTGGTAGCTATGGGAACATGAGGACTCTATCCAGGTGGGCTCAGCTCCCACAAAGCTGTTAACTCTAATGTAACAAATGACTTTCCCTTTTTGCAACCTGGCACCATAGTTAACATACAGGTTATTGTGTGTGTCATTCAGTATGCACAGGAAATACTCTGTCTTTACACTCTTTAAATATATATATATATAGTGGAGATTTGAAAAGTGAAAAGTCTCAGAACAGAATCATTTTAATGGTAGGTTTATTTTAACAGTGACAGATTTGCATTTCATTGAGTGAAATAAATATTTGAATCCTTGAATATTTGAACAAAAAAAAAGGCTTAATACTTAGTGGCAAAACCCTTATTTGCAAGCATAGAGGTCAAATGTTTCTTGTAATTGATGACCAAGTTTGCACACATTTTAGGAGAAATTTTGGTCCACTCCTCTTTGCAGATCATCTCTA
>JBBPDA010000105.1:42311505-42324202 GCA_037974385.1 Arnoldichthys spilopterus | reverse complement strand
AAATGTTTGTTTGTACTTCTAAAACAAATGTGTAACATATACATGTTTACTGACTGATCAATAGCTTTACATTTTATTTTTCTCAGGTCGGCCTAAGACACAGCACATTCTATGCACATTCTATGCACATACTGTACTAAATGTACTACCTCCACCAAAAGAAAAAACTTAAGGAACAAATAAAACTAGATGTGGAAAAGAAGAAAACAAACCAAGCTTTTGGACAAATGTACAAGCATTGTTTTGGTGATGTACTTTTGTCATTGTATAGAACTATAGGCCTCATCCATCATAGTCCTTTGTACATCTCTTTAGAACAAAGTTAAGCACTCGCTTACATTCTCTGTGCCTCTGACTGCTTTGGCACTAATAGGCATGAGGTTACCTATGGAACTCAGAATCATCAGGAAAATAAGAATCAGCAGGGAAAGAGCAGACATTGCGGGGGAGAGGTGAAATGGGAGTGTGTGTGATTGGTGTGAGACCCCCAGCCTGTGGACCTAAGGGAGAGAAGGAGAGCCATCACTCTTCTCCATCTGCAGCCCTGCTGCTCTCTTGGCTCAGACAAGCTTGCTCTCACTCCTCTTGGGGCTGTGTGTGTGTGTTTTCAGATCATTTTTAAATTTATTTTCCCCGTTTTTCTCTGTTTAATCAAGGGCATTTCCAAGTGTAGTACATCTCTTCCCTACCGAACACTCATAATGGTCTGGAAGGGCAAAGGAAACCACACATTTCTCCTGAGTTATGTGAAGCCTTTCGGTTCACTGAACAAAAATCCAGGCAACATGGCTGTAGAGCTACACTACCAAATAGTTTGTGTGTGTGTGCATTTGTGTGTATGTTCATCGTGTACATATTCATGAAACCAATGACCAACAAGTGTGTGTGTGCGGGTTTGATTTTTTTGTATGTTTGTTTTGATAAGGAAAACTTTTGTTATTAAGGGTAACACTCTTAAATTAAGGTGCCATGAAAGTTTGATGCCACAGAAGAACCACTCTGGATCCCTAAAGACTCTTCAGAACAGATGTCATGGCCTAAAGAATTCTTGCTTTTAGGAGCAAAGGGACAGTGGGTTATGTCTTGGTCCAGTATAAATAACCAAACAATTACTGGTTTTAAATCACGTTTGTGCTATAATATATTTAAGACATGTTAAAACCCCCAAAAAACAGAACAGTGATTAATTTTACATGGCCATGTCATCTCAATCAGACAATGGTAATTATTGTAAACATAAGCTAAATTTAGCAGGTGTTCTTATCCAGTGCTACCTACCATAATTGGTCTATGTAGCCCTAAGATTCTTGCTCAAGGACATTTACACCTTGTCCTCAACAGCAAGCACAGCATGAAAATGACAAAATCAGAATCACTGTTATCAACAAAATTGATGAACACATTTTTCCCTGGGCACTTTTTTATAGCTGCCTGCTGCTCCACTTGTGCACATGTGATGGGTTGAATGGAGAGGTCACATTTCATTGTGGTGCACTTTGTGTTTTGATTGACTGTGTTCACAATGATAAAATAAGTCATTTTCAGTCACTTTAAGTGACTTTCGGTGCTGGCCATGAGTGTCAGACAATGTCTCAGATGTCTCATATTTTCACATTAAAGCTGATGCATTGTGATTTGTCACTCTAAAAAAAATATTTGATATAGTAAATAAATAAAGAAATAAAGAAGTTAGTCATCAATGCATTAATGCTAGCCCACAAAAATGTATTTGAAAATAACCATTATATAAATGTAAAATATGTCACTAAAACTGTCCTTATCTAAAAAATAGACATATTCTGTGATATACATTTTTATTCATATCACCCACCAGGACTAGAATCAGGCATTCAACCAGTGAAAGAACCATTAAAGTTGTCAGTTGTCACAGTTCTGTATAACCATTACCTTTACTTAAAGTTCTTGAAGAATTCCATTTATATGGGGGTTTATCTTTCATAAGTAAAATTACACAGTTATGACAACAAGATCTGTGCTATGATTTCATTTGTAAACTGAAGAGGTACCCTTGTATTTCATTTACATCATCAGTTCTTCATTTCTAATTTAGAACACAGCCCTATAGAGCCAAATAGTCAAAGGTTTTGTTCCACTGCTGGGGCTGACTGTGTTTCATTAAAACAGTTACTGCTACCCCTTTTAATGGTCTTGGAGGCAGAGCATGTCTCTGAAGTGGAAAGTAGGGAAAAGGTGCTCCTGACTTTGTGATTTTATCTACCGCATGCACTCAGCATTGTGCTTGCAGAGGCAGATGGCTCCCCCCTCACTCATGTCAGTTTCACACAGCACTGTCAATCCTGAGAGGCAGTCGACATGAAACCACTCTAGGGTTTCCTGCAAGCATCACTGATCCTAGAGCAGTGAATGTAGCCACGGTTACACTGCACAGGTTATGTCCTTGGCATGGATGCCCTAATGGTGACTGTTCCTAGAACAGTCTCCTAAGGGCTTGGCTTGCTGTGTAGTGGTGGGTGTCTGTCCTTAGAACAGTTGGTGTGGCTCCAGGCCAGTACAAATGCTGTGCTGCTCTCTCCTGCCACTCTACTGAAAACCTTGTGGAGATGAGCTAATGAATGCTATTTCTGAATACCATTCGTTCATAACACACCACTACAGTCTACAGTCTAATTCCATGTGAATGAAAGGTTTCAGGCCATTGCGGTAATACTGAACTTGAATTTGAACTTTCCTCAATGTGCTCAATCCTCATTTTGCTTTAAAAGCAGCATGTCAGCACCTTCATGTGTCATGCTTTGATTCTTGGCTTGAAAAACTGATGGCATTATGCTTTGAATAGTGCTTTGACAAAAGCATTTTACCGAAATATGTCAGAGTTTTAAGCTGTGCCAGTAGAATATGCTACTACAATAGAGGACATCTTTGTGGCTTTGTTAGCTACTTTTCCTACGCCTAAAGGGAAAAGGAACACTCTGTGATTATTAAAGTATCATCTCAGTGGGGATCCTGCTAGTTCTCTGAAGATTTGTTCAGAACAACAGGAGGTAGCCAGCAAAGGAAAATGGACAAAATACTTCAAAAGGGTTGCTTATATTGTGCAGCTCTCGCTCTTGATGCTTAAAATTACTTAAAATTTCTACATAGCAAGAACTAGTGCATAAATTGGGGGTTACTGTGGATTCTGAAGTTCTGCAAAAAGAACAGAAATAGAAAAACCTTTTCTAGACTCTGAGGCAGTAGTTCATCCTGTTATAAGAACTGAAGAAAGGAGGGCAGTCTTTTATAGGCATTAGTAATCAAACATAATCTCGAATTGCATTCTAAATTGTTTACATAATTACAGAAAAATTAAGAATGCAATGCAATTAATCTGTTTATCTCTTCATTAAAGCAGGGCATGAAATACCTCACAGTTTGTAAGGAGGCAATTAGATTTGCCTGGCACAGGCAAAAAGAATAATGCATCATGATGAAATGAGAGGAATGTGTACATGAAACAGATGAAGTGATAGGCATTGTTATGAGGGACCACTATGACTGATGAAATGTTAAACAATCAAATAATCAAAGCTCATTGTCTGTGACTACACACCGTGAGGGGTCCCTCATAATATTAATATTATTATTATTTATCTTTTGCATATTTCCATGAGATAATAATTCATTCATTTATTTAATAAATACAAAAAACAATATGTCATAATAAAAATGAATGTCTTCACAGCACAACTGTAAAAGTGTCACTAGGGATGCAAAATATATTAGTAGTTGATATCACTCAGAGAAAATGGTAAAACTGTCAACATCATATGTGGTCAAATTAGTCCTGCTTAGAGAAATTTTAGTTCAACCGCTTCAGCTCTGGGGGTGGGGGTGGGGGTGGGGGGTTGTTGTGGGTTTGCTCAAATGAACTTCTAGCTTCAGGTTCTTTTACAACATTTTTATTGGGTTAAGGTCAAGACTTTGACTTAGCAATTTCAAAACATTAACACTATTTTTCTTACAACTCAATATTAGAACAATTTGCAACCTTAGGATTATTGCCCTGCTACATGTCCCATTATTTCTTAAAATTCAGTTCATGGACATTTTCCTTTGGATTTTCCTTCTGTCATTTAAAATTCATTCATTGTTCCATCAATAATTGAATGCTGGCCTGGCCCACATGCAGCAATACAGGCCCGCACCATAATACTATAACCATCATGTTTTACAGGTGGTGATGAAATTCTTATGCTGGAATGCAGTGCTTTCCTTTCTCTAAACATTGAGCTTTTCATTTAAACTTAAAAATGTTTTTTTGTATCCTTGGCAAACTGTGGATAGGCAGACATTTTTTGGAGAGCAGTGACTTTCCTCTTTTAACAGTGCCATACAGACCAATGTTGCTCAATTTTTTTTTTTTTGGTAGACTCCTGCAGCAAAGAGGACCTTAATTTTCTTAATTTCTCAATGAGCAACAACTAACCAACTCTTTTTCTGAAATCTACTTTCAAATTTACCTTGTTCATGCCATGATGCACTTCCATAAACATGTGGTTGGAAGGTCAGAGTTTGTGTTTTAATGAACCACACCATTGATTGATAACACACACTCTAATTTTTCCTTCAAGTTACCTGTTAATCCTAGAGTTTCACATATTTTGGCCTCTTACAAATATATTATTTGAAATTTGAAATTACATTGCAAACATTGTTACAAGTCACAGAACCTTTTCATGAAACTTTATAGAAATCTTGTTGCTAAGAGTGTATATACTTAAATACATTTTGCACATATTGCACAACACATCTGGTGTTTGCCCATGGCACACATTGCAGTCATATCCCACTAATGATCTATGTTAGTGTTTATACCATATTCATTAAGTTTAAATATTGTGAAAAGTGTATATTTTGTCAAATCTTTTTGGCAGTGTCTTAATTTGTATCATTTCTATTGTATTGTGTATTAAATGTGTGTGCCAGTTCCACCAGGAAACCTCATAAAGCATTGTGAAAGCACTGAGATTGAATCAACCATGGTGTAGTAAGAGCAAAAACACAAAGAATGCCAAAATCAATCATTTGTTACATTTCTATAATGAATTGTTAACTTGCTGAACACTAGTAGCCAGGAAGCAGAATTGCATTTTTATTGCAATTTATTATATTATATTATATTATATTATATTATATTATATTATATTATTACTATACTATACTAAGACTGACATTTATTTTAAAACAAAATACAATGAAATGTTATACAGATTTCAGAGAGTGAGAGAGTCAAGCTCTTATATCTTGACTTCTGTAAAGATGTACTTTAAATCTGTAATTAATTCTGAATATGTGTAGGATTTGAATTGTAGATAGTTAATCCAATGGCTTTACATTTGGACATTCCACATTTAAAGCACCACAGCCACTGTAACATTTTAACCTCAATATGTCTAGGTGCCTGAGGTGCCCACATTAAAGCCTACAGGCTGCCTTTCACCCCAGCAAGGCATTATTTAATAAGGGTCAGTGAATCTGCCATGTGCATGTCCAGGGAACTCAAGGGAGTTTAGTTTCAGGAAATTACCGGCTTGTAGCCTCAGTGGAGGGCAGTCAGTGTGCCTGGCCAACATCTGAAAAAGAGCATGCCAAATATTGACTGACTCACAGCTGCAACATTTATGAAAAGTCAAAAAAACTGTTAAGTCAGCGTTTTTTTCTGTAGAAGATTTTCAGGCATTAAATGAAAGGTAAACCATTCTTAATAGTATGTAAACAGATTGATAATGTCTTCAGATTGTGTGGAAACAGGTACACATACACACAGAAGCAGAAACAGAAGACAATTAGTGCCCTTCATTTAGTATTTATAGACATGAAAAGCAGCACAAACAGTGACATGCAGATGAATCAATGTAACTGACATGCTTTATAGGAAGAAATGATGAATGTATATGTACTTATCTTTAACTAAAGGACTGGGAATTCACATTGGGAATTGGGAAAAAAACCATTGCTTTTTCCCCCTTTTCACAGCAATATTGATTTTTTTGTCCAGCAGCAAGTTTTTTTTCTATCTCAGTGTGTGCTTTTTTTTTCCAAGTGAGCTGTAAACAGTTTGCCAAACTGCAGGAATAACAATTCTTTCTGCACATTGTGAGCAGAAGAGAGACTTTGCTTTCTTGGGTAACTTAATATTTCAGAGAAGATCAAATTTGGAAATATATCAAGCTGCTCACCTCCCACTGAACTCTCATTATTTCATATCGGTCACACAGGGCTAAAGGTGCTCTGATAGTGGCAATACAGCACAGACCATATGTCTGCCCAATGACCCTCCCAGTAGAGAAGAGGTTTTAGAAAGGTGTTGATTTAAGTTTTTTATTCAGCAGACACATGATGGGGCCTCAAATGGCAGCCATTTGTAGCTCACCGTACTTCATTTTAAACTAGACTCGAGATAGACGTAGAGTAAGTCCAAGATTTAGAGAAAGAGAAAATAAGAACATAGACAGAAAGGAATAAAGGAGAGAGAAGGGAGGGAGAAGAATGAGAGGACATAAGAAAAGACAGAGAAATAAGAAAGAATAAGTAAAAAAAAATTGAGAAGATAAGTAGAAAAGAGAGAGAGAGAGTCAGAGAGAAAGAAAAGAATGACAGAATGTGAGAAAAAATGCAAGTTAAAGAGAGCGCGTGTGTACATTAGAGAGAGAGAAAGAGAGAGAGAGAGATAGAAGAAAGTGAGAACAGAGAAGGTAGAGAGGAAAAAAGGTGCAAGAGGGGGAGAGAGATGAATGCAAGAAAGAGATCAGCAAATGGCTAAAAGTGAGAAAAGAGAAATACAGAAAGAGAAAGAAGCAAGCTAGAAAGAGAGAAAAAGATGAACAAAAATATTCAATGTAGTCTCAGTTTACCAGTAGCATCTGTCTGCGCTTATCTGTCACTCAGACGCTTTGTGAAATACAGGTTGATACCGCAGTGTTTTTTCTAAATGCTTGTGGAGACTCTTCATAGAGAGACAAAGAGAACATTGCACAGTTTGATTACCCCTGAGCCCACAGGCCTTTCGGAGCCATTTGGACACTTAACTGAAATCTCTGATTGCTTTCAGCACTGCCGTACACTATCAGAGATGCACTGAGATGGAACAGGATCATTACATCTTGGAAGAAAGGTTTTATTGCTAATCAACACAGCTTTGCGGATAGATCACTACAGACACCTCCCTGAGGTGTTTGATCTGTACAGTTCACTGACATTTCCTGGACAGAATTCATTTGACCAGAAATATGCATAATCAGTAGTGATTTTACAAGTTCTGCAGTGGAGTAGAAAGAGCGAGCACGAATAGCCTTTCACTCACCAGTTTGAAACAAATCAGCAGTCCCATGCCTTCAGATTTCTCCCCGTCTCTGGTGTCACATAAAGGAGGCAAAAAAATTCTGAAGGAAAATCCTATTCTAAGACTTCTCAAATGTCATTTCTAGTTACATTTCCACTGCCCTTTTCACAATGTGCTGAGCATTCACAATGAACACTGAACTAGGACCAGCTTCCAAATAATACCTCAACAATACAAACCTCCACAGAATGCATCCTGTGTAACAAGTGTGCATGACCTCATTAGGTTCTTATTTTGCTTACTTGTTGTACCTAATTAAGAAACAAATTTTCCTTTTCTAAATCCTTCAATATATCAGAGACCTCCTTTTCATTACTAGGCTGATTTCTCAAAGGACTTGTCAGGAAACTTCTTTTTGCATTCCAATTTTAACCAAATTAGATTGGGAATGTCAATAAAAATTAACAATTGTTGGTGAGGGCAAAGGAAGCTTTCAGCATTAGTGAGTGAGCTGTGCAACGGCAGCTAGGATGGTCATTAGAGTGGGCCATTACACCACTGAAGCCCTGGGGAGTGGAGAAGGAAGTGTGATTGCAGCTTTGATTAGGTCTGCTTTTTCACATTTCCTTTGTTACCTGCTTTCAGGAGAACCTAACTAGTGTGACACACACCATAGGACTCACTGAAAATAACCCCAACAGTGCCCAAATACAGTCCGTGTTCTTGAAGATGCTCAAAGCTGAACACTGAAGCATAAAAATAGGGAATTCATTCTTGTCAGTGTACACTTAAGTGTTAAAAAAAGTGCTCAATAAGTAGTTCTGGTCTTAAAATCTGACTGACCAAGGTGTGTTTGAAGCCAGATTCTTAAATACTCACACACTTATGGACATTTCACAACAATTGAATTCTGCATTAATGCACCATTAGCCTCAAAATGGATTGATAGATGGGACCTGACATCATGGTGTACATGATAAATGGTGCAAAACAGTGTTTCACATTATGGTGCATGTTTGAGTTTTTACTGAAGGATTAACTGTAAAGCTTCAATATTAAAGGTAAAGAATATGTTTGTTGCATATTATTCAACCCAGTGTGAAATAGCAATGGCATGCAAACATTAGGGTGGTAAAAGCAGCTTTTTTGTAATTGTGATTTGATAAGAAAAGGCTACTAAAGGTAAAGGTAAACCCCACTATAATATGATATGTTCCTAATTACATGACAATAAAATGAAAATGTTCATGAAATGATTATAATATACATCAAAATGAAAGTTCCTGTCTTCTTCAGCTCTCTATAGTTCCTCAGCAATGATAGCCTGCTCTAAACAAACTACAATTCTTGCAAGTGAATTGCTTTTTGTAATTATTATCAATAATGAAAAGAATATATTTATTGAGCCTTTGTGTTTTATCATGTTATCACAGTGATTTTACCACAGCTAATGCCTTGTTCACACTACACAATTCTGAATGTGGCCAAATCACTGTACTGTTCACACTACACAACCTCAAGACTCCTGATCACAAGTCAGACAGTTGTGTAGTGTGAACAGAGCGGCAACGAGGTGGTCACCAACTATCGAGTGCTTTTGACAGCGACCTACTGGCAACTCAAAAACAGCCTTGAAATCGTATACTGTGAACAAGACATAAGAGGCTTACCTAAAAAATTACCTCACTGTAAAGCACAGCCTCTCGTGCCTTATTGGTGTCTGAAAAGGTGAAACCGACTAAGAAACAGAGACTTCCATGTGTTGCTGGTTCTGGATATTAGGAAAATGGGCTGTGAGCACGTCACTTAAAGTAAGTCAAGGATGTTGGACCCCTCTAAATGCTTCCTGTAAAGGAATATGGCTTCAAACAGAAGGAAGTGAAAAGACAACACAGATGGGTTTTTGACATTTATGCATCACAAATAGCCGAGCACGATTTCCAAGAAACTGAAGCAGCTTGCCAGAAAGAAAGATTACACATTGAAATCAGAGATGAGTGTTGCAAAAGCCAAGGCAGAATGAGAAAATTATGGAACATACTGAGTGAAATGATCCTCACAATCAAAAAACGAAATTATCAGTAAAGAGCTAGCAATCAAGCTTGCAATACTGTATAATGTATAAACACAAGCCTTCGACTCAGACATGTCCAAAAACACACACAGCATATAAAGCACAGCTACAGTTCCTTTTTTTCTTACTGGCGTACTTGGTGCATCTGTAGCTTTCAGCTCGCAGTCTGGGAGGAGTATAAGATTACACAGACTGTAAATGCCAGCTAGCTGTGGCAAAGAATATGCCACACCAAAATGTTTTATATTTTCTGATCACAATATCATTCGTATATTCCATAATTCACAGCCTTCCATTAAGCATTTGCATACCACATCTTAAAAAAACTCAAAAACTACAGGTCTGGTGCAACCACAGGCATTGCATGTGATCATGGTTTTAAATAAAGATCTTCATTTTATAATGACCATGTTAACTGTTGCAGTCAAAATAGCAATGATATGTGTGTTATGTTTACTCTCATTAACTTGTTCTGTTGTTGAGTGTGCAGAGTTTGCATTTGTTGAGCTCCAGACTGCTGGCCTAATCAGTATGCTTGTCAGTGCAGTACTACAGCAATCACTAATCACCCCATACTTCACCAAAGGGCCTTTCTGACATAAGAGGGAGGGAGGGAGAAAAAGATGGAGGAAAGGGGAGGGTGTGGGGGGGGTCGCATATTGAAAGGAAGGAAGTATCGATGGGGGTGTGGTTGCCAGAACTCTTAGCTCATAAATCATAACAAGGTCCTCAAGTGTAAAGAAAGCTGAAAGGCTGTGACACATTATTGTGATTAACCCTTTCAAGAGTTGTGACGCAAAAGTGTATAGTGGGAGGCAAAAGTTTGGGCAACCCTGGCTATGATCTCTGTTTATGTGAATAATTAAATGAGGCATCGGCAAATGGGATAAAGTTAAAGATGAAACAACGTTTTAACATTTTAATGAAGATTGGTGTATTAGTTCAGTTCTCAGTTCTCAGTTCTTAGTTACTTTGTTAGGGCTATGGTTTATTTGCATTCATCATTAGTAATGACCAAGTTATGCCAATATCAAAGATTTGTAAAAAGTATGGCTCGTCAAACCTTGTCCCAACCACCAGCAGCCATGAGCCTCTCTAAGGAACTGCAAAGCACTCTGAAAATAAAACAACGGATGCCCACAAAGCCATAGAAGACTAAATAAAGACTGGAAAAGAAAAGGATTGCTGCCAAAATATAATCCTCATTTGACTGAAAACACTTTCTGGAGGATTTAGCAGACTCTTGAGTGGGGGTGCACCGTTCTACTGTGGAGTGACTTACAAAAACATGACCTTCATGGAAAGTCATTAGAAGGAAATGTTCTCATAACAACTTTTAGTGTCGGTAAATCTAAATAAGATTGGTACATTTGAAAACAATCGTGTTAAATTGTGTAAAGTTGTACTCTTTTTCCAGCAATGAGAAAAGGTTTGTTTGCAGAAAAAGTGCAGAATTCTATGGCATGTGGGTGGATCGATCATGCTTTGGGCTTTTGCTGCAGCCAGTGGCAGAGAGAACACTTCACTGACAGAGATAAGAATGGATTTATAAAAAAAAAACAGCAAATTCTGGCAGCACACATCACACCTTGTGTACAAATGCTGAAGATGAAATGAGGCTTGCTTATTCAACAGGATAATGATCCTAAGCATAGCATCCATAGACCTCAAGAGGCACAAGTTGAAGGTTTTGCCATGGGCCTCGCAGTCCACCAATCTAAACATCAGTGAACATCTGCATCCAAGACAGCCCAAGAATCTCACAGAACTAAATGCCTTTTACAGGGAAGAATGGGCAAAAATCAATCAGTCAGGAACTGAAAAACTCTAAGCTGGCTACAAAATGTGTCTACAAGCTGTAATACTTATTAAGTACTGACTATGCAGGGTGCCCAAACTTTTGTAAGGTTGTTGTTTCCTTTTTTGACTAAAAATGATACACTAATCATGCTACAAATGTTGAAAAAAATGCTTCATCTTGAACCTTATATCTTTTGGAGATCAATTTATCTTCTACTGAATTAACTATTTACAGAAACTTTTACAGAAATTTTGACAACGGGTGCCCATACCTTTGCATGCCACTGCATTTTGCTGATCATCACCTGGATTAATGAAGAGGCAAAAGCAAGACTAGATGGTCCATAGAAATGTAAGTTCAGACCCTAGCCTTGTTCTATTGTTGTTCATTGTGCATTCTGACTGTACCCTCACTATCACCACATAACATAACCCTGCAAATTGATGTGGTGGGTTTCAGTGGTATACAGGCAAATGGAAGGGGCTTTTACATTATGATGCGGAATGGAAGCTATTTCCTTTAGCTCGAAAATGGAACCTGCGGACGATGATGATGATGGCAGTGTAATAGAGAGATAACCATGCAGCGTTACTGTAGAAACTGAAGCACTGGGCAGGCTGAACAGCCTTCATAATGGCCCTTGAGCCTACAGTTCTAGTTGAGAGGCCCATGATTCCCCCACTCATTGTGACTGCGTCAACATTCACTCTTCTAAGAGAAGAAAGGCCAGCCATGAAGCATTTGATAGAATCTAACAAACAACTTCTGTGAAGTCATGTTTCCACATTGCTGAATTTCAGCGTTAATTGAGGGCTTTTGTGTTGCTACTATAGGCTTGTAGAGTAACACAGTGCAGGCTGATTCCTGCTACTGACAATCAAAAAGCTGATCTTCTTTGGAAAAAAAAAACGTGCAGCTAACAGAAAACAATGAATCAATGTGTCTCCCTCATGGCATGAAAAACTATATCAAGAGAAATGCATCAAGTGGGTCTCTTAAATATTTATGACTTTGCCAAGGTTTAGATGAAGACTGAGACAAATATTTACATCATCCAAACATCCCTGCATGTCGGACGACGGCTCACCCAGTGCTCTTCACAGGACAAACCCATCTAACCTCTCTCTCTCCACTGTAGGTGTGAACAATGGTCTGGGGCTAAACTTAATGCTCTCAATAAAACATAACTCCATATTTCACACTGAGATAAAAAATTCATGGCCCTTCCCTCATAAGGCCTGCCGAGCGTGGTGCGGAGTGCTGCTCTAATATTAAAATGGCCTCTTGTTTCTTTTGCGGGCTTGGCTGCGGGGAGAGCTTTCTGACATGACTCCCCATGACGCTCCTCACTCACTTTGATGTATTAATGCAGCCTCGTGTAGATTCATTACACTAGCAAGAAAGCCCTACATCAACAGCCAGCTTGTAGCAGCTGAAGCACATATCCTGTATTTGTGCGCCAACGCATGGGCACATTGAGACGTACAAGCAGGATGTACACACATTCTCAAACATACAC
>JBBPDA010000105.1:42300951-42311405 GCA_037974385.1 Arnoldichthys spilopterus | reverse complement strand
TATCCTGTATTTGTGCGCCAACGCATGGGCACATTGAGACGTACAAGCAGGATGTACACACATTCTCAAACATACACATGCAGATTGGTTATACATAGGAAAAAGTACAGTATGGAGTACAGTCTGTCTCTTTTCTTAAGTCAAGGCATAAAGAAAGTGTTTTTTCTTACTAAACACAACATTATGACTGAAATAGGACAAAATAAAAGTCTCTGATAGTGCAGGCTGGCAATTACAATGAATCCCATAATATGGGGGCCAAAGTATATTTACTATGCACCTTATATGTCTACTTACACATTTTTATACCTGTGTGCTGTGATGATCAATGCTAACATACAGTAAGACGCTTCATTAGACTACATGCATAGTATAGTAACATGGTGAAAGTGAGAATTTGTTATTGTGAACACACCACAGCAATTTTCTTCCTCAAACACACCTGATTCAGCTTACCTCTTAATTGCCAGGTTTGACACTGGACCTCCAGGACCAGAATTGCCTACCCCTGGTGTAGGAGCAGTGGGTAGCTGATGTAGGCAGTGTTTGGGGACAGTACCTTGCTCACAGGTACCTCAGTGTTCAGTCTGGGACTTGTAACCTTTAGGTCACAGTTAGACAACTCTCTAACTGTTACATCACCACTGCTTCATAAACATTAAACCACCATTTTGCCGACAACCGGGATCGACCCAGGGACTCTTAGATTGTCAGTCTAACATTCTCTCAACTGAGCTATTTTAGCTTTAAACAAGCATTATTTTCATTCAGTCAAAGTAATATTTGTATAGGGGGGCATTAATTACTTTATATATTTATTGCTCTGGGGCTCAAAAGAAGCTACTTAGACATATCAGGACAATTGGCCTTTGAATTCTAACATTCTAAACTTTATCCTACAGTATTAGGCTATTTTATATTTCCATAAGGTCCCCTTATAACATGAGCTTATGTACTAAGCAAATGCTGTGTAAATACTGACACACTTCTCTCAATCTTTTAGAAACATGCCTGTTTTAAAATTGTGCCTTTAAGACTGATATGTAAATGTAAATGACCTAACGTCTGATTGGCTGCCTCATATTGAGCCTCATTCAAAAAGAAAAGCAGTGCAAGTTGAAAGAACACTTTAGTGTGAAAGGTTAGACTAAACTGCTATAGGCTAAATATGTGTATATATGCAAATACTTAAAAACTTTTCACGACATCACAAGGACAATTTAACCACAGACTTTATTTTACGTCGTAAATATGGAAACATGGTCTGTACAGACTGGGAAGTGGATGGTATATTTACATAAAATATAAATTTTACATTTGAACAATGTATATATATATATATATATATATATATGTGTGTGTGTGTGTGTGTGTGTGTGTGTGTGTGTGTGTTTTGATTCAGTGTTTCAATGTATTCTGTTATTTTTAGGATGAACATCTTTGGCTATTAAATGAACAGTAGGTGTGTATCTAGCTCTTCAGTCTTTGAAAAACCACATCCATTAACAATGTGCACTCGTGACTCCATGAGTAGTGGGGGGATCATACAGTGTTCTGTAGGGTGTGTGAGTGGATGGATTTCTAAGAGCTGGACTGCACTTAGCAGTGAGGTCCTGCAGTTGTGCTTTTCTCTTGATGGCAGCAGCATTGCTGGAAAAGGCATGTAATACAGAGTAAATTGCTTAGTGAAAGCTTGGCTAGTGCTATGATTTTAAATCTAACTACTATCTCCTTTGATGTGTGTTGGATTTAAAATGAACTCAGCCTTGTAAGATGTGTTATTACAGGCCATTTGCCAGCAAGTGGAAACTACCTGCATTGTTTAAGCCAAACTAGTTTGAACCAGCAGATACCAAGTACAAATACAGTGAAAACATGTTTAAAAAACATCAGTTTCTTTGTACTTGGATGTGTGTTCCCTTGACCGACTATTCCACAACTCTTCCACAAAATGTTTACTTCATGTTCAAGCAGAACGCAGCACTGGCACTCTCATATTCTGGAATGATAATGCATTAGTCCAAATCTGGGTGTGACTGGTTTGACATAATGGAAGACTACTCAAGGGACTGGTGTAGTTTGTATCGAACAGGGTTAGTGCTGTTTTTAATGCAAGGGGATCTGTAACCAAGTATTATGAAATAAATTATGCATGTGACTATTTTATGTATTTGAGTGTTGTAGTAAATGTATTTATGCACAAAAATTAATTAATTAATCAAAATATATGATTATAAAAGTGCTATGGAGGAAGTGTATTCAAACTTCACAACATTCTGAAAAACCTAAATAACAAAGTGGTGCAAGATTCACCAGGGTGGCTTCTCATCCCAGGCAGGGGGTCCCCAAGTACGACTGTAATACAGAGTACAGATACACAGAATGTTAACTAACAGTAATGCTATCTAACTAACAGCAGTATTAGAAGCAGGAATGACCAAGATTATAGTTTTTGCCATAAAAACAACATTAACTGCTCCAGTTTATGCAGCATCATCATCATTCTGTACATGTTTAAAGTGCAGTAAATGGGCTTATGCAGTTGGTTAAGGTCTCTTGCACTATGCCTGTAAGTGTTTTTTAAGTTCCCCTGTCCTGCCCATATTATATTCTTATACCTAGAATTCCTAGCAGTGTCCCCAGATGGGCAGCGTTCTAGTCATGTTTAAATATTTTACCTACAGTTACTGATGCACAATATTTCAGCTCCTTACCAACCTAGAAGTCATGGAACATTGTTATTAATTGGCATTGATAAAACTATTTCTGACAAAAATACAATGCTTTTCACAAATATAGTTTACACCTAGGTAATATGTGCAACACAGGCGTGTAAAAACATTCTTCATTGCCTATCCCTTTCATCTTTCATTTAAAATATCACATCAGGACAAAACACATTTGCAAATCAACACAGAAATATCTTACTGACCATAGAATCATCAGTGTGCCATGGTCATTAAAGTCCCCTGACCTAACACCCCACAGAAAACCTCTGGGATGAGAAGACACTCAGAATCAAAAAGATCAGGAGACATTCTGTAAGGAGAAATGGTCTCACATTCCTTGCCAGTTTAAGATTTTGGTTCATTGTGCTTCAAACAAAATTTTTGATTTGTGTTAATATTTTGAATGGAAGAGCAAGAGCATATGGAAAGACTAATGTTTTTTAACAGCCTGCTTTCTTCAGATGTGGTGCCACTGGAAGGCACTGCATTAATAGCTCTACATTGAAGAACATGGAGAGACCCAAGTAAGATGATGCGTAGAAAACAACCCTGTCCTTGTTGCTATCTGTCTTCTCCTCATTTATATCTATAAACATGAGAAACAAAGCTTTGGGTCTGCACTTGACCACTGTCCAGGGAGTTATACAGTAATAAATACTCAGAGCACGTCCATCTGTTGTTTAAAGGGCAAGTGGTACTCAATGAAGTCTAGTGGGTGCCCTGGTGGCCCTTTTTACCTTGTCCCTCACTCTCTCTCTTTGTTCTCAACAAGTGTCAGAAAGGAGTTGACATACAAAAATGAAGTGGAGGGTGGGAAACAAAGAGGACTCAATTACAGCGGAGACCACTTTTAGTTCCCAGAATAACCTTTCAATGGAGAGTTTTGTTGTTGTTGTTGAAAATGAGATGTTAATAACCTTTTAAAAGGTTAAAGAACCTCACACAAAATGTAAAGTTTATTAAATTAATTAAGGACCTTTCCTAGAACCTTACTTCTGAGCCAAGAACCATTTAGGAACCTTTATTTTTAAGAATGTAGGGAGAAAAGCTTGTGAATTTGAGATGAGTTTGGGCTGACAGACTCGTGGGCCTCAGGCAACCAATTACAGTCCCACAGAAGGCCATGTTTCAGTGATGCATGCATTATTGATCAGTCCTTATACTCACCGCACACTCTCAATCTCCACACACCTCCCAGCTCTCTCAATGTAAGTCTCTCCCAGAGATGTCTCTGAATCAGCAGCAACAGACCCTTCCCAGTGGGATATAACAGACATTGCAATGCTGTTTTGGCTATTTAATCTGCATCAAAGTTAATCTTATGGGAAGTGAATTTTCTAATATTTATGGCTGTTAGACTTTTTCCCTCAAACTATTCTTCTCAAATATATAAAAAAAATGCTAGAGGATCCATTTTACAATGATGCAAGATGTACAAAACCTTGCACATCTTACTTCTAATCCCCACCGCACTATGCTGCTGATCAACAGCTCCCCCTTCTGAGCAGTGCTGGTATAGCATAAAATATATCCAAAACTTTTTTAATTTATTTACACTGACTTTATTCAACTGGTTATGGTGGCACAAGATGTTTCACAAGTGTCTTTAGAGTGGTTAAGGTATTGTCAAAAATTGTCTGTCAGTAGTAATTTCAGCCAAAAATATTTGGCTGTATGATTCTATAAAGAGGTACATTTCCAGTAACAGTTCTGTCACACAAATGCATATATTCAAAGGTTTGTAGATACCTGTTTATCCATTTTTTTTTCTAAATTCAACATAATGCTTCCCCCCCTTTTTTTGCAGTAACAGCCTATGATGTCATGGGGATACTTTACTCCAGATTATGGAACATTTCTGTGAGGGTTTAGTGACAAGAGCATTAGTGAGGCTAGGTTGATTGATTAGTTCAGAAAGGCCACACCAGCTCCATCACTAAATGGTGATCCATCACTCCAGAGAATGCAGTTCCACTACTACACTGCTCTCTGCTGCTGGGGGAGCTTTGTACACCTAAAAAGAAGGAAAGAAAAGCTCTAGCTTAAAAACAAAATTGTTACAGATTTTCAAGCAACACTAGTGCACTTATTATTAAAACTTATAATTATTTATTACTATACTTTTTATTAGTAGTAGGGGAGGCACAGTGATGCAGTGGTTAGCGCTGTTGCCCCACATTAAGAAGTTTCTACACTCTATAGACTCTAAATTTCCTGTAGGTGTAGGTGTGAGTGTGTGTAAGTGGTTGTCTGTCAATGTGATGGGCTGGCCTCCTGTCCTGAGTCTACCCCACCTTGGGCCCATAGTCAACAGGGATCGGCTCCAGCTTCCACGTGACCCAAAATGTAAGAAGCGTTTTGAACAATTAATGAATTATTATTATTAGTAGTAGCATGTGTCTCATGTACTACCAACCCCATTTCCTGAAAAGATGGGATTTTTCATAAAATGCAATAGAAAGAAGGATGTGTGAATTAATTCTATTGAACTTTCATTTAATTGATAAAAGTTCAAATATTTCCAGTGTTTTAATTCATGTTACTTAATTGCATTTCATAAATGCAAAAAAATGCCTGCAACACACTGAAAGAAAGTTGGGACAGGGGCACGTTACTACTGTGTTACAATACCTTTTCTTTGAATTACACAGGATAATTTTTTAGGAACTGAGGAGACAGTTTTTGCAGTTCTGCAAAAAGAATATTTGCCCATTTTTACTTGATACAAGTAGCTGCTCAACTGTCGGAATGAGTCTCTAAGATCCCAAAAATGCCTCCATATCAGTTTCAGCTTTTTTCACAATATCGTCCACTCTGACTTTAATAATCTAGAAACGGTCTACTATTATTTGGCTCCGTGCCAACTTTTTTAAAAGCGTGTTGCAGGCATTCAATTCTAAATTTGTTTATGCTTACAAAATACATTAAAATCAATCAGGAAAACACTGCATATCTTTTCTCAGTTTATCAGTTAAACAAAAGTTCAAGAACATTAACAAATCACATTATTATCATTATCGCATTTTATCCCAACTTTTCTGGAAATGAGGTTTGTATATTTGTATATGTATTGTATATTGCACTATAGATTTATCTTTTTAGAAGTCTCTAAATATTATTATCTCAAATAAAACACTGATCTGCACTAAAAAGGGAATTAAATATGCAATGCAGGAACACACATCATTAATTTGGCCTGGTCAGTGGTTCACTTTCACTATCAAGATAAAGATGGTATAATCCTAGTAAATTAGATATTTTTCATAACTTTGAAATCAATACAGTCTAGTAAACATATGTCATATTTAGTTTTTGTATTAAGAAATATCAACATAGTAAAATTAGATCTTTTCGCAAATTATATCTATATATAAAGTTAAAGTCATTGCATCTCCTATAGAAAAACAAAACATCACTTAGTTAACAAAGGACATTTACAAAGATTCAAGTTTCTACTAAGGAAAAAATAGAGCACCATTTGTCAGGACAGGTGACAGTTTTAGCAAACATGACATATACTGTATATTATGAAGTATAAAAACTTTCTTTTTAAGTAACCTGCAGCTTTAAGGACATATTAATTAATAAATGAGCAGGGAGAGAGGACATTTCGAGAGCCAGGAGACTAGAAGACTTTAATTACAGCATGTAGGACTGTGGTACAATTTCTCTGCCTCTCTCTTATTATTGGATAATTAAAGTTGATGGAAGAGTTCAGTAATATGGTGTTGACTGTGTGTGGTCATGGGGACTAAAGAGGAATGCTAGGCAAGCCAGGATGAAATGATTGCTATGCAATGGCCAATTATTTATTAAATTACAATAAACAATGACAATAAATGCAGTGTTTATAGTGATCAGATGAAAAGAGAAAGTTAAACTAAAACAGAGCAAACAAAACACTGAGACAGGACTTGCAAATCAGTCAACATATAGTTATTTAATCCTTTTAATGCTAATTACATTAAAGTTTGATAGAATAGAAGGACAAGGTTAACCTCATAAACTCCTGTTCGCATTAGGCAAGTCTCTACAGTGCAGAATGCCACTCTGTACAGTTCAGTGATTGAGCATCACACAGCTCTTTCACAGAAGGAAATGAATGAAGGAATGATGAAGGAAATCTAATTTCATAAACATGTTCGACATCATTTCATCTTATCCCTGTATCTCTGCCTCGCCCCATTATACAGACAGGGAATAGAAAAAAGGACACACAATTAGATCCACCGCAGTCAACAGACTGCAGCATGTGGAAAACAGGAATCAATAAGGCATCAATTAGACTTTCAGGATCCATTC
The DNA here is from genome assembly GCA_037974385.1 of Arnoldichthys spilopterus. Lineage (NCBI taxonomy): Eukaryota > Metazoa > Chordata > Actinopteri > Characiformes > Lepidarchidae > Arnoldichthys > Arnoldichthys spilopterus. The sequence continues at coordinate 42,304,374 of JBBPDA010000105.1, read as the reverse complement.
AGAGAAAGTCTTGACTATGGTCCAGTTCTCTTTTGTATCAGCTGAAATACATTTGAAATGTGAATTATCACCACCTGCTGGACTGGAGTGTGGAAAATATTTTCCTGTATTTCCTTATATGCTACACAACGCTGAAAGCAAACCAAAAACGATTTTCCCAATTTCTATATATATATATGATCTGTTAAAAGGGGCTCCAGACAAAAAAAAAACATCTACATGTAGTTTATTGTAATTCTGCAGTTTTTCTACATAATGCACAAAAATAGTGTAATAACTTGCTTTCAAACATTAAACATTATACACAACTATAGTTTATAGCAATACATATATAAACCATAGTTATTTTGACTCTGACAGTTTTTGGGAAAAATAATAACTGTAACAGCTATTGAAATGTTGAGAAATTGATGATAAATATGTTTTTTGAACGAACGTTTACAGTGTATTCTTTATTACTCATTGATAAATGGAGAAATATAAAATGTTCTTTTGCAATCAGCAGAATTAATATAATGTGCCTGTGTTTGATTTTGCTGATTAGATTAGAAAAAAGCAAAGATGGTTTTCTTCAGCCCTGATCTAAACTGCCATCTTTAAATGATTATGAAGTATACATCCATGGAAATTTGATGATAGCCAAGAAAGGGGCCACTTACTTTGATCCATCCCACTCTGTAATCCCACATCAGTGAAAGAAAGGCAGGACAAGAAAATAATGAGCAGAGTAAAAAGCAAGATAGAAGAGGTGATTAGAAAGATGAGTGAATTACTCCTCACTGCCACTAGAGGGAGGCATAATGTAATCTAAAGAAGTTTGGTTTACCTTAAATCAAGCACTAATGCATTTTAGATCTTTGAAAGCATGAATTTAGCTGATTTTTCTCCAAAAAGAGACACATTTCTCTACTTATGAATGTGCACGTTTGGAAACATACAGTAGTCATTGGTCATTTATTTATTCACAAATATTATACTAGTCAACTGATTCTGCTTAGCTCCACAGTTCCAACCTCCTTTCCTTAATCCTCAAACAGAGACTTATTGAAATCAGATAAGACACTGGACTGCCAATATCCTCAATCTAGACACAGTCATCTTTAAATTCTCATTAAATCCAGCAGAGAGGGCATGACCTCTCAGTAATGCTACTGTGACATTGGGATCACAGCTCAGCTGGGAAGAAAATCCTTGCAGAGTTTGGGTTGTACATCTGCGAAACAATCTTAAAGAAACCTGCAGTCTGGATTAACATGAAATGCAAAAAATAAAAACAACACATGGTCACATTTAGAACAGCATTTTACTGTTTATATTTTTGGAATTCATTCATGTATACACTTATTCATTCATTTATCCATACATCCATCCATGTATCCATCATACACACATACATACATCATATGCCTATGTTATGTACACTATGGTTAAAATGCATCAAAATAAATGATTGATTTTTGTTATAATTATCACTGACATTTTGTAGTTATTTTCATAATTTAAATAAACAAAAACAGATCATTTACAAGAAAAAAGTACATCCTTAAATTGTGTCCATAAAATTAAAATCAGATGTTCCAGATTAGGTGCCATTAATTAGAACCTCTTGCAGGTGGAACCTGTCTTATTAAACCTGACTTGTGGTAGATCATGCCAAGATCTAAAACCCTCTATAAAATGTAGTTGATGACTATGAGTCTGGCAAAGAAGTTAAAAAGATCTTTTTTTTTAAAATCTTCTCTTTCTTTAAAGAGAAGAACATTTTTTGAAATAAATAGTTTTACTGTAAGAAAAATCATCTTCGAGTGGTTTAGATTTCAAACAACTGCCAATTTGTCCAGGAACAGCTGCCCCAGCAAATCCAGCTTGAGAACAGACCCTTTAAAGGGTGAAGAAGTCTACAAAAACTCCCAACCCTTCATCATGGGTACAGCAGGTAATTCTTGGAACTGTTGGTGTAAAAGTGCATGCATCTACTATCAGAAAGATTGGACAAATTAGCCTTTTAATAAAGATGTTGCTTGCCAAAGGACATCTAGGCAAAACCCCAACATATTGCAAAGGTTGTTTGGTCACAGTAAGGCTTTTTGGGAGAAAGACTTCATCCAAACTGTGAACCATGATAATGAAGATGCTGTAGAGTTGTTTGGGGTTGTTAGTTGTTTAGAGTTGCTTTGCTGCCTCAGGGGCTGTGCAGATGGCAGTGACTGATTCAGCCATAAATTCTACATCATATCAAAAACTGATTGAAGACAGTGTGAAGCCGTCTGTCCAAAAGTTAAAGTTGAACCAGAGTTGAAGTCTACTGAATTTTGTGTGGGATTTGAAGTGAAAATCATCATGAATACACTCAAGCACCACAACGAAATTTGACCTCTGCATTTAACCCATCACACGTGGAGCAGCAGGCAGCTACCAACAGTGCCCGGGGAGCAGTGAAGTGGAACGGTACCTTGCTCAGGGGTACCGGGACTCAAACCTGCGACCGTCAGGTCCCAATGGCAGTGTCCTAACCACTAGGCCACCACTGCCCACTGTGGAAAACCATGATAAATTCAACAAAACTCTCAAACGTCATCCATCTGAAACAATTTTGCATGAAACACTGGTCAAAAACTTTCGTAAGCTAATGTCAGAGACTGGTGGACAATAATGCATAATGTCAACAAGTTTTGATTTGTACTAAAGTGGGCAATACTAGCTTCTGAGGCCACATCAACCAATTTAGTTGGGTGTACTTTTCTGTGAGTCAAGTTCGTAACTATTTGTCATTGTGAACAAGCCACAGCAAACAGTGCACCACAACAAAATGCACATTTGCCCCAACTGTGTAGGAGAATTTGGCAAGTGATGTGAGCAGCACCTGGGGAGCAGTGTTTGGGGACAGTACCTTCCTTGTGGGTACCTCAGTGGTTCTTATAGAGACATATTCTGCCATTAAGGTGTTGTCTTTCCCTGGAAGTCCATGGTTATTTCAACAAGACAATACCAGGCCGTATTCTGCATGCACTACAACAGTGTGGCTTCTGTGAAGACATAGAGTGTGATTGTTCAAATGTATCTGTATCAGTCTAGATCTGTCTCCTATTGATAAGGTATGGAACTTCATAAACAAGAGAACCAGACAACTGTCACCACAGACAGCTGAGCAGCTGAATTCTTAAATTAAGCAAGAAAGGGTAAGAAAGGTGCAGTAGTTAGTCTCCTCAGTTCCTAAATGATTAACAGAGTAATTAAAAGGAAAGGTGATGTAACACAGTGAAAAGGGCCTTGAGTGTGTTGCATGCATCAAATTCTAAAAATTTTTATATTTCTTTTCTTTGAAGTTTTATCAATTAAATATAAGTTCAGGAGAGTTAATAGATTACACATTCTTGGGGTTTGTAGACATACATAGAGACAGACAGACAGACAGACAGACAG
>JBBPDA010000105.1:42256608-42288879 GCA_037974385.1 Arnoldichthys spilopterus | reverse complement strand
GAGAGAGAGAGAGAGAGAGAGACAGAGAGAGAGAGAGAGAGAGAGAGAGAGAGAGAGAGAGAGAGAGAGAGAGAGCGCTTTATGGTAATACTGGAGGCACAGAGGGAAGGGTGTTTCCAGGTTCACCGCATTAGACTGCTGTCTCTGTTTGTTCCAATCCATTTCCCTCAGTCTTTTAAAAGAGCTTGGTGAGCACACACACAGGCGGACACACACATAAACACACACAGAAGTGCACATGCGCATGCAGCCTTCTCAGAAATGCCTTATACTTCATTATTAACGAGCTCTAGATCGTTGCCCTTGGTAATCCATCACAGGGCGTATCCTAAGGAGTGAAGTGTTGATCTAATAGCCAATTAAATAAAGTGACATTCACATCTGTGTGGTTAAAAAAAATCCAGAAATTAAAAAAAAATGTATTTCATAACGAGACAAAGGCTGGGTATATGTGTAAAATACTAAACTAATAAGGGATGCATTTTTGACTATTCACAAATATTCAACAGAAGATAATTCTGCGGAAATGTAAAAAGGAATGGCCCAAAGACATGAATATGTGACAACACACGTATGAGACATGCATATAATCAAGTGTAATTTAGAAATGATTACTTTGTAATTTGTAGACCGATACAGAATAGTACAGAAAATGCATCCAAACTTTATGATTGACAGGCAAATGAACCTTTCCTTCCCTGACCTGCTCTGCAGACGTAGTGCTGCAGTGCAAACATGCAAATTGTGTGCTTTCTGGCGAGAGGAGATCCAGAGAGATACTGAGTGAGTGGATGGTCTGTTGGCTTATTCCTCTTTTCAACTGGGTTGAGGCCAGCTGTAAATAATACTCCACTCTCCTCCCCTCCCTTCCTCCCTGCAGAATGTTTCAACAGGCCAGAGGAAGGCTGAGGGGTGTATTTATAACACCGCTGGCCCACCGCACACACACCGGCATAGTCTCACCACAGACACACCTGCTCAGTGTTGTTTAGTCAGTTCCAGTAAACACTGGGTTGTCTCATGCTGTGATGAGGCCAGTTTATCAACAGGACATGCAGCACTACACTCTGCACACTCCAGACCTAGTTTTAGCCTCAACCTTCATAAACAATTTTCTGTCAAGATAAATCTTAGCTAGCCCCCAGTAGTAAGCAGTTGCCATGCTCTGCACGGTAGCATTGCTAACCCCTTTAATGAAAGATGTATTTAGGTGCTGAGTTGAACAAATTGTGGGCATGCATTCTGTTTTTTGAAGTTATTGTTTGAAGCATTAAGCAGGAAATAAACAAGATATCTTGCATGTCTATCACAGTGGCATACTTCATTGTTTTATGTGGGTGTGTTTTTGTTGAAGCATTTTGACAATAGACCTCTGAGGTCATGCATTATTTTGTACCTGGTGGTATGCCCAAATAAGGTCTAATCTAGATTTGTCTATGGGGAATGGCAGGTATCATGTGTGCAGCTTACCTGAAGCATTTAAGTAGCAGGAATGCAACAATGTGGGATTTGTAAGCTGATGCCGATATCCAATATTTGTCAAATGCATATCTACCAATGCTGACACAAAAAACATTTCATAAAGTGTAGAGAATGTGACAATACCTCAATTTGAAAAATATATGTTGCTTATAATTAAAATGTATTTATATAAGCTTAGAAATTTGGTAAAATTAGAAAAATGAAAGTATTTTGCATGGTATTCCAGTATCACAATAACTAAACATTATGTTCTTCCAGAGTGTGATGAATGCATTGTTCAGTATCAGTTTAAAATATTGAACAAATCTGAAAACAATTGGTATTTCTGCTACTTTGCAGGCCTGTACAATGAGATGATTTATAACACTTTTGTAAATAAAGTATACTTTTTGTAAAGAAAAATATGAATTTACTTGCATGCATGTAATTGTTTACATTGCTATCACTAATTTTTGTCAAATCAGTAAGAGATAGAATCAGTGCCTACACAATGAATGGAGTGCTCCAATAAGACACAACAGTCTTTGTAACTTACTGTCTTGCTGTGAAGCATAAGCATGAGCCTTAATGCTAGCTCGTGCCCAGGGGCATGCTATCTGAACGTATGAATGTTCATTCAGACTCTAAAGGGAGTGCTTTGTATTTTTCATGTGCATATAGAAGTGTGGTTATTTCTATATATAGGGTAACTGTGATGTGTGAAGTTAATTAGAGTAAAATGAAAGGTTGAAACAATAAAAGCTTTTTTTCCCAGCTTATATTGTTACTTCCACTGAGGACAAAATACCCTTAAATCTCCATCAGCATTGAATATTTCTGCAGTATTCATTCATTATCCATTCATTATCCAAACCGCTTATCCATTTCGGGTCGCAGGGATGCTGGAACTGGTCCCAGCTGACTATGGGCACAAGGCAGGGTACATCCAGGATCGGAGGCCAGCCCATTGCTGTATTTCAGCAGTATGTATATTTTAGTAATAACATTTTCAAATAGACTTCTGTGTGAGACATGCAGCAATTATTTGCAAACATCATTCATTTTCCTGTAGGCAAAACAGGCCTAAACCTGGTGCTTGTGCTAATTCTAATGATGATCTATAAAATGATGGAAAATCAATAGAGGTCTGTGGCCTTCCCTGCACGTCACAGTAAAATGGTTATCTGTGGTTGGTTTTTCTTTTCATGTCAGTTAAATTCCCTCTTTCTGTGAAATGAGGCAGTTATTTGGTCACTTTAAGCAATAAAACTCACCAGACTCACTCATGATCACTCATCAGATGTCTAGCTTTCAAGACTAACCCGAACCCAACAGAAGACCAGCTTGTGTTATTCCTGTGCTTGTATAATGACTGCAGGGGATATCATTGGTCTGTGTGCCAGCTAAGGCTGTGTTGTGTAAAAATAATAAGGCTCATCTGTCTCTGACCTTTGGCTATGTGAGTCACTGAGCTAGTGTCAGCAGCCACCAGGTTTGTATTCACTGTGGCACAGTGCTCTGACCCACGGGACACAAGTGAGGTCATGCAGCTTTGCTCGAGGGACAGAGAAGGGCAAAAAAAAGGAAACATGACAATAATAAGAGTAAGACTGTAGCCTGTTTAGAGCTGCAGTCTGAGTCACCCACTGCTCTGTGCAGATGATGAGGTGGTGCATGCTCTGATCTCACACACAGATACATACACAGACACACACACACATACACAAGCAGTGCAGAAGCCTCTGTTCTGGTAAATGAAGCTCTGTCTGAAGTGTTTAGCTATGAACTATGAGGCATTTTTGGCTACCCAGGGCCAGTGCTGACAAGCGTCTGTCTGCAATGAAACGTTTACATGGCAGTGTCTACATAAGCAGAGGCACACACTGTAAAAATATACACCCTTACATTTAGTATAAGAATGAATGACTGATCCTCCTCTCTCTTACACACACATATACACACACACATGCAGACATAAAAATCTGAGCTCCCAAAAATATCAGTCACATGTCCTCTGTAAATCCAGGCTTATCTTTTGTTGTGTATGTGTGTGCTCTCCAGTTTCCAGAGGACACTGTGCTCTCACACTTTTTCGGTAGCTTGTCGGAGGGCACGGGGCAGTTGGGAGAAATACTAGTGAATAAAATGCCTATCTGGGTCACAAGTCCTATCTAAATTAAATTAATCTCTCCTGGATCATCATGGCCATTGTACATTCAGACCTCTGCCTAGGCAAGTTATTAATGAATCACTGCTAAGCATTCGGATAGATTTTCCAGAGGGTGGGCTACAGTCTCTAATCTTTATAATCATTTCCAGGTTTTCACACATTAGAGGGACACTATTTGCTCCAAACCTGGTTACTGGCAAATGCACGTGCAAGACTGAACATATAACATCATACTGACGTTTGTGCTATTACTGCATTATATATACTGATAGAAAAGGGAAAAAACTGTACTTAAAAATAGTCCAAATATACTAAGGGTTTTGTTTTATATCAATATATAAAAATATTCTTGATGCAGTTAATGTTTTCTTTATTCTGTAGCACGTGTGTATAAGTAATACACTTTTTACAGGCCACATGTGGTCTTTACCCATGGTGGGTGCATGGTAAACTGGTACCTAACATAGGCTATTAAAAGCCAGGTTCCCAGTCTTACACTAAAAGTCATTTCCAATGTTAATACACCATTTTAGCCCAAGAATAGTATAAATCCATGTGCAAGCTTTTGGCCCAATGTTGTTAAAACATATAAGTGTGTCTTTTGCTCCATGATGCAGGGACCCCCAACCGGTCCACCTTACTTGTGCTGTGCACAAATGTGGATTGCCTGGGAATCCTTGAGGTCCAGTTTTAAAACTCTCGAGTATAAAAAATACTTGAAAAGTGATTTCTTGGCCACTGGAATGGTTAACAATGTATTCAGTTATCCTCTCATAATCCTAGTCTGTCTAAATCTGTGAAAACACTGTTTTCCCATAGGAAGACTATGATCGTCTGCGGCCTCTGTCTTACCCCATGACGGATGTCTTCCTCATTTGCTTCTCGGTGGTGAACCCAGCCAGCTTTCAGAACGTGAGGGAGGAGTGGGTGCCTGAACTGCAGGAGTATGCCCCAAATGTTCCCTACCTGCTCATTGGCACTCAGGTATCCCCATCCATCTTTGAGGATCACTTCTTGGGTTTGCATAAACAACATCTTAGAGTGCTGATCACAAGTTACAAGTGACTCCATCAAGCAGCTAAATCAAGTCAAGTCTATTTCAACAGCATTTTTTACAACTGAAGTTGTCACAAAGCAGCTTTACAGAGTCCGGGTCTGAGCCCATAATGAGCCAAAGGCTACAGAAGCAAGGAAAAAAGCTACCCTAAGCTGTAGGAATAAACCTTGGAAGGAACCAAGGCTCAGAAGAGGAACCCATCCTTCTCTGGTCAATACCTGATAGCAATAAATCTTTCCACATATTAAATTTGTGACATATGTATCGTATATGGCACTATCCAGTTTGTTATACTCTACAAAATGACACAACACTGGCCATTCTGCTGTAATAGGTAAAACTTTTATTGTCTTGCTAATGGACAAACATGATGATGCAGCAAATGGCCCTCATTCATAATCTGTTTAGTGAGGGACATGTTCACTTATTGATTGTGCTTCATAAGAAATAAACATTAAATTAGTATGGATTTAGCATAACAGTGATAGCACTGTTGTCACCTGCTAATAGAGAGTTTGTTTAGCAAGCGTTTAAAGCTAAAGCTGTATTTAAGCCTGGATAAGGGTTTAATTTTTGACCAGTGAATGTTCAGGTTCTCACATGTTGTGTCACTGTAGCCAAAGTATCTAGCTATGAGGTACAATTTCAGTTTCAGTGCTATAACCTCTTCTTCACTGATGGGTAAAACTACACTGGGCAGTTTTACAGTTTTGTAAAAAGTAGAGAAGTTTAATTGCAGGTAGTTCATCCTGTGCGTTAACATCAGTTTATGTTCGTTATTAACCCTGTTCTTTTAAAGGCTTGTTTATCGCTATCTCCATGACTCCAGTTATTATAAGACCCATGCGTGTGATAAATACAGATAATCAATAGAAGAGGAGGTTGCTGAGAGCCAGAAACCAAGCAAAATTGTGTGTGTGTGTTTACAGACCTCCATAGTGTAACTGTTGTACCACCAAAGTATCATTACAAGAGAATGTACACTGACAAGCCACTTTATTAGGTACACATACCTTCCATGTCAGTGTCACTGATGTGCTAATAAAGGTCCACCATCCATAATAAAACCTGCTCACTGGTGATCCTATGAGCTTTGATGCATGGGGTAAAGGAGCTAACAAATGATGCATAGAAACAGATGGACTTTAGTCTGTAATTGTAAACTACAGAGGGCATCTTTATGGTAAGTGCTCGTAAAAAGTACAGTAAATACAAGGTGAGTGTATCCAATAAAGTTGCTCATTAGTGTTTGTACAAAGTGAAAAGAGCCCTCATTATTAGCATTTACTTGAAAATTATTACTAATCACACAGTTAATTATGTATTATAATATTAATTACATTTACATTTTGTATTGGCAGCAATATTTCTTTCTTTATGCTTCTGTTGCAAAATCTGATGAAAATACAGGAAATATGTTTTTCTTTTTCCAAAATAAGACCATAAGCACAATAAAAACTCAAATTATATATATATATATATATATATATATATCCATTGAAAGCTTTAAATCCACACTTCTGGCAGAACTTCTCTGCACTGCAAACCACAAGAAAAAAATGTTAAATTACACATTGCTTTCGTCGCTAAAGTCATTTATAGCATTTTAGGGATTAATATGGCATGTACTAAACATATTCATAGATGCACATGAGGTTATAGATGTGTATCCTGTAACAAGTTAGAAGGTTGTCTTTGTGTTTGTTGCACTACTTGTTGTTGATGATAGATTGTGTTATAGAAGTGCATCACAGCAGGGTACGGCTGGAAATCAGTCTGAGCAGTTGGGGAATTTTAATTGGAAACAGGGATATATGAAGAAACGGAGACCCTCCCAGTCAACTGTAATGGAGCTTTTTAGGTGAAAGGGGAATGTGTGCAGACGAATGCCAGCATCTGGCCCTGGGTCAGATTTCCTGGAGCCTTCTGTTCTAAAAACAAACCCCAACGTATGGAATCCCATCCACCACTCTCAGAATAAAGACGCAAGGAGCACATGTGCTTACATAGCACACCACTCCTCTCACTGCCTGCACAAAAGTTTTGGATTTACTATAATGTAATCTTAAATCTAAGACTAGAAATTTTCTTCTTCCTCCATACCTTCTTTATGTTCTCACTGTCTTTCTTCTGCTGCAGATTGACCTAAGAGATGATCCTAAGACCATCACGAAGTTAAATGATGTAAAGGAGAAACCCATTATAACAGAACAAGGGCAAAAGCTGGCAAAGGAGGTAAGAGAGCCTTGTCCCCTGGGTCTAGGTCTAAAAGAAATAGAAATAATTTTCATTTTAACCCTGTTTGGTGTCTACATGTTGGAACTACAAGTCTGAAATTGCTAAAGAACACTAGACATCAATTTTCCCTATAATCATCCATTAATTAATTTTCTCAATCCATAAAAACTTTTCTCAGTGTGCTCAAACCACACCTGTCACTTTGAGAATGTAGCAGAGACTTGTCAATGTGGTTTAGGACATGGTACTTAGAATCAGTTTTTGTGACAAAGACCATAATAAACACAGGAATCTGATCTACTGTCAGTCCTTATGAATAAGAACACTGGTGTTATCAGATACGGCCAATTATAGCAGTGGTTTGTTTGTTTTTATAGCTCACAGTAGGTCACATGGCATCGTAAAACACATTGACAAGCTACTTAATGAAGAGCTGGATACAGATTTGGGGATGTATTAACAGAAACAATTTTGTGACTATTGATGTCTAGTGGTTGTTAGCAACATTAGCCTCGTGGAACCAATTATAAATTAAGAAGCAAATATGGGCAATAAACGTCTTAATTGATCAGCATCATCTGCCATAAATGGGCAATTGTGTAAAACATGTTTTTTTTTCAGAATTATTTCTTTAATAATTTTTCATTTTTCAAAAAACGGACGGAAACTAGTCCTATTACCGTGGCTTCTTCAAGATTAGAAGTTATACAACAGTTCAACATCTTCTTTCCACATTTGCCTCTTTGCTAATAACTCAAATATGAAAAATTAAAAATTTGGAGCCTAACTCCATGCTCCAGTTCTCAATAGATCATGAATTATAAGTATTATAAATTAAAACCATTCTGTGTCTGTGTAGATTGGTGCCTGCTGTTATGTGGAGTGCTCAGCACTAACACAAAAAGGCTTGAAGACAGTCTTTGACGAGGCCATTATCGCCATTCTTGCTCCAAAGAAGGGTGCGTTAAAGCGACGCCTTGGTCCGCGCTGCATCAACTGCTGTCTGATCACGTGAACGACCTGCCCTGCAGGCGATCAGGGACATGAGAGCTAGAACACATATGCAGGAGGGGAAGTTTCAAGAACAACTCACAACAACCTGTTCATGAACAGAGGACAAAAAAACGCATTGTGAATGGTAGGAAAAATACACATAAAACATTTTTCATTGCTTAGAAAATGAGACTCCTTCTGTCAACATGAGCCATTGGAGGCAGTGAGCAACTGACTAAAGAACGTCCGTATTCATCAGTAACAAGTGACCTACAAAAACACTAAACATGAATGAGAACACACAAGAACAAATGACATTGACGTTCACAAGACAGAAGCACAGAAAAGTTTCCAGGGGCAAACGGTGTATGACACAACACTTCCGACCAACCAAAACAAATTCAACTGTGTGTGTCTGCTTCTCTGCACATATGTGGATTGGGGACAAAAAAGAACAGACAGGCTAAAGAGCACAACCAAGACACAACCAAAAGACATTTACAGAAGTAGGACTTTATTTGTCTCCTAAAAAGGGAAATTACATCTTGCAACATGGGACATACAAAATGCTTACATTTGACAAAATTTCTCTTAAATTCCTTATTTGCAAGAAAGATGAAGAATGATCTAACAGGTATATCACCACTGCAAGAATACAAAGAACAAATAATTTAATACCAGAGGACATTTCTCTTGCAGCCTTTGACCTTAGAGGACGTGTGTTTTAAAGGATTTGGGGCAAGCACATGGAATTTGTGCTAGGTTGAATGCTTTTTTTTCGACTATCACAGCCTAGCAATGGCCATCCACAACTTGGCCTTGTCCTGCAAGTTTCCTGATCATCACTTGAGCTTGTAGGTGAGCTGTTTGCGATGCCAGCGGATCCAAAGCGGGGCTGCCAGAAGCCCTGTCAGAAAACCTATAGTTGCCCCCAGGGAACAGGAAATAGGCCACACCTAGAGGGAGGAAACCACAGGAATCAGCAACAACCAATCAGCCCTGTCCCTTTGTGGCAGGAGCACAACTATCTGGCTGCAACAAACAAGATCACTGTGGTGTTTTAATGGTCAATTTTTGTACTTAAAGCTTTAAACAGCATTTCTTTTTACTTTAGCATTTAATTTTGTGTGCATTTTGAGGCCTTGCCTCTCAGCTCTGCTATGATTGATCTGAAATGTCAAATTTTATTAAGGTAAAAAAATAAATCCAGTGACTTAAAGCATTAGTTGCTTTTTTAAAGGAATGTGTTACAAAGTACATGCAAACAGTGATTTGAGTGTTTGTTTTTTTTTGTAGCTTCTAGCATCTAATTAAAAAAAGAGAAAGAGAAAAATCTTTATGAATATTATGGAGTAAAGAGATAGGCAGTTGCAAGTGGAAATCTACATGAAGTTTAGCAAATGGTTAAAATTATTTTCTTAAAATGTAAAAAAAAAATGCAATGAACTTTTAAGCTCAGTGAACAGTGATTAATACTTTATGTACATTTTGTTTGATGACTTGCCTCAAAACTGATGACTGCTCAATATAAAGTTGTTTTTCATAAAGGTTGTCCCCTTTCAGTCTTATTGCCTGCTTTTATCTACTCCGAATGTATGTAACAAAAAGCACACTTACTGCGCCTTATTTGTTATAGCAATTTACATATGAAACATTTTTTTTTATCTTGTTCAAGTAAAACAGCTGGTGACAAAGTGGGCGCTTGATGTAATTGCTGCCCATGATTTAATCATTACTCATGACAGCACATGGCATTTTTGTGAGCTTTAATAAATCTGTTATGGTCTAACCATTAAAAATCTCCATAACGGTGACCTTTCAAGAAAAGGAGAAACATTTTTGTTGTTGTCTGTTGTGGCTTGGTCCTAATGTAGCTTCAAAAGGTCCTTTTCATAGCTTTTAGTTTCCAGCTCAAAAATGAATATTCTGATTAAAGTGGCAGATTTTTCTACATATTTTTTGTAAGTTCAGTTCATTAACTTGGTCACATTTGCCATGTACTGGAAAAACTTCTTCACCTCTTGGTTCTAAGACATTTTCAGAGTGGGCCAAAAATTAAAAACAGCAAGATTGATTTTTCAATTATGTGTGAGCGTTGGTGGTGATAAAGGCTTTATCACAGCTGGGTGTCAGTGCTGAGAACAGTGGAGGAATGGCATTAGGCATGGCGCTCTCCACTTTTCTACAAGAGACAGTGCCATCTTCTCCGTGGTTAAAGAGCTCTTCATCATGCTTTGCTCTGATGAGGAGCTGCTTTTTTCCCAGCCTAACTGCACAAACTGCCATTTCCTCACTGCCTGTTTATCCATCTCTATGGTCTAGTCTAGACATTCGCTGCGTGTGTGCGTGTGAGAAAGCACACATGGGAGGCTTCAGTGTGACATTTTGAGGGCACAATGAGGGCAAACGCCGGCCCCTTTCTCTGATCAATGTCTCTGTACCATGCATGAATAATTGAAATTGCAGTGCAGCCCTTCAATGCTTTGAGAACTTTTAATTTTTTATGAACTTTGGTTCATTTCTAACAAAACCTTCCCTCTGGAAGCCATTAGAGATTTGTTGGTCACTTATGTCTTTCATTTCTTTTGGTTTGCCAACATTTTTTTTTTTTTTTGCTGCTCAACTGTTCTCTCTCCTTTGTCATTTTTGGGATGATACATTATGTACTGTGGCTGAATCATTCTGAAACATAAAGCAGATATTTTATAAGACAATGTACTAAATATTGGACGGGACAATAAAGATATGCAAGAAAGACAAAGGACGACAGCCACTGGCCTACATATAAACTGAAGAGTTCAGTTCAGTAGTTCAGTGGTTTTTAAAAGAATAAAAACTGAAATCAGGTCATTTTGCAGGATTTAAGGGAAATATCTGGAGACGTGCTTGCTGACAGAATGCGGTGACTGATCTGTTAGATCTGGTGAACAGGATAAAAATAGAAGTCTTTGAGCATGTAGATGACATGTAAACATAAAAAAAATGTCAACACATTAGTATGGAAGAAAGGAGAACACATCTACAAACTAATGATTCAATCACTATTAGCCTATTCTAGATACATACAATCATGTGAAAAAAATAAGTACACTCCATGATTATTTATACACTGCTGATTTTTTCAACATATTTGGACAAGCAAACATTTCACATTTAATACAGTGCCTGCAGATAAAGGTGATATACTTGAACAAAACCAGAAGGAAAAGTAGCTTTTTCAATAATGTATTCAATAACAGTATCAACTGATGTACAAATCCCATATAAGCTGATCAGTAAAAACACTGAAACTCTTTTCTTTGAACTTGAAATAACAAATCACACATTCTTGTGGAACTGGGGTTTATAATATTCTTCTGTGGAAAAAGTAAATTCTTGTGACATTTGTTGGAGTATAATCACCTTTATTAATGTATTAATAAGGGTGAAATGTTTGCTTTTTTCATATGACAGTATACAGAAACACTTATTGTTTTATAATGGTAAAAAACCCATGCCAAGACTCTTTCTGAGCTTTGAATATAGGAAACAGTATAACTGACACAAAACCGAAAATTGTTTTTCTGAAAATGCTTCTACACCGAGCAACACTCAGAAAGCATTAACATTACAAACACCATCTGGTCACTGTTTTGTTCAGCTAAAATCTGAAGCACAACTACAGTTGTCTTTGGCATGAGTTTAAAATACATGGATAGATTCTGGGCCACACTGTGCTGCTTTTCTGTACACAGAGCGTCATCCTGGATTGAAAGCACTAACAGTGGGTGTTTTCCACTGATAATTAGACATTTAAAACAAATATACACATTATTAACAAAGCAACACTCTACAAGTGTATGTGGAATGTGTATGTGGTCCTCTTAAATACCTGCCAGGGTCTGTCCCAGTCAAGTGGAATAGGGAAAGCTCCAAGCCAGGCCCCAACTACACTGCAGCCAGTGGTGATCTGAAGAGATGTGTCCCACACTGACATCGCTCTGTAACAGACATGCACTTACAACTCAAAACAACTCTGTGTGATACCTATTGAGCCTGTTTTTCACTGGGTTCAGGAAATAAGCAAGTAACAGCTTATAATGACATAGTAGATGATCTTGAATTTTGTTTTGTGTCTGGTTAAAATATTAATGTTACTCCCTTAGCTTCAAATGCATATCATTTTGCAATGTCAAACGTCTCTAAACTAACTTCTGACAAGCAAACCAGGAATTTCAAGGAAAAGGAGTCAAATCTTAGTTCAAATACAACTCTTTTTTTACATCAGATGGTGTGCCTTATGACAAAAATATTTAAGAAAAACAGAACAAAACTAGCTAAAAATTTAAAGAAAATTAATATAATACATGATAAATAATCCAATATAAACCCATATAATACATGATGAAAAAAAACCAAATCCAGTGACAATTATGCAATTGATGTAGCTTATGAAGAACCTGAAATGCTGAGATACCTAAAAAAGTATTTGCAGTCGAGCTATTGGATTTTTTAATATTCCATGAATTCAATAGTTTTAACGTTATTTTTTTTTTTTTTAGATATATGACATGAACTGAGAGGTCTAGGTAAGGTTGTATTGAATAATCTACATCCAAATGCAGGCAGTTAACATCATAACTCACTTTTAACCAATTTAACCAATATATTCATGAACTACATATGCATAAGCAATTAAATAAGTTTATTAAGCAGTAACACATCCTGCGTTTTAGTGCAAAAAAAAGTGCAAGAGAAAATTTCAAGTTCAAGTGCAAGTGCAATTTCCTGCAACTCTTAGGTAGCGATAACACAGCTGTATAAACACAGTGCATTCCTAACCAGCTTAGACTATCTGAGTAGACCCAGGTCTTTCAAAAAGTAGGTGTGCCACTCTCTCAACAATTCAATCCTATATTTCTAACAATAATCTTTCATTTACACTGTAATACACATAAGGCAACATTTTCTGACTTTATAATACTCAGTGCAACAAATCTATCCCATAACACCATTCTTATAATATGTTATTTCATGTAGTTAGTGGTATATTTTATTCTGTAAGGCAGCAGAGTGTTTGAGTAGTTTTTAGTTTTAGATCATTTTAACTGAAGTGTTTCAAATTAAAATAGACCATTTTTAAAGATAAGTAGGTTTATAAGAAAACAATACTGGATTTGTATTGATATTTTCAACCAGATTCAATACTGGTATCAGAAACAAACACATATTAGCAAATGACTAATAATAATTAGAATCAGAGTAAAATGAGAGCCTTTAAAGAGAAAATACATCTTGAGGCCCAGCAAAACCAAATTAGAAAAATTATCTGTATATAATTAGCTTGAGGAATATAAAGTTGACAAATCTGCACTACACTTTACTATATTTAAGCAACCTAAAAGCCCTAGACGCTATAGTTTTAATGTAATAACTGTAAGCCATTAAACCTGAATTCAGTTTTCACTGTGAAATTGAATGTGAGGCTCCCAGCCATGTGTACGGCTCAAAGTCTCCACCTAGTGGCATACTGGTGTAAGACAAGTCAACTTGTAATGATTGTTAACTGTTCCTGGAAGAGGTCACAAGGCTGAAAATACCAATCCTTTCATCAGTTTGGGGAGTGAGTTTAGAATTCACAGACTCGGTAGACACATAGAGTCAGAGTTTATCTTGCTAGACAGACCAGTCTGAATGAACAACACTCACCCATCCCTACTGAAGACACGAATCCACGCCTGTACATTTGGACCCAGGATACAAAGACATCGAAGTGTAGTGAAAGTAGAGAGCAGCACAGCCAGGGAAAATGTCTCCAGTGCTGACCTTCACAATGACAAAACAGTTGGAACAGCATATGGCTAACATCATCTTCTGGCCAGCTTGAGAACTCAATTGTGGTTAGACAACAGAAATCAATTTAAAAATTATGTTATATTATGAATATGTGTAACGAACATATTATAACTATGAAGAGAGAAATGCAATGTATTCAGCTAATTGATAATGGTAAAAAATTTAAACTGTGCACCTTGGAGTTTCACAAATTTGAACACTTAACTAATCCTTCTTTTCAAAAACACAAAAATGTCCCTGGAAAATCTTTTCACTTTCAAGATGCTGAACATTCACATAGACACCAATTCAGCAAGTGATCACAAATGGTAGTTCATTTAAGCAAACACAACTAAACAGATTAAGGAGGTTTTTGTGTCTTGCACCCTGTTGTCTCAACTTAACATGCACTATTTACACATAATACTCACTCTAGCAGTGGTGCTCCATACAGCACAACCACAGTGTGGAAGAAAAGACACGACAGGAGGAAATACACACAGGACCTGATTAACTTAGACAACTGTAATAAAGAAGAAAGAGGAGATAAAATTATACATTCTGCAAAATACTAATGTTTTTTTCTCTTTCTCATTGATAATTAACATCTGTACCTTGTAACTCAGTGTGTTCTTCTTTGTTGGTGGACTAATGCCAAGAAGCCAAAACACAGCTATGTTGACCACGACAACAGAGCCCGCCACAGAATACAGCCAGACCAAGTGGGTCCCATAAACTGAAAACCTCTCCACAAGAACAGCTGGCATGATCGTCGCCATGAACATGGAGGCAGCAATGATGGCATGGGCTGAAGCCATGCCTCGGATTTCTACGTCCCACATGCTGCTTCTTATGAGAGGGAGAGAGAGAGAGAGAGAGAAAGAGAAAGAAAGAGAGAGAGAGAGAGAGGTGTGAAAAGGTCTTTGGCACTTAAGAAAATGATGTTTCAAAGCTGTGCATCTGAGCAATGTTAATATTAAAATGAATTGCAATTATATTAACACAGCAAACAGTGATATGTGTGTATCAGTGTGTTGGATTAACCATTTCAAGAGCTCATCCTAATGGAAGCCCAGTACTACTTGTAGATCCCTTCAAATTGCTGGTTTGGGCTCAATTCAGTCCTTCATTACATAAAATCAGGTGCTGATGCAACTTTACACAAATCTATGCAGTGGCTGGAGGCATGGAGGAGAAATCTGGAGCCAAATCTGTGATTTTCTAACCAGCTCACACATCATGAACTACTGCAACGTACAGCAACTTGTCCTCATTCTTTTCACTGCTTTGTTTGTTTGCATTGATTTTAATGTGAACTTGTGTTTTTGCTGCAGAAAGAAACTCATTGTGCACAGGTGCCTAAGACCTTTGCATGCATTGTATATATTTAGATACACACACACACACACACACACACACACACACACACACACACACACATAGATATATATGTATATTCTACAAATATTTTTCCAGTTTTTGTCCCGGGTTCTGTATTTAAGAATATTCAGAAATGATTTCTAAGTTGGTTTTAGTTTAGTTGCATTTTGCATTAAGGTATTTTAGCGAAAAACAGATCGAGTCAGAATAAAAACACCGTATGGAGCCTTTAAAACTATTTACACGCGACACGTTTGACTGAGATAAATTAGCACAAACAGATTAACAACTGTTTCAGAAACTTAAAGTAATAAATAACTTTTGCATTTTTACAAAACACCACAAAAACTGCAGCCGAGCGACAGAGAAACGTTTGGATTCATCAGCACTCTGCACTTACTTCTTAGACAAGCTGCCCAGCTTCTGCTCTGGCTAGCTTAATTAATTACTGCATCGGCCGTATTCAGTCATTAAAGTAAAAGTCAACATAAAACTCAAACAACAAATATTTCATTAAGGAAAACGTGCGAGGGCGATTTGGACATGGACAGGCAATTGCTTCCGACAACATGAAGTAGCCAACCATGACGACACATTCTCAAAGGACAAAGCTCTTCTAAGACAAAATAAAAGTCTCCACGGTGTTGTCCACATTGGGTATTTGGCCATAAACTAAATCTTTATTAATACTGTCAGTGGTTTTAGCATTGGCAATATTAATATATAATATAATATAATATGTAGACATCATATAGTAACATAATAGCGTCTGTTTTGCTTTTTACATTTTAAATAATGTTAACTCAAACACAAGGTTTGATAGCTGTAGAAGTCATGGCATTAACCTAAGAAGCTCGTACAAATAATGACACAGTTGTATTAAATAATATTATAAAAGGTTAAACTCTTGTACACTGGAAATAAATAACTAACATATAATACTGTAAACTGACTTTACACTTTTGCCTCGAAGGTGAAATTCTGTTTGTTCGGTCATGGTTTTTTCATGGGGACTTTTATTTTCACGTGTGTTTGCTTCATTTAGAAACTTCACAACCACAAGTTACCAGCTGCTGTTAATGACGTTTTAGGCCTCGACGTTTCCACAGTGTTTACAAAATGGTTTGTGATAAATGTGAGTATTTGTATTTGAATAACAGTATATTTGTTGTACCACAATTCCTTTCGTAAGTTAAAGAAGCAGGGTTTGGTTTGACCGATGTTTTGTCTTGTATTGAAATGTAGCTAACGGTAGAATTTTCACCCAAGCAGTTTTTCAGTTTTACATTTTAACTCATATCATTGGTTTCGTATTACTGCACATTTAGAGTAGTATTACGGCGATTCAAACAGTTACGCGTGTAAGATTTTCTGAGTTTATATCTAAAGACGACTATGCTAGCTAATCATGCTACGCTTAGGTACAGACCATTTGTAGATGGCCGTTTACAGTGAATCACAGGAGTAATGACATTACTGCAGGTTTCACAGGCCATAGTACAGCTAAATGTTCAGTTTCGGATTCGTACTGTCTGTATGTTACGTTACTGTGTACATATTACACGTTCTTTAAAAGAACACGTTTAACGTTGTGTCAAATGGACCATGTTATCATGATCCGTGGCCTAGTGGTTAGGATGCTGCTTTTGGGACCTGAAGGTCGCAGGTTAGAGTCCGGGCACCACTGAGGTAGCCTTGAGCAAGGTACCGTCCCACTACACTGCTCCCCGGGCGCTGTTGATAGCTGCCCACTGCTGCACGTGTGCTGGGTTAAATGTTTCGTTGTGGTGCTTGAGAGTTTTCACAATGACCGTCACTTTCATTCATTCATAAACCACATTCTCCTGGATTGATGTGCAAATCATTCAAGTTTCAGAACGCAGGAGTAACTCCCTACCCAAACAGTCCAAACTGATCAAATACATTGGTTTTGTGAAAACAATCACTGGTGAAAAGCAGCACAGGTTCTTTATATGTGCCTACAGCAAATAAGCCAGTCCATTGACGTTATAACGATGGTTTAGCTAAAAATATGGTTATTTACATGTATCAGTCTTTAAAACACAGTAATAATACCAAGTTGTTACATTCCAGGGTTAAACAAAGTTCGGGAAATTCATGCAAAAATAAAAATAAATTATCACTCATTTTTGATTCTTTAAAGTAGTGATGCGCAATAATATTGGAATTGTATTGGTATCGGCAGATGTTTACTGGGAACAAATAATATTGGCCTTGGTCTACAAATCCCACATCAGTGCATCCCTAATCTTATTCTGCTTCTTATGTTATTGTTTATTACTGTTGTCACTGCAGTATTAGGGAATGAAAACTAAGGATGCACAATGATATCAGAATCAGACTGGTATCAGCAGATGTTTGCTGAAACAAACACATCACCAACAGACAGATGTTTAGATTTGACTGCTTTTCAAACCAATATTTGATTAAGCATTTACCATGCTCTGGAAAAGCAGAAAGTTTAATCAGCAGATATGTACAGTATTGGATATCAGCATCTTTGCTTTAAAGCACCAGCACAAATTTCCTAAATTATTCTCCTGGGGGAAAAAAGGACATGCAATAAAAATGTACACTTTTAGAGGCAAACGTCCTACATGAGTGAGAGAATTAGTTTAGTATTAGTTGTTTATTTTAACCTTGAATGTTACTCTCTTCAGGTGAGAAAAAACTGGGTCGAGTTATCACTCCAGATACCTGGAAAGATGGTGCGAGAAACACAACAGGTAAAAGAAGTCATCTTAAAGTGATTGTGAGAAGACTACATGCATTTGTTTGTGCTTTTTAAAAAAGAAATGTGGCTACTATTTGCCCCTGAAAATAAACAAAAAGGGGCTTAAATGCGATATAAATGGGAATATGCTTTAGTTACATTTCATTTATATGAATTCCAAACTATTTTTGCTTCTAACAAAACCATGTTTCACAGTTATTGGAGTCCTGAGAAATTCTTATGAAGAAAATGTAAGTGAAGCATATTCTTATATGAGGTAATATTTCCTTTAATTAACTTAATAATATTACCTCATTGATTAACATAAAAAATATACAAATGAGACAAAAGTGTGTGGCCCTTCATAAAGGAAATGGATATAAAAATAGCTCAATGTCTGAAAATGCTCATATTCACTGACAATAATTAAGACATTTAAAGCAGCCAGAGCTGTTGTGCAGGACCATGCACAGTGTTAATAGAGGGGCAAATATTTCTCTAAGGATCGCAGCTGGATGTCATATGTCTTTTAGGGTCACCAAGTCTTCAAAATTGAGTAAGCCCCCCTCCCCCCATGTGGCCAAAAAGTCTCTGACTGTGCTGCACTGTGTCCTAAAACTTTTCTGTCATACCCAGCATTAATATTGTTTGCAAGAAGAGCTTCTCTTTGGTATCAGACCAGATGGGCTAACCTTCACTCCTCACATGTGTCAGTGAGCCTTGATTGCCCATGATCCTGTCGCTGATTCACCAGTTCCATCATGTTTTTAATAGCTTTTTATAACAGTATTTTTCGTAGACTTCATTTGCTTTGAGTAAGTTTTAAATGTGAGATCTAATTATTTGATCTTTAAAATTTGATAATGTATATCTATCTTAACTAAGGGTTCTTGTAATGGAGCTGACTCTATATGGGTGCTGTAGAAATACTGAGAATTGAATTTATATGTTTTACAGAGAGTGGTGGACGGAAACTCAATGAAAATAAAATGCTGACATCAAAAAAGGGCAGGTATGGTTATGTGGTGTTGCTCTACAATCAGAATGTTCTTCAGATGTTTTTGTTATTTCATTGAGCATCGTAATGTAATAATCCCAAAACCCACATGCCTTGCATCTGTGTTAGGTTTGATCCCTACGGAAAGTCAGGTTTTGCTACATGCAGAATATGCAAAAGTTCTGTCCACCAGCCAGGATCACACTACTGCCAAGGATGTGCTTATAAGAAAGGTAAGTTACTATATACATTATCTAATAACCTAAACTAGCAGTATCCTTGTTGTCATAGTATATGTTTTTAGCCTTTATGGTTACTATGGGTGTAGAGGTACACAGATGTCATAGTTCACTTAACACCAAGGTTTGGACATCACAGTCTGATTAAGGTTCAATACAATGGAGAAAAAGTGTCAAAAATGTGTAAGCCTAGGTTTTCTTAGTTAGTTTTTTTTTGAATAAACACTTTTTCAGAAATCATATTTTTAAAATGGCTCATAGAAAAAAAAAACGACTTTCTAGTAGGGAGTGACAGCAGGTACAGCCAATTCCTATATTTACAGACAGACGCCAGTCATTATTTATTCATTATCTGAGCTGTTTATCCTAACTGGGGTTGCAGGGGGCGCTAGAGCCTATCCCAGGAAAGAAGATGGGGAAACACCCTAAACAGGTCATCAGTTCATTGCAGGGTAGACACACAAACACATTGACTTACTCAGTCGTCCTAAGGGCAGTTAAGCATCTCCAGTTCACCTGTGACCTTGGGAGCAAGGCAAGGCAAACAGTTTTATTTATATAGCATGTTATGCTGTGTGGAGTTCATCCAGTGTGCTTTACATTGATAAAATAAGCATAAAGAAACAGAAAAAACAGTATAGAGTAAAATATGTTAAACTGAACAAAAGTAAAGAAAACGAAAGAATTTACAATTAAAAGTGCATGAAGTATGCAATATTTCAAAGCAGTACAAACGGATTAACCCAAGGCAGCAATAAACAAGGCAGATTCTTAGCATCTTTTTAAAACGGGTGTCATATTGGGTAGATCTGATCTCCGTGCGGAGCTGGTTCCGGCAGTAAGCAACATAATGACTAAATGCCATTTTACTCTGCTGAGTTTCTTAACTGGGCACATTTAGGGCCCAGTAAAGTTGGTCATTTTATAAATAATGAGTAATACTTTTAATTTATTTCAGTATTTCATTGAAAAATAGTGTAAGGGTCAGAAGATATTATGTGCTCCCTTTCTTGATTTTAATTAGAATTCTAGCATTTGGAATAAACTGTAGGGGATTAATGATCTTTTTGGGGAGATGAGTGAGAAGACCACTGCAATAGTCAACGATGCAGGATATAATGGCATTAATAAGCTTTTCCATATCCTACTTTAGAAAAAAAAAGTTTAAACCTTGACTGTGATTATTAAAACTTATATCCTGATTCATGATTACACTAAGATCTTTGGCCTAGGTTGTAATTTTTATTGCCCTAGATTCCAGATGAGTACTATGTTGCAGCTGCCCAACCTTCAATCCTTTCTGTTTCCTTTGACATGTCTATAAGACTGGAATCATTTTTTAAAGAGCAAGACCGGTCTCTGAGTTATGTGCATAGTTATGGAGAATTTGACCAAAGGAAGCTTGTACAAGTTTAAAAGGAGCTTAAGAGCTGTTCCTTAAAGTTAGACCCAATGTTTTTAATTTGTGTAATAGTGTTTTATGATCAACATTGTCAAAGGCTGCACTGAGAACTTACAGTACCAAGATTTGTATTCAGACAAATGTATGCGGAATATCAAATCAGCTAAACAAAAACTCTTAATTAGTTTGTCTTTGATGTATTAAAATGCAGCAGTGTTTCTGAGTCATGCCATCAATAGTAAATAATAAAATTTATTAATCAATAAAATAATCAATTCGTTAATAATTAATATGTGAATACGTGTTTTTTATGTGATGATATATATTTTATGCCACTGCTTGACTGAATGGAGCGAATACTTTGGCTAATATGTTTTGTTTTTTGATGAAAAAAGATACAATGCTATTATATTTTTTAGCTGATAGAAACTCAAGTGAACTTCGTTGCATTGGCAAAAGGATCATAAATGTTGTTGATTTTCTCATTATTGTTGCCACAATTCTTAAATTTTACCTTTGGTAAACATATTTCAACATTAATTATTGAAACAAGATTTCAATTGAATAAAATGTCTCTTTAGCAAACAAGAACAAATCATTATCCCATAAATAGAGCAATGGTCAATTCTCATTAATGTACTTCTTTTTGGCAGTTTTCAATGAGCCAAAGAACACGTAGAAATTATCTGACCGGGCGAAGTCCTTGTTTTTCACAGTTGAGAACAGAACATTGAGACCCTTGCTATTAACCAATTCCAGTGTAGAAGTTGGGCCAACTTTACATGCTTTACCAGATCAAATGTATCTAATAAGGCAATACGTTCTTTCAAAGTTCTGACATTTGTTTTGTTAGTGTGAATGTTGAAAGCACTGGTTATAATGGTTAAAATCGTTATAAATAGTTGACAGCATTTCAGGGGGAAACAATTATCAGTAAATTTTGGACAGTATTTTAGTAGCCTGTACATAACAACTAGTAAAATCTTTCCTGGGAAACACTTGCAAAGTAAAATCAAACTAGAGCTTCAGATGGAAACCCATGCAGACCGAGGGAAGATGCTTAGCTAAGCATGGCACATTGCTAACTTGTTAAATACGTACAGGCTACGATTTGTCGTGTGACTCGTGCTTGTGAAATATGCTGCAAATTCTCCATATGACTGTGTGTACTGAACTGTAATGACCGTACCATGATGTTTTGATTAAAAACATAAGAGCACTGTTACACCCCTAGTCTTCACAAACAGTCTGGTTTACATTTACAGTACTGTATAAATATCTGTTTGGTGCCATTTTAAGAGAAGAATATATAAATGATGTATATGATGTGAAAT
Organism: Arnoldichthys spilopterus; assembly: GCA_037974385.1. Taxonomy (NCBI): domain Eukaryota; kingdom Metazoa; phylum Chordata; class Actinopteri; order Characiformes; family Lepidarchidae; genus Arnoldichthys; species Arnoldichthys spilopterus. The sequence continues at coordinate 42,267,060 of JBBPDA010000105.1, read as the reverse complement.
TGTAATGTTATGAAAATATATTTGGAAAATATCATGAATTTTATTGCCCAACCCTGGATTTATATGATCGTAAGCCTGGCTAGTAATTTTGTATTTCCCTGATGTTTTCTTTTTTGGCAGGGATCTGTGCTATGTGTGGGAAGAAGGTTCTTGACACCAAGAACTACAAACAGACCTCAGTGTGAATGACGTTTTGTTGACGGGCAGTTTGTCACCTTGGAGAACTGAGGGAGAGTCTTCAACTGAAAACTCGTTCAGTTTGTAAAATTAGTGGAGTAAAGAGTGTTCACCAGTTTGTGGTGTTCTATGTGTGCCAGTCCAGCACATAGGTGCAGTAGTAAATAGCTGTATCAGTGCTGATTTTTCTCCCTCAATAGGTAACTTTAAAGCAATATATGGGCTTGCACTGTTTGGATAAATTAGATGCCTTCCCCAAGTGAAATGTTGGCTTTCTTTTCCACATTTTTGAACTGACTGTAATGAACATTAAAGTAAGACATCCACCTTTTTACACAACTTTAAATGTATTCCATTGAACAACATGAACTGAAAAAACTGTGTCTCTGTAATATACATCATACAGGAGCTACAAGATCATTATTAGTGATTCTTCATTTCTAATGTCATGATTTTTGCTGACAAGGCCAAGTCCAATCCAAGGTCCCAGTTTTGACATTTAAATGTCATCCATTCCCTAAGGTGTTTTTTTTTCTTCAATCATGACTCATGACTCTTCTATTCTAAGTAACATTTATGTACAGAGATGAAGAATTATTTGAGTTACATAATGGTTTATGGACAGTTTATTGTAGTATCAGTAATTATTGACATGTTTTTTTAACACTTCTCTAAGCATGCGCAGTCTTCTGTGCGCCATTATTTTATGCTTGTAAATATATTTTGTTTATGCCTAAATAAAACAGTAAAGAAAACCAAACTGAATCACGTGTTTTCACATGTAAGAGAGAAATGAAATGCAACATATTTGTTTATAATAATAGCATTTTAATTATTTGGAGAATATATTACAGGGCTTTGTTTAAACAATATAACTAAACTGTAATGTAGTAATTACATAATATTTCAGTGGCAGTACATCAGTAAAAACTGCTTCATTTACATACTCTGCACAGTTTATTTCATATCTAAATATTCAATGACAATAGGAATCAATGGCTCAGATTTAAACTAAACACCACATGTACTTTCCTCTAATCGCAGAATTGTGCTGAGGACAGAAAATGACACTGAAACTTTCTTTTATACACTACAAAATAATTACCCGTTTATTCTGTTGTGCCAATTTCCTGTGAAATGGGTTTGAGTTGAATTTGGACTATGTATATGTCTAAAGGAATCAGGCTTTTCATTCAGATGGGAGTTTCAAAGATCTTGAGGTTCAGTTAAACATGTTCACATACCCACAATAATATACACAGACTCTATACTGCTTCATCTTCAAGAACACAAGTCCTGTGTTTTCTGCACTCACGCCCAAATTGTTAAGGTAAAATTTGGTTTTATGGGTTGTAATGTGACAATGATCATTGGAAGCAAGAACACCATCACTCAAGCAGAAGTAGAAACGTTGCCATTAGAAAGCAGAATCAGGAAAAATTACTGTTATGAAGACAAAAATTGTTAATGTCAGGCTTTAAGGCAGTCTATAGTGAGTTTTATTAGGTACATAAAATACATAAATCTATGTAAATGGTGAAAGTAAATATTAGTGAACCAAAAAGTGTATCATAGCTTGCTTCAAACACTGTGATGCAGTAATTATGATTAAAGTGATGTATATCAAGAAATATTCAGCTTTTACCCTGCCAGATTGGCAAGAGTTGTATCGGTATTAATAACGATCAGCAAAGACCCCTGAGGTTCAGCTGTTGGCAATACAGTACACTGAAAATGTAGTTGGCAGGTGGCCAGCTCTAAAGCTCTGGCTCAATAACAATCTAATAGCACCATATCAAGTTTTATATGTATTGATTTTTCAGCAACGTGCAAATCCTTGTCCTAAAAGCAAACACTGATTTAGGTTCTGGGGGTCACCAAAGGCAGAGTGGAGAGGTATGACATGGCTCAATAAACCTAAGTATGCATTGCCAGAGTTGCTGTGTCGAAGTGCTGCTCAGATCTGAGGAGATTTGCAGGAAGGAACAGTGGGGTACTATGAGTTCTTGGTCAAGGCCAGGAACTCCTCCCTCGTTTTTGGGTCTTCCCTGAACACTCCCAGCATGGCACTGGTCACTGTGCGGCTGTTCATCTTCTGGACTCCACGCATGACCATGCACATGTGACTGCAACAAAACACAAAATATTTTTGCTGAGGATGTGTATGATTATCCAAAGGATAGAAAGTTCTTTGAAACCCTTCAAAAGCTTCTTTAGGGAACCAATTTTGAAGAGTATTTACCTATTTTTACCACTTCTATTTATAAGAGTGAAGGTAAATACTGGCGTAAAGATGGACATTAAAAATCATGTTTATTCCTGTATTTTCTCTGTGTGTACTGTCTGTGGTGTGTGCAATAGAATGGTTGAATGACAGATACTCACGCTGCCTCAATAACTACTGCTACTCCTGCAGGCTGCAGGGCCTCAGAGATTGCCATAGCAATTTGCTTTGTCAGACGCTCTTGTACTACAATAGATGCAAAGTAAAAAAAAAACAAACAAGAAAGTAAATCATTAGAGAAGGTACATTATCTATCTAGTCTGGGCAGTGGTGGCCTATAGATCAGGACGTGAAGTCCTGGCCCAGGTACCGCTGAGGTACCCTTGAACTAGGTACTGTCCCACTACACTGATCCCCAGGGTGCTGTAGTTAGCTGCCTGCTGCTCCACGTGTACACGTGTGATGGGTCAAATGCTGAGGTCACATTTGGTTGTACTGCACTTCGTGTAATTGAGTATGTTCACAATGTAGTTATTATGGGCATCTAGTTATAACACACATTGACTATGCATGCGGAAACATTCAATGCATTGAGGATGATTACCTTGAAGCCTGCGGCTGTAGATTTCCACAATCCTACAGAGGAACAATATAGGAATGTGATGTTAAACACGCCAAAACTTAGTCACAGATAAAATCAACACTGTATATTTAAAACCACTAAATGGAATTAAATGTTTCCCATCTACAGTGCTTGGGTCATTTCTGTACAATGTACAGGCTGAACTACCTTCAGTAATCATTAATCCCATGATCGATATATAGCTTTTTTTAAGGGGGGGGGTGTTCATGTTTTTCTGTGTCTGGTATCATTTAGCCCCTGAACTAAAGTCCTCTAGTGACCTTATATACGGTCTGGAGGTGGTCCATCAATCATTTACATGTACATTCAAACATTAAAGTGATCACTGTCATTTTTGCATCAGCAGGTTTGAATAGGTGTTGGGGCTCTTTATTATATATATATTAATTAAAACAAAGTGACACATGCTTTGCAGAAAACTGAGGAAGGACAGGCACGGGTCTGAAGCAGAACATGACTGTACATGGGTGTAGCTTGTTGTGATTGTACACTGTTAATGAAGAGTCAGCATAAAACGGCATTTTGCTAAATGTAATGAGACTGGCATAATCTCAGTGTGGTTCCCACGCACAGTGGAGGGGGGAGTCTAGGCTGAATGGGATTTCCTCAGCGCCAGAAGCTAGCTGGCCTGGCTGTTTCCAGATGGGACAGGATGCAGTGCCAGGCTTTGAGTCTAAGCCTCAAGTCAATGGGCTATGATAACAGAAGAACTCAGTGGCTCGTGACTAATGCATCCCTTTATTCTCTCACACTCTGATCTAATAACGAGTGCCTATATCACCAGTACAAATGGACATGCTACATTTTGTATGTTTGTGTGTTTGTGTATCACACACTCACCTGGCAAGTTTACTAAGGCCAACCACTTTTTTACTTGGCAAATATCCTATGTGAACCTGAGGGTCAAAGAACATGAGAGTATGTAGTTCAATCAAAAGTGCTCAGTGTGTTTTTGTATGCACTCTGTCCTGCTTAGCAAGAACCTATTCACCTCTCTCTCTCTTTCTCTGTCTCTATCTCTCACTCTCTCTTTCTTTTCATCTGTTTCTCTCTCTGTCACTCTCTCTGTCTGTTTCTCTTTGTCTGTTTCTCTCCCTGTTTCTCTCTGTCGCTCTCTGTGTCTGTTTCTTTCTCTTTTTCTCTTTCTTTCTTTCACTATCCATCTCTCTTTCTTTCTCTCTCTCTCTTTCTGTCTCTCTCTCACTCTCTCTTTCTCTTCATCTGTTTCTCTCTATATATTTATCTCTGTGTATATCTCTCTGTCTCTGTTTCTCTGTCTGTTTCTCTTTCTTTCTCTCTGTCTCTCTCTGTCTCTTTCTCTCTCTGTGTGTCTCTGTTTCAGTTTCTGTTTCTCTCTCTGTGTGTCTGTTTCTCTCTCTCTCTCCTTCTCACATCTCTAATGTTTACCTTGCCAAAGAATGGTACTAAGTGATGTTCACAGAGGGAGAACATGTCAATGTCTTTCACTATAACCAGCTCATCATGGTCTTCATCAAAGATGGCATCATTCAGGATATCTGTGGACAGAAATTGAGCAATGCTTTACTTAATGGCAGGTGCAGACAGTGTTGCATGATTTAAACTTTTCTCCTGAAAGAAAATGCTGTCATGCATGCTGGTGGGCACAGTGTGCAGATAACAGACTAGAAAATGGAAATTGCAGAAGGCATACCACTGCATTTAAAGAAAGGCATTTTAAACAGGAATGCATAGAAAACAAAAACACGAGCAGCTGTTTAAAATTCAGATATGCTATTCTAGGCACTTGCCATTGCTTTATTGTGTCAATTAGGCCATTGTATGTGGCTGTAAATGTAAAATGGAACACATATGCATGTGTGAGTGTACAGCCCCAGATTAACAGGACACAATATAGTACTAGCTTAATTGGAATCTTGAAGCCACAGAGAGGGCTCAAATTAAACAGTTGCTCTTTGTGTTTCTCATGTTTTCTGGCTGTGCTGTTTTTGTTCATTAGTTTGCTTGTTTTGCTCTTTGTACACATGATTTAGCCAGACAGACAGTATAAAATCTTTTTCAGGTACAGGAGAAAACAAAATAAAAACAATTGATTTAATGAATGGTTTTTTAAAGTAATTAAACTGAAAATGTTTAGCAAGTGCAGGAGAAAACACTAAAAAGTTATTTAAAAGTCCTTGATTTAAAGGTGTAAACTATATGATATTAACATAATTATGACCAAAAGTAACTGGAAGGCAAAACTGTGAGGATTTGATTCATTTAGTAACAATATACATGAGTCCAGAAAAGCCTGAACACCACTTTTTCACTGTGTGCAGTACAGGCAGAAAATAGGAACAGAACCACTGTGCACTTACACAGAAGCCCTTAAGCCCTCCATACTGTTAGGACCCCAATCACTCCGAGCGTTGAGCGCACCGGTGCGTAAAGACGCACATCCATTGTGCACAAAAACGCCATTTCTAGCCCCTGTCATCTCATATTAATCCCCAAAGTAGCCCTAACGTAAGGTGAACTGAATCAGATCTTCCTGTACATACCGTATATGGTCTCGTGGTAGCCCTTGGTGAGGAACTGCATGGCTTTGGCTGCGCGCAGCGGCGTCCTCAGGAGCCCCTGGCGCTCCGTGTTCTCGCCCAGGCCCTGCAGGATGGTCGTGTAGGCAGCCTCCAGCGCCGGCAGCCGGCACTCGTCCTCCGCCTTCTTCCTGGACGTCTCGCTTTGGTCGTGAACGGGCAGTTTCTTGGGCTCGATGGTAAGATCGCCAAAGCCATTTCGGCACAGGTACTCTGAGACCAGCTTGCTGCTAACTACGCCGTTCATGTCTGCGCTGCTCTGATACTCCATTAGGTCTGTTTAGGCTGGGTCGGCTCTGTGGCGGGGAAGAACAAGGCTGTGATGGGAGCTTTCGTCTCAGGAGTCAGTAGGTGCTGCTCGGAGCGCCGGTGAGAGCGCTGCACTGCTCACACCTCTACTTATACAGCGCTGTGTTTGTGCCCACCCGTTTTCAGGCAGGCCTCGCCTCCTGCTCTGGGATTGGCTGCTAATTCATACTCAGATTGTCTTGGACACACTACTCCATGCAGCTGATCGATTTTAAACATCGTGTGTCGTGTGACTTCAGCACATACCAGGCACATGAATCATGACCGTCACGTTCTCAGATACAATGTATTATTATTAAAAATTATTATTATTATTATTATTATTATTATTATTATTATTATTATTGTTGTTGTTGTTGTTGTTGTTGTTGTTGTTCTTTCCTACCTTTCTAATCTATATGATGTTCATATTGTATCTTATACCTGTATTCAATTGCAAGTACTCAAGATCTTTATAAAAATTTTCAATTGATAAAACTTTTGTTTCTGCAGAAAAAAATATGGTGTCATTAAGGTTCCCATTAAATTTACTATTTTGTGCCTGTGAAGAACATTCATTCATATTTTAAAAATATATATTATGACAAGGGCCAAATTGTGATTGCTAGACAACTGTGTCAGAGCATCTGCAGATCATGAGGGGTGTTCACAGTATACAGTTGATAGCACCTACCAAAAGTGGTCCAAAGAAGGACAGCCATTGATCTAGCAACTAGGGTATTGGTGCACAAGGTTCACTGATGCATGTGGGGGGTAAAAGCTAGCCTGTCTGGTCCAAACCCATTAAGGAGCTACTGTAGGACTATTGAATTTAATGTTGTAATTTTGGGTGAAACTTTAGGTGAAAGTTTAGTCCTTTAACTTCTAGGTATTGTCAGGCGCATCAAGGTTCATGTGAATGTAAATAGAACACTTAAAGACAAATGCTCAGACTGTTCATAAGTATTTTACAGTCAATGGCTAAGTAAACAACCTAGCACCACTTTTATCTTTGCTTGTACCTTTGTGTTTCTCTGTATAAAGCCCGTAACACACAACACACAACTGGGAAGAAAGCATCCAGATCCCAGGACACAGAAGGCTATAAAATCTGCATTTGCTTTTTGTCAAGCAAATAAGCTAATAATGGGCAGTGGAGGCCTAGTGGTTAGGACACTGGCCTTGTGAATTGAAGGTTGCAGGTTCAAGTCCTGGCCCGGGCACCACAGAGGTTCCCTTGAGCAAGATATTGTCCCACTACCCTGCTCCCCAGACGCTTTCACTAATACAGTTGTCACTGGAACCTATTGAAACAACAATCGAACAGCTCATAAAGTTTATGCCGGCTGTGATAGAAAGGTGTTAAAAGAAACAGAGAACCACAGTAAGAGCTGTGTCTATGCAATAATAGGCAGGCAGTATTTATGTTATGTCTGAAAGGAGAGAGAGAGAGAGAGAGAGAGAGAGAGAGAGAGAGAGAGAGAGAGAGAGAGAGAGAGAGAGAGAGAGAGAGAGAGAAGGAGAGAGAGAACCAGTCATGGGCACTTTGGTTTGAGCCTACAGTAGAGCTACAATGCTTGCTGCGATAAAAAAGTGTCAGAAGAACACACAGTGCACCACTTCTGTTTTGGCAGCATGGGGGGAACCTACTCAATATTAGCCAGGTCATATTGATGTTGTGACTGATCTGTATATACATACATCACTATTTTAAGTAACAATATTGGTATTTGAGAATAGGTTTAGGGTACTTCACTCACCTCTAAGTCAGATACACACACAGTCAACATTCTTATGAATATGAACTTCCAGTCAACTGTAGCACATGCCTCCAGCCACCTTGTTACATACCGAGTACATGATTTGGTGTAATACGGGTGGAAAAAGTTCCGTTATCTAAAGGTGATAATTCAATGTGAGCAGTGTGATAGCATCAAAAAAGCTAAATCAATTTGTGCCACAAAAGACCGTCAAAAGCTAATGTTACACTTGTGGTTTCTGTAGGCATATGACCTCACATGCTTAAACTCGTACAGTAGCCACATAAGCACCACTGAGCTGTGTGTGTGTGAACCTCACACATAACTGTGAAATGAATGTGCACCCATATTCTTTAACTGCTTTTATTAATGGTCACCTTATGACCAGCTGATCTGTAATACAGAATGGTAGAAAAAAAATGGCAAGCATGAGAGAACTATGCCTGAGCCTTTTGTGGTTAATGATGAGGCGTTCATGTGCCTGGTCTTTAGAGGAGGTCACACGATACACAATGTTCATAATCAATTAGTGCGTGTAGGAGTAGATCTAAGACTGATCTAAAGGACAAAGCTCTTTTCTCCTAAGAAAAGTCATTAGAGTTCACCAAGGTTAGAGACTGTGGTGCGTAGTAGATGATTGGGGAAATAGAGTGCTCCTCCGACAGTAACACTCATTTATTCATGCATTTCTTTTTAGAAGAATGAGAAGTGCTTTGCAGGTTGAGAAATCTTTGCCCCTTTGTCTCTTGCCACTGGACATTTAACATTCAAGCATACAGGTTCACTCACCACTCACAAAGCCTCAGGGGGGCTGCGAACAGGTCGCCTGGTGTCCATGACAACATAGCTGATTGGATCTGGCTCCAGGGCTGCTGTGATTCATACCATGTTCTGATAACACGACCCTGCCCGTCCACTGATGGCGTCAGGCCTGCATCCAGAGCACACTGTTGTCGTGTCACAGCTGCAGTACAATGTACTGAATGGCCACAGTGGCCTGGCACACATCACACACTTCCTTCATATCTGATCCCATTCACCTCATTTACCATTAACAGCCCAGAGTAAGCGATTACAGGAAGAAAGCAGTTTAAGCTGTAAGTCTAAGTGGAACCAGGAGTCAGTGGGCACTTGCATTCAATCCTCTATGCTCCCAGTCAGCCAGTGCTGACCAGGACCCTGGGCCCAGTGCAGAAAAAGGGCAGGTGACGCAACACGCTGATGCAATGTAACCACTATTTTAGTACAATGAGCTGCTTTAACAGGTTGCATAAATGAATAATCTCCAATCACGCTGTCCTCTGGTGGTTAATTTAAGGTTATTAGCAAATACTAATGTAGCAAAACAGAATAACATTTTACATGCACTTCTAATTTAGAATGTGTTAATATGGCTTATAAATTTCAACCTCATGATTAAATCTTTAATGGTCACAATAAAACTGCTCACCAAGTAGACATGATCTTTAGCAGGACCTTTATGTCAGTGGACATCAGTGTATATGGTTAACCCCATAAACCCTATGTTTATTATTCAGATTACTAGATTTACTAATATAAATAAATCTTCAAATGTATTATTTGGTAACTTTAACACTCATTGGTTTCTTACTCTTTCATAGTTATGAGAGTGATGAGCAGAAGGGTGGCCCCAATAGGGCCCTATAGCATTCAGCTTTGTATGTCATATATTTTGGAAGAATCATGTCTTATATAACACAAGTTAACATAAATGCAATAGTAGTTGACATTTTATAAGTTGGTCGGATGTGTGGTTGGATCACTGCACCTTTATTTAATTCAATGCAGCATTAATTAAACCAATACAGATATTTTATGGTAACTACAAACCCAGCATCTTATCCATGTCCAGAAGAGCTGTCGATGCCTCTGAGCCTGGCAGCAAATAGGATAGACCATCACACAATGGAAATGTGCATTGTTAAATGGCATTTCAGGTCTTTTGAAGATGAAGACGAAGAACAGGACCATCCACATTGTTGATGCCTTCAAGATGATACCTTTGTCAGGGATGCCCATGCATTTTTCAACAAGACAATGCATTCTGCATACATTACAAATGCATGGCTCCAGAAGAAGAGGAAGAAAAAATTTACCATTCCAAAGCCCCAGATAATTTTTCCTTCTTCACCAAAATTGTGGGTACTGTGCATTCTGGTAGGTAGCTTTCCACCAAACCAAGATGCATCCATCAACCTGTGAAGCATGATTTATGGCTCCAGAGAACACATTTACATCAATCCAGAGGCCAGTGGCAGCATGTTTTACACCACTCCAGCTAATGCTTGAATTTGCGCATAGAGAGCTGCTTGATTATGGTTACCCATTTCATGAAGCTTCTGCCATACAATTGTTGAGTTCATGCTGTTTCCAGAGGCTGTTTGGAACCCTGTAGTGAGTGATGCAACACCTCAGTTTTTTACTTTGAGGCTAAGATATATGCTTTCTTTTCACAACAATAGCACTTTTAACATGTAGATCTTGCAGGGCAGAAATCATGATGAGCTGACTTGTGGCAAATGTGGCATCTTAGGGCAGTGTAAATTGTACAGTCAAGAAGCTCTTCAGCATGACTGATTATACTGCTAATGTTTGTCTATCTCCATAGACTGCCATATTATATGGCAATGTGTTTGATTTATATACAGTGGGTACAGAAAGTATTCAGACCCCCTTCAATTTTTCACTCTTTGTCATATTGCAGCCCTTTGCTAAAATCATTTAAATTAATTTTTTCCCCTCATTAATGTACACACAGCACCCCATATTGACAGACAAAAA
>JBBPDA010000105.1:42214514-42248498 GCA_037974385.1 Arnoldichthys spilopterus | reverse complement strand
GTTAAATGTGTTTGATGATCAGAAACATTTTGTGTGACAAACATGCAAAAGAATAAGAAATCAGGAAGGGGGCACATCGTTTTTCACACCATTGTACATCTGTATACATAATGAAGATTCTTATATGCTCACCAAAAAAAAATAGGAGGATTAGCCTGTGCAATAAGTTACATAATTCCATTTAAGGTAGTAGACATTTGTATTACCTTGCTTATGGGTATAACTGACTGAAGTTCAGAGCACTGCCCCTTTCTAGTCTAGACTAAGAGAATATAATTTGCATATACATTTACATTTACAACATTTAGCAGACAATCTTATCCAGGGCGACGAACAAAGGCATATGCATGCTAAACATTTAAATTATTTTAAAGAAAGAGGAGGGGTTGACTTTCAAAGACTTGCTCACTTCTGTTTCAGTTAAACCTGCGAGTTGGGAGGGCTGCTGAGTGGGCCCTGCAGCTGATAGCCAGGCTTAAAGAGGGGAATTAAGAGGAGAACAACATTCCTTTGTCATACAGTGCACACCCGTATCACATGACCACAGTGTTCAGTGGTCTCCACCATTCAGTCTACTAATGCATGCAGAAACACGCAGACACACACACATTTTAATAAAAAGATGTCAGATTCATGTACACCTCAGTACACTAGTAAACTCTTGATATTTCCTTGATATAAATATTCATAACAATATTCTGCTTTTCTGAGGTTTGATAAGTAATAGTTGATAAAAAAAGAATGCTATTCAACATTTCACACGCAGCACTACATTCAGAACTAATTATGCTCTCTATAATGAAACATGGAGTTGGTCCATGTTCTTAAAGTAGAGATGCTATTCACAATATGCTTAGAACAGAATTTGACAAAATCTATCACAACTACAATAAGCATCCTCACACTCTCCTACAGTCAAAAGATCTGTCTTTAGAGAATAATTTTTACAAATGTGTAAAACTTACAGAACCCCACATAATGTTAAGGTTCCAGGAAGATACCTTACACTAGAATAGAATCATGGTTCTTTAGGGAATCAAATGTGATTCTTCTATTGTGTTGCTCAGAGAAAACTCTGTGACACCATTATAACAATTTGTATAGCCCAGGTCCAATGACAAATATGAGAGAGGGAGAGAAAGAAAGAGGGAGTAAGAGGGAGAGAGAGAAAGAAAGAGAGAAAGAAAGAGAGAGAGAGTGAGAGAGTAAGAAAGAGGGAGAGAGAGAGAAAGAGAGACTTTTAGACCCCCTTTATTTAAGCATCATTCAATAAAGATTAAAATAAAAATGTTGTAAACTAATAAGTTGGTAAATTTATGGAAAAAAAAAATTGAAACATTAGAACCCCCCTGTCAACAGAAAGAAAACTCGGAGCAGTACACCACTTCTCCTTAAGCCCCGAAACATTGTGTGTGCTCACTGTGTAAAATTTAGCCCTCAGCTGAGATTCTACAAGGCCTTGGAACAATATCAACCAGATCAAAGTCCTTCTCTTCTCATTTCAGTCAGAATGATTTCCACACTGCCAGTTTCGCCAGTCTCACTAAAAAACTGGTCAGGACACATTTTTTCCACTGAGCCTTAGAATATTTACATCCAAATATAAACATAATGGAATTGAACAAGAACCCAAGCCACCTCAGAACCTGGCTCAGAAGATCAAACAGTGGGACCAGTCTAGAACAGGAAGAAAAAGCATGAAACACAGTATCACGATCATGACAGAAAAGACAGAACGGCGGAACTACTGGGTCAATCTCTGAAACAAAACGGGTGTCCACTGCAGATCTCCTTAGAATTTGGGCAGAGGGGCCTTGTACAGAAGCCTCCATGAAGGCTGTAAATTCTCAGGGATAGAGAGACATGCTCTCCCCCCAGTGTCACATTTTCCCTTTATGTCATTAAAACATATAGACTTTACACAGTACTGGTACAGGGTCCTCTTACCAGCTGAAGAAAAACAAACCTTCTGTAGATCCTTAAACGAGAGGAGTTGTCTCTCTGTGGATCTCTCACCATCATAATTCAGGGTTATGCACAACTCTGGAAAGGACAGAGGCTTGGTCCACCCGACAATACAGAGTTTATAAAAGACAGTAGCTGAGGGCAAAATGAGGCTTTTAAATGTGTTAAGTTGATTCACTGTTCTCACTAATTTCAGACCAATACGGAGCTGACTCTGCTGCTGTTCACCAATGACCCGTCTCCAAATCAACCAGATGCTTCACAGCTGTTACACCTGCTCTGGTAAATGCCAATACGGTGCTGCCAAAAGGATGAATCTGCTGTGAGAATGAAGGATAAGAGAACCTCTAATCTTAGTGAGCCTCATTTTCACTCCACACACAGTGTTCTGAGATAACAGAAAGAACTGTCTGTAATAAGTCAAACCACCACATGACCTGAGTAAGGCCAGTCCCAGCCAAGTCCACAGAGGAGTGTCCCCATGTGAGAGCAGTTTCTGAGCAGTCTGCAGCCTCATTGCTTTCATTCTGACTGAAAGGTCAATAACTCCCTGCCCACCTTCAGTCAGTGGCAGGTACATAATTCCTGGAGCCAGTGGTGCCTATCCCCCAAAAAATCTATAAAGGCTTTTAAAGAAGAAGAAAGAAAGAATGAAAGAGAGAAAGAAAGAAAGAAAGAAAGAAAGAAAGAAAGAAAGAAAGAAAGAAAGAAAGAAAAAAGACAGAGAGAGAGAGAAAGAGAGAGAGAGAGAAAGAAAGAGAGAGAGAAAGAAAGAGAGAGAGAGAGAGAGAGAGAGAGAGAGAGAAAGAAAATAAGAGATGGCATTGGCAGCATCATACTGACACCTTGTGGTCTTTTTGTGTTATCACGACACGTACCTTGCTCAAGGGTACCTCAGTGATACTCGGTCCGGGACTGGAACCTGTGACCCTCTGATTACATGGGCAGGTCCCTAGCCACTAGGCTACCACTGCATCAACAAAAACAATAACAGCATCATCATCAACAACAATAATAATAATAAGAAGAAGGATGATGATGATGATCAGATATAATCAAGGAAGATAATGAGTTGAGACAGAAGTTTCAGGTTAATGAAGCTACCTATGCTATGATATACGTCTTTAACATCCGTTATAAAATTCAGCTTAAATGTTTAGACCGGCCTGCTATTTAAAAATGAGGTTGTTTGAGGGCAGTGGTGGACTAGTGGTTAGGATGCTGCCTTTGGGACCTGAAGGTCACAGGTTCAAGTCCATACTGAGGTACCCTTAAGCAAGGTACCATCCCACTACACTGCTCCCCAGGCGCTGTTGGTAACTGCCCACTGCTCCACGTGTGATGGGTTAAATGCAGAGGTCACATTTTGTTGTGGTGCTTGAGTGTTTTCACAATGATGAATAGTCACTTCGCTGATCATCATATGTGCACACAGGGGGCAGTTATCAACAGCACTGGGAATCAGTGTAGCAGGACAGTACCTTGCTTAGTACCTCAGTAGTGGGCTGGGACTTGAACCTGCCACCTTCAGGTCCCCAGGGCAATGTCATAACCACTAGGCCACTACAGCCAAGGCTGTTCATTAGTCACCACCAATCCCTCCCGTTTTCCCACGTTCCCCGTCTTTCTCCGCCGTGATTGGCTAAGGTAACGTCATACGCTAGGCCGGTCTATTAAGAACTATTGGCCAATCTTCGTGCAGGAGGCGCGATCTTCTCGGAAAACAGGCGGGATTTGTGGGAATACGGGTGGAGGGAAAATAATTAACGTGGTGGTCATGGCCTCCACCGACGCCTTTCCCCATCCGTATCCGCTATCGGAAGCCTAAATCCGGGGACCGCGTATGATTGGAGTCCCCGGATGTCACTCAGGCGCCGACTGCAATCCCTCCTCCCTCTCCCTCTCTCTATCCCTCTCCTGCTTCTCTTCTCCGCCGCACTCGGCGACCATATCGGTCGTTAGAGGGAAGAGCATGACATCGGGAAGAAGAGAATGAGATTGCTGTAGTTTTTTTGTTCGTTTGTTTCCGTTATATCCATAAAAAAAAGACTCAAAATGTCAACAACACGATCGAGGCGCCGGCTCGCAGCTCGCCGCCCCGTAAGCTCCCCTTGCTGAGACGAGACGTGTGTGTGTTTGTTCTTTTAGCTGCCGACTGCGTTCGACACTGCGAAATGGATCCCACTTTTCTTGGTCGCGTTTTGGTCGCAAACAAAAGAAAAGCCTCGAGAAAATAGTACGAGAGCGCCCCGGAATAATCGGTAAGTCCGTCTCGCCGTGGCAGTGCCGCTGTGCATCGACTCCGTCGCGCAGTCCCGAGGCCTCGTTGTGGTTAGTGTAGTTTAGAGTGGGGCCCTGGCCCGGCCCGGCCCGGCCCGCAGCCATGGCGAGCGCGCACGCTGGCAGGAGCTACCCTGCTCTGGGTAAAAATGACCTGCTCCAGCCTCCCGTGTGAAGGGCTATCCTTGTGGAAGTTCCCTTAAATCAGCTGAAGTTGGCACAGCGGTCGCAGTGGTGTCTGGGATAACGTGGAACCGGGGCTAAACCATATTGTTCACTAGAGTGGCTGTCCGTTCTCACGTTAAAGACCCCAGCAGTAGACCACCGCGATCAGTTAGAAGCGAATCGTGGAGCCGAGATTGTGTTCAGCACTGATTGTAAAACTGAAATATAAACGCTGGCTTCAGCGCATGTGCAGACGAAGGCCAGATTTAGGCTTTAACATTTCCCCTCTACTGACAACCATTTGCCTCAAACACTATCAAAAAAGGCCTGGAAATGTGCTGTGCCTAAAACACACCATGTCAGTTTAAAAAAATTTTTTTTTTATTATCATTTACTGGTCTACACAGGGCCATAACTGCTGCTCTGCAACATACAAGACGCTCCAGATTTCTGTAAGGCTTTGGCCTGCAGTCACATCTGGTCCGCTGCAGCTTAAAGTCCACACATCACATACACACAAGCTATGATTTGTATGGCTAGGCTGCATGTCCACTGTCCTGAGAAAACCACTTATTACCATTAAGTTATTTTATTTATTTATTTATTTTTGCATGAACACAGGAACTGGACTTTATAAATTGTGTAAAACTCATGATGAACAGACCAGTAGAAATTCTCCAAGTTCACTTAATCCAAAATGTTAACCCCACTTACTTTAGACATTAGGAACGTTTTCCCCTTCCGTAAAATTACAGTTTTGGAGAAACTTGTTTTTTTGTTTAATATGGTTATGATCTGCACAGGACGAATGTAGTGTGTTTTCTCCATCAGTCTGCTCTAATGGACAAGGCCATGTAATCATTCGCATACACACACACAAGCATGCACAGCAAAAATATTCTGGCTTATTGCATCTTATTTCATTGCATGTGATTACTTGGCAGAGTATGAAGCACAGATCTGCAGCTCTAATGTGTCCAGTGCTCTGGAACAGTTCTAAAGGCCTGTGTCATGACAGGCCTATGAAAACGTCTGCCACAATTGCCTGAACCCAGCTTTAAGAAAAACACTTCGCATATGAAAATCAGTTTAGTGGCATGCACACCCGGAGCATTTGGGAGGGTTCTTCCAAATAAGTTGGGATTTCACAACATATGAAGTGTTCCGTTTAAGAGCAGGGTTGGCACGGCAGACAGACCAAATGGCAACAGTTCACTGTCGTGTCTTCAGCAGGCAAAAGCTATTCGCAGATTTAGTAACAACTTCACAGTGCTTCATGCTCTGCTCCACAACTGTGGCCAAAATCTTCATCACTCTTTGTGGATTCTTTTTGGTCTGGGTTCATTTGCATTTCACATGTGTGTTTCAGAGCAATTCCAGCTTCCAAATGTTCCAGGAAAAGGCTCTTGGAAGACATTTGGAAGTATTTTCGTTGCCACTTTGCTTGCATTATTGCAGCACATTTGGCTTTTGAGAGTGGCATTCCTTTTCAGTCTCCTTAATTACATTTCGAAATATTGTGCAGTTGTTTAGCACACTGCCACTGCTGCACTTACACCCAGGGAAAAAGCAAAGTAGTTACCCCTCTTCTGCGTGTAGGCACATCTCCATTTCTTGCAGTTTAGGCCTTTGCAGGCATTATAAACAGCCTAAGGCTTGCAACAGAGATGGTCTTGGTGGAAGTGTGGCTGCATCAGCAGCCTCCTTTTTTATTATTATATCTTGTGGATCAGATTTTCATGCAGACGATGCAAGTGTCATCCAAGAGTCTGACCAAACACATTTAAGCACAGTGAAGTCTGGTCACAGGTCAGTTTTTAAAATAAAGAAATAAAATACCAAATAAAAATAAAAATTTTAATAAAAATATTTTATCTGAATACAACCGATTTTGTGTAGTAGCTCCCAGACACTAGTAGCAAGAAATAATCATAAGATACAGACCGTTTTTCAGTGGCCTACATTTTGACCATGAATTGTTTATTGGCAAGGATTTTCTGTACCTATGGCTATTCTTGTTGAAGTGGTAGGCAGTTGTATCACTAACTCCAGTGTTTCACCCATGTATTCACAGTCTTATTGTTTCTTCACTATTGTGTGTACTGGTCAATAAAACCAGTTAACAAAGAAATATGGAGATGAATTCATTTCTAAATGAATAAATGTGTGTTTAGTAGTAACCAGTTCATCACTTGGATTTATAAACGTTTCTAGCAATAAAAAAGCTTTAATTGAATTGAACTTTAAATTGCATTAAAATTCATTGAAATTCTTTTTTTTAGTTAAATGTGTGTGTTAATACATTTCATCACCTTTATGTTTAAGAGTAGAACAATGAGAAGATTAAGCAATTCTTTTTAGTCTCACCTTAAGAATTAATTGTATGTCTAAGGTTTTTTAACTAAAAAAAGACTTTTTGGAAGGAGTTCCATTCGATTAAAGGTTTTTTTAATTGCTAGAACCTCTTATAAAAGCCAAATAATGGACTGATTAACTATTGAACACATTTATTCATTTAGAAATAAATTCATCTTGTTTGTAATGACAAGCAAGCAGAATCATAACTACAAGAGGGACCTGGCAGCTAAAGTGAGGTACAGCGGTTGTGCATAAACTTGAACTTTCCTCTCTGTCTGAGAGGAGCTACCACCCACTTTGTATGTCTGCTGTTTAGGACATGAATGTTATAATCAGCTGATCATAAAACTCCACTTGGTTTAATGTGGAAGACAACAGTTGGCAACAATGTTTTTGATACTTTAGCTAATTGTGTTTGTCAGTGGATTTTAATTGAAGCACTGCTTCATTTGCTGTTTGACTAAGAAGATAAATGTTCTACTGAGTTCTTTTAGAGACATAGGAAAGTACATAGGATAGAACTGTTGATCACGTTTTAACGTAATTTTGTCATCCACTGATTTTTATGTAGGTAAACTGTGCATGGCATTTTGCATTAGGGTCTAAAGATGACAGAACTGCAACACTTGAAAATAATTGCAGTGTTAATTAATAATTGTGTTGGGACAAAAATGGGATCATGTGACTTAAATCGCATCATTTGTTGTGCATAACACACATTTGTTAGGACTGAACATCTAAACTTTACTCAACTTTTTGGTTATATATTTTGAGTTTAATATGTATTTTGAGTTTTTTGATTGTTAGGAGCCAGTAAAATGTTTTCATGCCCTTGCCTTATGTAGACATGGTGGCACAGAAGCTAAGGTAGCCTCAGTGATGAATGAATGTCGTATTGAAAAAAAAAAAAAAATAGAATTTAAGAAACAAGCTGTGGCTTATTCTAGTGACCAAATGAAACCCATCCACTGGATATTAAACAGACTGTGCTAATGGGGGATTATTTAGCCAGAATGAGGCAGTGTATGCTGTGCTTTAATGCACTCCTCCACTGTGACTTGGATGTGTGGTGTGGTATCAGGTAGAGGGGAAAGGAGTGGGGGTGACAGGGCGTGTTCTGGACTACCAGGAAGTGGCAGCTCTGTACAAGGCTCGTTAACGTTCTCAGGAGCAGAAACCCAAGCTGAGCAGAGAATAGCCTAGTATTTAACGGCCTAGCGTTTTGTGATCTGGTGCCAGGAGCTAGGATTCATCCAGAGGATGTGGACAAGGTGGACAAGCGGGCTTGCTATCAGCTCACTAAAGCTTACACAGTGCTCCTGCTGAAAGAGGATGTTGAAATGCAGAGCTTTTAGTATCCTGCTATTTGCGAGCAGATGTGCTGGCTGTGGAAAGTCAGAAATAATTCTTTTAAATAAATCATACCACTAGCTTTGCATTTGCATGTCTTAAATGTTTACATTTTTAACACCTCAAATGTAGCCATGCTGTCTTCTAGTGCACAGTGTTCTGTTATCTCTCTAATTCATTCTCAGTCACACTAATTCTGCCCACACACATTTAAATTCACACTAATAGAAAAACTCGCAGAGACTTACAGATAATACAAAAGTAAAAGCAATATTAAATACATATATGTGTAATAATTTCAATGCAACACGTACACATTTGAATTAGATATAGTTGATCATGCTTACTTTATACAAGAAAAAATGAAAAGATTCTGTTTTACACCTTATGCATGAATCTTCGCATAGGACATTGTTATAAGCAGTACATGTAACAAATTGGAAAATTCAATTAGTAACACCAACACAGAACTGCTTTCAGAGTTAGCTAATGGAAAAAAAACATTTACCCCATATTCCTGTATAGTCATACCACTCTGAAGTACAGTTGGAAAAACTTTTAAAGTACTACTATTTATGACTATTCGCTGGCCTTATAGACTCTGGAGACTAGCTAACAGCATTGTATGGTGAGGGATTTTGTTTCACACCTGATGTGAGCCCAGTACACCAACAATTAATGAAATGCTCAGGTCTGACTCTATTTTGAGTGGCCTGGTTGTTTGGTTGTCCTGAGCCTTTCATCTCTGTCCCACTAAGTTGTGACATTTGTGTTTCTGCTTCAGGGACAGCACAAACCAATCATGTCCTTCTGATCTTCATTGTCTCTTAATCTCTGGATAGTATATGGGACAGTGAGCTATAGCCTACATTAATGTGAACAGCATTATTCTTTGTGTGTGTGTTGTACATATTAATGAATATAGTCTACAATTCTAAAGAGTTTGTAAATCCTTTAGAATTTTCTATATTTCTGCATAAATATGACCTAAAATGAATATTTTCCACAAGAATGAAAGTAGATGGAACAAATAAAACAATATAATACTTGGCCATTTATTTTTGAGAAAAATCTGCTATTACATATCTGTGAGTGACAAAAACGTTTGAACCTTTCAGTAACTGGTGTGAACCCCTTTTGCAACAGTAACTGCAATTAAATGTTTCCATTTACATCCTGTACATCTAACAGTTCCTCTGTACAGAACAGCATCAAATCTATGATGTTTTTCTTCTTTGGTAGAATGATGTGTGTGCTTGGGGTTGTTGTCTTGCTGCTGGCCCACTTACTCTTGAGCTTGTGCTTGCAACCCTGACATTCACACCACTGTTTTTCTTAAGGTGGACTCTTGAACCTTAGCATTAGATTTTTAGTTTTTGACATTTTATGTGAAAATGTCTTTATTCTGAAGAGCTCTAATTATATACTACACATAATGGTTTGGCTTGGGAAAAAAAATGGTGCAGCTAAGCTACAAACAGCACAAAAAAACCTGAACTGCCTTGTGTAAAATCTTCTATAGCATTGAAATCTTGCTGGAAATAGATTAATAATGCAAGCTAGGTGTCAAGGTAGTGTTGATGTCTTTTATAGGACTATTTGCACAAATTTAGCAAGACATTTCATGGTCTGTACAAAGTCCTTTTCATTGTAATTAGTATTTCTGTCCATAAGTATAGATTTGACCAGTTTGTACTCAAATTTGACAATACATGATGAATGACAAACCCACACAGAGCTGAACCCACTGACACATCTTTCCATCATGTGCAAATGCACTGAGCCTCTAACATTGTTCTGCTATGCAAGGTTATTGAGTTAGGAGAAAGGTCAAGCTCACTGGCTCCAAACAGGTTGTCATCATAACTGCACTTCCATATCTGAGCTTTGATTTATTGCTTTGTATAAGTTGCAGAGGGGGCAGAAAAGAGAAGGAAAGCTAAGTTACCACACCAAGGACTAGTACAAAAGTATTCATTTCCACTGAATAGTATTGGCTTTGCAGCATATTTGTTAATGAGCAGTGAAGACCTTTACTCAGTTGGCTAACCATTAGAACTGACATTTCCAATCCAAACAGCAGCCAGGCCATACTTTTCTTTTTTCCAGGTCCCAGCTTACATTACATCACTATGATTACTTAGCTTAGTTGTGATGGGGCTTGCTAGAGAAGTCTAGATCGAAAGTAATGGTGAAGAAGGTTCATGTTTCCAAAGCTGAGACTGATTTGAGTGTGCACTGGAGAGCAACAACCCCAGTTCTTCAGGCCTGGGACCTCATGGGGGATATAAGGAGGTCATATGAGGAAATTCCACCCAGAATTATATTTTATGTATGAGAAGTGACTGAATTCATGGAGATACTGTGAAACAAGCTGTGTTTGGACTAAGCTAAATCTTTCTGAGCTAAAAGGAAGGCAAATGGCATACAAAGACCCCGTCATTAGGCAAAGATGGTACATATCTACTGCACACAAGTTTTTCTTAAACAATACATCTGTCCATACATCTTGCAGGCAAATACAGTAAGGATACCTCAATGAAAAATAATTTAAAGTCACACTGAGCTTGGCAGATTAACCTTCGTGTTTCATTTGCAGCATTCTTACTGCATGCATTGGACACATATTGTAAAAACCATGTGTAGATCTGATTCTGCATTCTGTGAATTAGGGTTAGATTTGTTTCCCTTCTCAGTCATTGGTATCCTATGTGGTCATACAATTTCCAAATAACAGACCTAAAAAACAAACCTAAACTGCTAAAATGACAATCTTTAGGTAAGCAAAAACTGCTAGTCCTATTCCTAGACTACAAAGAAGAAGGAAAATATATTCAAAGACTAAGTCAAAGTCAACTGTATCAGTTCTGCCATAGGACATATAGAGGATTCAGATTGCTATAATCTCCCAACTCTGATGTATACATAAAAAAAAAGTACATCCCATTAAAATTAAAGATTTTTTTCTTGCATATTTGAACAAGCAAACAGTTTTTAACACTCTTTAATATAGTGCCTACAGGTGAAGATGATGTATCTGAACAAATCCAAAAGGAAGACTCAATGATTCATTTATGCTGGATGGGCTAGTGTGATTAGGCTAATTATTCTGTTGAAAAGTTCAACTACTTGTATTTTTTGACAGAATGACAGAATGGTGCTTGAATCAAATCTTCAAGCACCATTTAGGAATTCACAGCTGAATCAGTGACTGCAAAGCAACCAGCAAACCATAACCTTTCCATCACCTTGGTATGGGGTTCTCTCCCTATAAAGTTGACCATGGTCAACACCATATGTGTACTGTTTCTGTTGCCAAACAACTCTGTCAACATTATTCCAAAAGGCCTGGTCTTTGTCTATATGTCTTTTAGCTAACTCTAACTCAAACTCTTGTTTAGTGTTTAAAGTGGGGAAAAGGGGGGAAAAAATCCTGACACGACTTCCATCCATGTCAGATTTGTCAGATTTCTTTTTGATTGTGCACTTTTAAACCAAGCTGCAAGCTGGGAGAGATCCCTGCAGATCCAGTGACAAAAGTGTGAGCTTTTTGAAGACTTCTTTTTGTATCATTTACCATTCTACTTTTAAGCTGAATTTGTAGGGGCAGCTGGTCCTGGACAAATTAGCTGTCATTTGAAATCTGCGCCAATTGTACTTGTTTTTGGTTAAAGTGGAATCATTTATTTTAAATAATTTAGTGATAGTCTTAAATTCTGTGCCAGACTCATGGACATGCACAACTTTTTTCCTGACAACCTTAGTGTTCTGTAGATCTTGACATGATGACACCACACACTTCAATAGCAAAGAGAACATCAGACCCTAGATGTCAGGATTAATGTGCTGGAGGTTCTAATTTTAATGTACTAGTGGGACCTAATCTGGAACACCTAAATCTTAATGTATGGATTTGTAGATAACTGTCTAAATGGCGTTGGTGGAGTTGGAGCAATGCTAGCTTCTGAGGCTAATGGTGTTCTTACTTTTTCACATATTATCTTTATTTATTGGCAATGTATGAAAGCAGGTAAAATGTTTGGTTGTTCAAATATGCTGAAAAAATGCACATTTCTATGAACTGCACCTTTTTCACGTGACCGTATGCAAGTACTAAAACAAAACAACAATGGTTTAAAAATATGACTATATAAAGTACTAAGAATTGAAATATTTATAAGTTAAGCAAAGGGATGCTCGTCGCAATAACTAGGTACAAATTAAAAATGACAATGTGCAAGAAAGTGGTAGAAAAATTGTGCGAACAGCAGGTCATCCACAGTGAAGTAGCAGCAGTTTTTTAACAGTAAGAATCACATTATAGTTTTTCATAATAGACTGGAATGTCCTCATCTTCAGGCATTCTTAATCATTGTAGACTTTTTGCCTTTGTATAAAACAAATCAAAACTTTATTCTTACTTGCTTGTTTTAGGTGTACTTTCATCTTTGTGAATTCCTTATGCTTTCCTAGGAGAGTAGTTATTGTAACTGCTCTTCCTGCAGTACTTTTTCATACCGTAGGCTAAATGTTTGTCAGTTTCCCTTTCATTTAGTCTTCTGTTGTGACATAATTTATGTTGAATAATTTACAGTCCTGTCTAGTAATGTGCAGTGATATGACACAGTGCCACTCAGGTTTGTGGCCACTTTTGTAAATGTTGTGAAAAAAAAAACATTTATATTAGGCTGTTACATAATTATTACAGACTATTGTTTATGGACATCTTGACAATACCTGAATTTTGAGTGATCGCTTAATGTCTGAACTAGAGAACAGTTCATCCTTTTAGAAAGAAAGAGGTCATCCAGAGTTCAGATGCTCAATAAAGAAGCCAGTTATGAGCGGCGCTTGGAGTACTAAGGCTCAGGCTTCACCTTATGGGGGATCACTCAATGGTGTGGGCGACTTTATTTTTGATGACTCATATAACGACTTGCTTTACTATGCAGAGCCAAAAGAGGTTGGTGGAGGATCCAGAATGCTAAGGGCTTTACCTTACACACTTTCTTTCCCAGACACTGGGAGCTCTGAACAGCAAGCAACACCTAAACAGAAATTTTATTAACTATTAGGCCTTGTTGGAGGACATTTCTCTTGAAAAGCCCAGTCATGCTACAGCATGGTCATGCATTAACCTTTATTGCCTTTTGGAGTCATTGGTCAATAAATTCAGATATTATTGCTGACAATTAGCTGGTTAATGCTGTGACTGTTTAGATAGAAACAGGCCCAGACTGGCATTGTAACTCAGCCCATGGCAGCAGGTTGACTGGGAGCATATCCATGAGTTCATTTTTAGCCCTGGCCTTGAGTCCCTGCAAGTCTGCCTGGCAACACTTTAATCACTCAGTCAGTTAACAGTCATGCAATCTTCAATGCTCACCAAATGCTCAGCAGTCTCTTCATTCTCACTTGCTTCATGTGCATTTCCTCTCTGAGCTTGATTTGTGATTGTGCTCTGGTGAATGCTTCAAACAATGATGTTTTCTTTCCTGTTTCAGGTACAGGTGCCCCCATCACATGGAGAAGGTAGGCAAGGTCTGGAGCAACCTGAAGAGGGGATGTCAGTCTCTGCTCCACCCAGATGGAGGTTCACGTGGGGAAGTGCAACCACAGACACACCCAGATACATTTTGTCAGAGTGTAAACCAGGCCCAGCGAGAGAGCACACCAGTACCAGCCAGCCCTTCTTGCAGTCGGTCAGCACTCCCTCTGGTCTCCCGGAGGGTTAATGGCACCAGCGGGCGCCGGGGTCATAACTGTGTGGCGGAAGTGCCTCAGATTTTGGAGATCACAGTAGAGCAGGACACTGAAGATGGACATGTCCCTCTCAGTTCTCGCAGAGATTCTTATTCACGCCATGCTCCCTGGAGTGGCAAGAAGAGGCACTCATGCTCCACCAAGGCACAAAGCTCCCTGGAGACCACCGAAAGGCGGAGTGGCCGTTCTCGTCGTAGGCATGGAACATGCGGCAGCAACAGGGAGGAGCTGGATCCAGGAGTTCCACGCTCCTTGCGGCAGCAGTTTCATGACACAGTGGGTCTCTGCCTCCCTTTGCGTTCCTCATCACGCAGCACCCACTCACGAGCACCCAAGCGCAAGATCCAGATCACAGAGCTTATGCTGGAGACATGCCCCTTCCCACCAGGCTCAGACCTTGCCCGAAAATGGCACCTCATCAAACAACATACAGCACCAGTTACAGCGTTAACAGTGGATTGCTCCACGGAAGGCACTGATGCAGCTCATGCATCTCCAGAGGATGAGGAGGAGCGGCTGCGTGAGCGACGAAGGCTCAGTATCGAAGAGGGCGTGGACCCACCACCAGATGCACAGATACATACAGTGGAGGCCATCACTGCTCCCTTGGCCTCCATCTACAAACTGGGACCCAAATTGGCCCCTGGAATGGGGGAGCCCCTGGGTGAGAGCCGGGGAGCCACGGCGGCTGAGTGTGACTCAGAAGACGATGACGCCACCACCCTTTGCCTGCAGGCCCGTCGGCCCAAACAACGTAACATACCTGCGGAGGCTCATCTGGGCAGCAAGCAGCCAGGGCCGTGGAAGGTGCACACACAGATCGATTACATTCACTGCCTGGTGCCGGACCTGCTGCACATCACCGCTCTGCCGTGCTACTGGGGAGTGATGGATCGCTACGAGGCCGAAGCGCTGCTGGATGGCCGGCCTGAAGGCACTTTCCTCCTGCGTGATTCAGCTCAGGAAGACTACCTGTTCTCCGTTAGCTTCCGTCGCTATGGCCGCTCGCTGCATGCACGCATCGAACAGTGGAACCACAACTTCAGCTTTGATGCCCACGACCCCTGTGTGTTCCACGCAGCCACGGTCACTGCACTGCTGGAGCACTACAAGGACCCCAGTGCCTGCATGTTTTTTGAGCCCCTACTCACCTCACCCCTCCATAGGACCTTTCCGTTTGGCCTGCAGAGCTTGGCTCGGGCCGTTATCTGCCGCGGGACCACCTACGATGGCATTGCGGCGCTGCCTTTACCACCGGCGCTGCAAGACTACCTCAGGGAGTATCACTATAAGCAAAGGGTGCGCGTGCGATGGCTGGAGCGAGAACCGCTCAAGGCCAAGTGAGATGGAGCTGACCCAGAGCTCTACTAGTGCTAGGCTAAGAAAGGTGTTTACACTGTGTGTCGAGCAGCAGGGGTAAGCGGAGGTCTCCCAGAAGAATAGTCCATTCAGCACTTTGCAGAGTTGGAGGATTTAGGTTCTTTTGTGGGGAAAGGCCTTTAGGGTGAGAGGCGGGGAACCGAGGGAGGGAGCAAGAACCTGAACACAATGTATACGCTTCTGTTATTTTCTTTTGTGTTAATTTCATATTACTCAACACCATCAAATACATCGCATATTCAGCTAACGTTTCTCTCCAGTAGACACATCACTCTACGGCTTCTGGTCTTGTAGGCTGGAGCAGTGGGGGGGCATTAATTTCACTGTCGCATCCCCCCAAGCCTCTTCTGGCACTATTCAGAAAAGAAGAGGTTGCACTAGTAAAGGATATGCTCACACACACCTCCACTCTCTCACTGCTTGACTACAGTTTTTAGTCTTTTCACTGTGTTGATTCTCTTTCACACACTAATGTACAGTTGCGCAGTTTCCGTTCATTTCCCTGCATACTTCAAAAAGCTTTTCAGGTCATATCATGGACAGTTTTGGGCAAGAGAGGGGTGTTAGTAGCTGAGCTGTGATCAAGTTGTTACGTTTACCCATACTCCTTTGCTTTCATGGTGCTCTATTAGCGGTTCCCAAGGTAACAGTCTGCTGGGAAAAGTGAAGTAGGCATTGAAGAGTGGGCAACAGAAAGGGGATTTAGCCCATTCACAGAGAACAACAGAGTGGGGTCCATGAAAGATGGATTGATGTAGAGCTGTGTCCATACAGCTGTCAGAAGACCCAGTTGACGGTAAAAGGGCTCTGTGACATTCTGCTTCTTTCCACTTCCAGGAAGTGATGATTGACAGTGATGCATAATGTGGCTACAGTGTTGATTTGTGTCATGTGATGTGAGTGTGCCTGGTTTTCAAGAAACATACTTGCTCTAAGTTTGAACGTTCTGTTAGCGCTCAGTATCTTTTGTAATCATTAATTCCTACCACTAATTGCACAGGCAGTGGTGATAATTCTGTTTCTGTGTTGTCTTTTAGTCTCTTTCTTTTTTAATTTGTGAATTAACTACCAGTGCTGTTGGAGAAGGGCACTGATGAAGGGCACTTTAACTCAACTGTGCTTGTTAGTGGGAGCAGCAGAGGCAATATATAATCCTGCAACACTGGGACCATTGTTGTTACACACACACACACATACATGATTTATAATACATACATACATACATACATACATACATGCATGCATAAAAAAACATGCATGCATGCATACATACCCAAATACTTTAAGCTTACCTTGTCCAATGTACAATGCACTTGATGGGAAAGAGGACTAGATGTTGTGACCCAATTGGTGCCATTGCATTTACTGAGTGCATGAGACTTACTTGGTTCAGTGATTTTGTTTAATGGAAGTTGAAATGTAAGTAATGTGCAAGTTGCATTACACATTCAGTTTCCACTCAGTTTCAGCATTGAAGCCTCAAAAGCCAAGCTCTGCTCCTGCACCAAGTTCAAATCTGTCAGGCCTATTTTACCAATGAAACATTATTGACTAAAATAATGGATTTTGCATTTTCTTGAATCCTGACCCAAAAATTGTAACTTGCATATATATTAGCCTTGTCATCTAGGCAGTGTGACTTCATAACTCTATAAATATCATTAGATTTTTCATAATGCATATATCTTCTTTATGGTCACAGAGACTTAATGCAGCATATGGTCAAGTCACATGCGGTACTTTAGCAAAGAGGAATGGTTTGTTCTCTTCAAGGTGTATATCATCAGACTCCCCAAACTCCCTTGCTACCCCTTTATGTGCTGTGATTGGTTCAGGTAGATCTGGTAGTCTACTATTGCTTGGCTAAGCTTGTACTCCAGCACTACCTCATGGCAACCCTGTTCAAGATGTCTTCCCATATTACCCCAGTAAGCTGTTCTCCTGCATAGGGGTATATGTGAAGTCCTGGGTGTAGACCACTGAGGCAGTGTGCTGTTTTGTGGTTAGCAACATGTCCAAATAATAAATTCCAGATCTAACTTGTTTTGTTTATGGCTGTAGAACCCATTGAAAAGCACACACACTACAAAGTTGATATGTTCTCTTGTGTACATTTTCCCAAAAAAATGTCAATTGTTTTGTTGAATTACAAATTACAAGTCAAAATATGAGTATTGCTATGTATGTGCTGCATGCCAGCAAATAGTCCTGTGCATGGAATTGATGTTGCATGAAAATTTAACATTTGTACAACACCAGCTAAATATACTGTAGGCTACTACTGCCAAAGCTGTTTAACTGCACTTCACAAAGCTTTCTGGTTAGCACAGGGTCATTTATTAAGGCACACAGTCTTCTGATGTTTCAGTCCGCAAGACTGTTAGCTTGCATGTTGCAGGTATGTAGTAATGTTCATGTTTTTTGACTATATTATAATTTTGTAATTCAGAAATATACAGCTAAATGTAGGATTTTGGATTATCTCACTACATGATCTGGTGGTGACTTTGGGAAACGACATTAATTTTTACTGACAGACAACACTGACCCAAGATGCAAATGGCGAAGAGGCAAGTCCTCAGAGTTCTGGTGCAGAGTTGTTGGATTTTGAGGTCTGGTGTTGATGGGAAGCACAGGGTGCCCACTAAATGATTCTCCTTCCTTGACTCTGTCTGAGCAGAGGTGGCGGCAGTGGGGCAGGCTGCAAACTCACTTGAAAACAGTGGTCTTTTGAGAAGGTTTTGACTGTCCCTCTCACTACCCGCCTGTAAAGGTGTGTTTGGCTTTGCTCCAGATACTGTCTCATTAAACTTGACGTGTGTGTATACATTTATCAGGGCGGCAGTTGATGGCGTCTATGAGTAAGGAGGGATTGGAGGGGGGAGGTTGTAGGGACTCCCTGATATGCCTTCTTTGCCTCCTTTCCTTGTTTTACTAGAGAGATGTACCAGATATGTATATTGATACAGATTTTTAAATGAAATATTTTTTATTTTTAATCTTAATAAAAGGCAATAACTCTGTGCTCTTGGGCTTCACTACCATGATGACCCAACAGGGGAGGGTGAGATGAGGAAAGTTCTCCTTATAACAAAAGAGCATATGAAGTGGAGGTTGTCCAGTGTACTTCTAGAAACAAGGTAACGCAAATGAACTGTTGACATTGTGTCATAAATTTGTATGAGAGAAGGTTTGTATTAAAGTGACCAAAGGTTCTGGTTTTGACCAGCAGATCCAGATCAATCCATTGACCAGAAAAATGATAGGCTTAAATTTTCTCTGTAAGTAAATACAGTTCAGATTTACAGGTAAAAAAAAAAGAGATGCAGAGAAGCCTGTTTTGAGATCCAAAAGGTGCTGATTGGCTCTCTGTGAAATGACTTCAAAAGTGCCTTTTCCTTCTATAGATCTTCAAACTACCGAATTGTCTCTGCAGATATTTCAACTTCGGTCAGTTTTCCGACTTGCATCAGACACCTTGCAGTCAAGTGAAGTAAGATGTCCAATTATGTAGTTAGAACTTTAAAATAATCCTGTATGAAAGATTTAACCTATGTAATCGAGTGTGTGTAGATATGTATGTGCTGAAAGCGGATGATGATGCCATAAGGATTAGTACAAGGAAACAAAGCTTGAGACTCATCCATATTTTAGCACCTGATTTTGTTCTAGTATAGCCTTTTTTCCCTTGATGATTATCCCACATCTGCTAGCTGTTTTATGGTACAATTTATCGTTTATAGGCCGCCTGGTATATGTTCGACTCAAAGCCTTCCTAAAGAAAGAAGGAGAAGCTGCATGGACAAGTCTACATTCTCTCAGGCTGCCAAGTGACCTATAGTGAGCCTGATGTTGACTCTGATCTTGAGAGGCCAGTTGTTTACTTGATTCTTTAACTGAATTTTATGGTCTCCTGATCACAAGCATGTGGTTAAAACTAGCCAGAATATGCGTCACTTTATTAAGGGTTTTTCCTTTGATGTGGCAACACTGCAGTTATGAACTTTAAGGGAAAATTTTTAAGCCATTTCATGAGTAACCTTGCGCACTTACCATAGGAGAGATTGTTTCCTGTTCAGTGTTACCTGGCATGTTTCTGTACACATCACATAGGAAGGTTGAGTATAGCAGTGCTTAGGCAGAAAAAAGTGAATGAAAAGATTTACTGGTTGTCTGACTGACTTGAGTTATATATTTACATTAAGGAGAAATAAAGAGAATGAGTCCTTTGTTTGAGATGCAATGGATCGTGAACGTCACGATGGTTACAACTTTGTCACTTTAATGCTGTATATGCACATTTTATTGAGGGGCAGAGGGGAGGGCATTGAAGGTGGGGGTGTGGCCTTGGGTGTCATGGTGACCGCGCTTGACAATGATTGGACATAACTGAGATGACTTTTGTACCGTCTACGGTCAGCCCCCACTTTATTGATTAGACTGCCAAAAAAGGCCCCTCAGAGCACTTGCCCACCAGATCATCATGGGCCGTCTTGAACTACGCGTATATCACTCTCACTCTCTCTTTCTCTCAGCATCTTTGATTTGAATCATTTTTATTATTTTATTTTTTACACAGCCCAAGAGTTGTACTGTACAGTGTAATCACTCACCCCTTCCTCTGTTCTCAATGTCCTCTCTCTGTCTTTTTCTCTCTTCGCTCTCTCTGTCTCTTATGTACAGTTAACGGTCCCTACTTCAGGCTATGTTACTAAGTTGCCCTGTTGTATTATTTTGTTTGACTTGAGGTTACAGTTTGCTTTTCGGGGGCAGTTTTCCACTCCCACTAGTAGCTGTCACTCTCGGTGCTCTTGGCTTATGCTTCATCGTCTTAATATTAAAAAATAAATACATTAAACAGTCACGTGTCGTCTGCTTTTCTCAAATTTTATTTTAAAGGGGGAGGGGGTCACAACTTACACAATTTACATTAATTCTGAATGCCATCCTAGCTTTTGATTAACAGACTCTGTGACCTACAATGGTTAACATAAGTCATGTCACTTAAAGCACCAGTGAAACAGCCATCCCTGCATGTCCTCATCTACCCTTTCCCTCGTTCTGATGAGAAGCAGAGAGTCTAGACTGAACCCTCTAGCAGATAGGGACTGGGGGCCAGACGGTTGCCTGGACTCAGGTTGGCTTGGGTCCCCCATTTTACTGTGTGCTCCTTTGATGTCAGGTATAAATAGAAAGTGGGTTATGGGTTTCAAGTGATCTGCTAGAGGCCTCTGAATAATTGAAGCATAGCACTGACAGGAGGAAAAAGAGGAAGAGCAGAGTCTGGAAGGAGTAGGAATAACAGGGAAAAAACGATCTTCGAGAATGACCTACAGAATTGGAAATGGAAGAGGAACATAATCAGACATCAAAGGAGAGGAAACCTTCACTGGGGAAAACATCTAATTTACATATATTCACATTATTTCAAAATAGTGTTCCTAAACCCTGGGCCTAGAGAGCTAGTGTTTTGCACATCCTATTTTTTCCTGCATAACGCCCTTATTTCAAATCAACTGGGTGTTATTAATGAGCTGATTAGTTGAATCAGATGTGTTTGGTGCAGAAATAACACAAAGTAGTGCAGAACAGTGTAGCTCAAGGACCAGGGTTGGGAAAACGGCCTCATTCACCAACAGTTCTCAAGATATAATTTCTTGTTAAAATCCACAGTTTTCATGATGGTTCTGAAATTCCAGATAAAAAGTTGTTTTCTTATTTGGGATTTGTTTTTAGGTAAGAACAGTATCTAGTTACACTCAACTGCAAATCGTAGTGCTGCTGTGTTTGTGACTTACCATTTACGACCATTACCAAGAACAAATTTAAGAAAAGAACCAAAGAAGATATTGGCGAATGAGGATCATTGCTCCCAAGGAAGCTAATCACCCAGGACATGTTCATCTGGAGCTAATTTAGCTAACAAGCTCCGAAACCTTTCATGATATTCATTGGTTTCGTGCAAACTGATCAACTTAATCATCACACACTTGTCTTAAACTATCAAATAGACAAGCTTACTTGGTCTCTGCAATTATGTTATTGATAAAAGTGGAAAAAACATTAGCATATGAGGTTAGATAGAAATTATTTGATTCTGTTTGATGTTTTTAGTATTAGTTCATTTGGCTTCAGTTTTGTTCTGAAGTTGAACCTGCATAGCTAAAAAAAAAATAACAGCAAAATTGAAACAAGAATTATAACTGTATGGCAATGTTTATAGGCAACAGTATGTCAGAAAATATATAAGCTTGTCTGCTTAATTGCATTTGGCATAATGAAAAAACTGTGTAAATGATCAGAAGTCATGTCAGAAAATGTTCTAAAGTCTATATATATAATCTTTTGCAGTGTTGTACATGGGTGTGCCTGTAACTACAGTGACCTTGTTTAAAGTTTCCTTCTCTCAGGAACCCTTCTGTTCTCTTTCAGCTGAACATGTCCAGGCCTCCGCAGGCAGGAAGTGTGTATCTGGACTAGCAGGGGCTCGCCATGGCTGGGCTAAAGTGTTGAGCTGCCTTGAAGACGCTGTCCTATGTTATATATAAACTCAGGCATCTGGGCCCTGGAAATAACACCATGGTTTGAAATAGCAGTGTCGCAGTCTGAATTTCTCTCTCTCACTCTCTCTCTCAGCACAAGGAAAATTATGGGAAATTCAGGATATAGTGAATATTGTGAGCTTTCTGAAAACATTCACTTCAAAGTTACTTCATCCAGAATGAGCATGTCTGTTGTGCCGGAGACTTTATGGCATTACCTATTTCAGTGTCAGACTCTAGTCATGAAGAGGGCATGCCCAATTCAACACAGTTAATTTCAAATGACTTTATCCATTTAATTCAGAGTATTAGAACATGAACACAGGACACAGCTTTCTTAATCTAAAACAGACAGATGTGCTACTGTATGTAGAAGTAACAGTATCCAAAGCCAGACGTTGTCATTTTGAATGTTGAAACTCATTAGTCAACAGAGCTGGTTTTTAATAATCGTTTACTGAGCACTGTCCGTTGCAGGCCTTTTCTCTACTACATGTCGTGACGTGTTTATTTTATCACACAAATGTTTCAGTTTTTCAATTACTAGCTATTATTGTCCATTTTCAAAGAGTTGCAAGTTCAAGTTTTACAGCTAAAATCAAACCAGGAAATTTGTTCACCGTGTGGTATTTTGGTCAGGTGACACAACATGGCTGTGACTGTTCAAATGGTGAGGTGCTGTCTGAAAGGGAATCTCAACTAACCATCTCAACTCAAATTTGGCTCAAATTCATCTTTAAAGCTGAATAACTCAAAAAAAATTAATCATTGTTAATGATGATGTAAAAACAAGAGGAAAGGAGAAAATAGCCCATTATAGCTGTCAAGGAAAGGTTCACTGCGTTGCTTGTAAAAGTCTGCACTGCTTATAGAGGAGTTCATCAAGATGAATCGAATGATTTACCTAAAAACAATAATAAAAAATAACATTAAAATTAATAAGATGTTTTGCAAATAATGTCCTTTGAAGAAAATGAGCATTGTAATTTTAATGTGTTCAGATTGCATAATCTAACATTTAACTACTCAGTTTAATATTTTGGTATATTTAATGCTTTAAATCACAAACAGATTTAGAATTTTAATTATAATTATTTTCATATTCATTACTTGCATACATTTGAAAAAAAAAACTTCAGATTTGTGCTCAGGAAAGCTGAGAGAACACTTAGACCAATGATATATAAAATTTGAGATGTGAATATTAAGGGGTTAATCCTATCCTGGGGACTCCTGCCCAGTTTTAACTTCAACTTGCTCAAACGGGATAGCTGAATCAGGTGTGTAACCTAACTTACAAGGAACCGTGTGTCTGCAAGAGAAGGATTAATTCATGTTGTTATCATGGAAGCTCTTGAAGAGAGTCTTATTCTCACATTTTTTTCAGTGAGATTTGCTCAGTGATGCTTGTCCACCTAGAAGTATGTTTGAAGCTTCCAAATTTGCTTCATGGGGACTTTCTATGTATAAACCTGTGAATATATTTAATAAAAATTACATATAAATTATAAAATGGTAGATACATGTTTGAAAGATGGCTAATAAATATTATGTTAATATGGTACTTATAAAATAGTTCATTATATTTACTAAGTAAAGAGTTTCGTTGTGCAATGTTTTCATGTAAAATGTAGACGGCTGAAAGCTGTACAGTAGCAATCCTGAAACCATTAAGATATTTATGATGTTGAAATTGATTCAGTACATTTTAATCTTTACAGACATAATTCCACAATGTTGCTTAAAATGAATGTACTTCTTATCATGGCATGCTAGAGCCACACTAACATCCTTTAACTAAAACCTTTAACATGAAAAGAACTATTAACAAATTATACCGTTTGATTTTCTCAACTTGTCCAAATGAGAGCATGCAAATCGGGTTTCCTGTTCAAATCAGGTAATAACTGGCATCATGAATATCATAAAGCACCCACATCTATCATCCCATCCTGATTCCAAGAGCAGCAACTATAGTACCCCACACCGCCCTCTTGTGGCGCTATGTAGTGGGTATGAGTGCTAAGTAGCCAGAGTCTTTCAATCTCTGCATTTACTTGTTTTGAACTGTCTATTAGTGAGCGGCACAAAATGCAGAAGGTGAAAACTGCTTTGTGGAGAAGGCTACTGTGTAATATAAATCATGGGAGAAGATTAGTGGAGATGCCAGTTCATGCATTCCAAACTGCTGACTGGACAGTTACATCCACCCTCCTTACCTCGCAGGTACTATGGTACGCTTTCAGTGCATTTGTGTGTCTGTTCCTCTTGCTCACTTTCGTGGAAAGGGGGAGGGAGAGAGGGTCATGTTGCATTCTATGCTTTCTTCGCCGTGTCTCCCTGGCTGTTTGAGACACCACAACACCACTTAGAGACAGGAATGCTGGCTGTGGTGCTCCAGACAACACCACGCACTAAACCTATCCATCAGACAACCTGTCCACTCCAGACATGTGGCAGGCTACCACTAAATGATAAGTGTGTCTGTGTCTGTGTCTGTGTGTGTGTGTGTGTGTGTGTGTGTGTGTGTGTGTGTGTGTGTGTGTGTGTGTGCATGAGTTGTGAGAAGCTTCCTATACAACCTGTACGGACTTCTAGTCAGTTCGCATTTTGGTTAAACACAAACACACTAAACACAACAGTGCAGGGCAATCAAGGGCTGTACATGAATACTTACTCAGATCAGGTGTGTTGTGAAGCTAAAATAGGATAAAAGTGGACTCCTCGTCCATACGTGGATTTGTGTACCATATTTGATGTATTCCTACTAGTCTTGTGCATGAAAGATTCAATGTGACCTCAAAGCAGATGATTTTCCTGGAACACACACACCATTTCTCTTGCAGAGTGTTGATTGAGAACATTCGTCTCTATATCACGATCAGGGTGATACTGAGCTGAGATATGAGGAATGACACCAGGGCATGCCAACAGAATCTGCTCCAGCAGACATGCTCAGGCAATAACTGCCATGTATTCTCACCAGAGGTGGACAAAGTACACAACTCCATTACCTGAGCCAAAATATAGATACACCTGGTAAAATATTATTCTATAATATTCTACATATTCTCAAATCTACAAGTGAAAGTTGTTCAGTAAAATATTTACTTGAGATAAAGTACTGGTGTACTTGTTTTTAAAGCAAGGTGGTCTTTTCTCTTCACACCCACTCCCATCAGGTAGAAGGCTGCACAGCCTGTGGGCAAAGACCACCTGTCTGAAAAACAGCTTGTACCCTGGCGGAGTCAGGATAGTAAACTGTGATGCTCTGCCTTGAAAGAATAACCAGAAGTTCACTATATCCACATACATACTGACTGATTGCATATTGCACATATACACTTTAAACCCCACACCTTACACAGGACTACCTATGCTCGCTGTGTATGCAAGATACCATACTGCTACCACTGGTATTGCTGCTATTTTTACATTTTACATTTTGCTAATTTACTTTTTACTATTTTATTGTAGTTACTTATTGCTGCAACTTTTCACTCACTGCTGTACATAATATATATTCATTTTATTTCTTCTACTCGACTTCTTACAATATGCAGCCTGACCTGAGTTCGTTGTTTCCTTCTTCATGCCCCATGTTAGAATGACAAATATAGATCCTTATCCTTAAAAATACTCAAGTATTCAAATACCAGAGCACTGCTGTATTGTTACCGCAATGCACTTCGAACCCAATGACTCTGAAATCATTTAAAGTAATTTGACCAACAACAGCATAAAAACTGCAACTACTGCGAGTGCAGATAACTTTGTTTATGAGCAGCGTAAGCATCTAAAAGATACAAACCCAGTCTTCATTTTAAAATATCTCAGACATTGACTTCATATATGGCTGTGGGTGCCCTGGCAAGGAACCTCTATCTTTACTTTAATCATCTTTCTCTGTTGTAGCAACACCATCATTACAGTCACCATGTTCAACTATTCAAAACATTATTCACAGCACTCACTTTGAATATGACTGACAGTATGGGAGCCATTTAATGTGTTTTTTTTCACATGAACACAATATGGCTTGTTCTGTTGTAATGTCAAGGGAAGGAGTAAACCCCCCCCCCCCCCCTCTCTCTCTATATTTACTTCTTTGCAAAACAAATATTGTTTCTGGTCTTCGATATTTAGTGTAAAACAAAATACAAGCTGAGTAAACACAAAACACACTTTTTTATATATAATCTTGTGATTTATTAAAGAACAAAAACTTACTAACAACTAAATCATACATGTGAAACTTCCCCCTAAACTTAGTACTTGGTTGTGCCACCTTAACCAGCAACAACTGCAGTCAAACACTTCCAGTAACAGGAGATCAGACTTTGTCATTGGTGCTGAAATTGTGGCCCACTCTTTGCTAAAAATGGTTCTAACTATGTTACATTGGAGGGTTTTTGACAAGTAATTGCCCTTTGAGGTCCTGCCACAAGCTCAGTGGGGTTCAGGTCAGGACTAGGCCTTCTTTTTTAGTACTTTCTGGTAGAGCTGAATTATACCATCACCATGTTTGACTGTGGAAAGCCTTATTAGCTTATGCCAGATGTAATGGGACTCATGGGACACGAAAGCTCCCTCAGTTTTTTTTTTTTTTGAGAAATTGAGACATTTGTTGAGACATTTCAGGCAACTTCATATTGCTGGAAAGGTTATGACCAGTTCAACAGACTGGCAGCAATCAGTCTTGCTAGTACTGCTAACATGGATAGTCTGATTGAACCCTTTTATCAATTGAACTTGATCATTTGAAAATGGTATTGTGTTTTACTCAGGTTGTCTTTTGTTTGGAGATCAGAAACAAAAATTATTCAAAGAAACAATACAGTACATACATTTTCACAAATCTGTTTTTGTATGAAGTATTGAGATTTACTTCTCAATTACACCTCATACCACAGTCAAACCAAACATGTAATCTCACAACATCAGATTTATCTGTGCTTTCATGACTTTCTTCAGTATGTGTTTTAAGTAGGTAAAATCCAGTAAAGGCTCAGTTTCCAATGTTGGGGTGATCCCTGCTACTCAGAATAGGATACAGGTTTTGAACAGAGGTCACAGGGTTCTTCTTTTTCGGTGTTTGCCAAATGTGTTTGAGAATGCGCATGGTATTTTGGAAGAGATGAAAAGTAGAATCCTTTTGCAAGCTCACTAACATCCTCAACCATATTTCTTGGCCACCGTTAAGAGGTGGTGAGAGATCAGATGAGACATGTGCAGCCTTCACATTTCCAACATGGTGGAACAAATTGAAACAGATCTACTGGCAAATGCACACTAAATAGTAAGTAATCCTGGCAGGGCAGATAAAGTAGATTTTCTGAGTGAAATGATGTAAAAATGTAAATAATTGATACATTGATGTGGTTTCCTTCCTATACTTAATGGCCCCAGATCTTTGCACAAAATGTAATAAGACTATGAGAATGCAAAAAAAAACTAAAACAAAAAAACAGTTTTTAAAATTATAATCTCATTTATTAAAGGAAAAAATGTGACACCTATATCACCCATCTGAGAAAGTAATTTAAGACTTTTTAGCAGCAACGGCAGCAACTAAATTCCTTCCTATAACTGGATATCATATTGTCTTTCACATTGCTTTGGAAGAATTTTGGGCAACTCGTCCAAACTTAAACTTATTTCAGCTATGTTGGAGGGCTTTCCAGCATGAAGTTCATTAAAGTTCCTGCCACAGCTTCTCAATGGGGTTCAAGTCAGAACTTTGGCAAGGCAACTCTGAAACCTTAATTTTATTTCTTTTGAGTCATTCAGAGCTGGACTTGCACTTGTGCTTTAGATCATTATTTTGCTGTGTAACCCAATTGCGTTTCATATCACATACTGATGACTGATGATTTTCTAGCGCAGATTTCATGTTTCTGAGAATTATGGCAAGTTACCCAGGTTCTGCAGTAGCAAAGCATCCCACACCCCCACCCTACCACCACCACACTGTTTGGCTGTTGCTGTGATGTTCTTATTGTGGAATGCTGTGCTAGCTTTACACCAGATGTAAAAGGAACCCTGCCATCTAAACAATTCAGTCCACAGACCATTTTTCCCAAAGGCTTTGGGGTCATCAAGATGTTTTATGGTGAATGTCAGACAAGCCTTTATTTTCATCTTGATTAAAAGTGATTTTTGCCTTGAAAATCACAGATGAATGCAATTTTTAAAATCTTTTTCTAATTGTGATATCACTAACACTATCTGATATGAATAAGGCTGCAGTTTCTCAGATGGTTGTCCTGGTTCTTTTTATGAGTCATTGTTACATTCACAGAGGAATTTTGATAGGTTGGCTGTTTCTGGGAACATTCACAATTATTCTTAGTATCTGGCTCTTTATTCCTTTACAAAATT
This sequence comes from Arnoldichthys spilopterus, assembly GCA_037974385.1. NCBI lineage: Eukaryota > Metazoa > Chordata > Actinopteri > Characiformes > Lepidarchidae > Arnoldichthys > Arnoldichthys spilopterus. The sequence continues at coordinate 42,220,314 of JBBPDA010000105.1, read as the reverse complement.
AAATTTTTCAACAATATTTTTTCTAATCACTTTTTGAATTTCTTCTGATTCAGCATCTTGTGCTGCTTATAGAACCATATTGCTGAAAAGATTTTAAGTGATGTTTAAATATAACAGAGCTGGCATTGATCAAGCCTGGGTGAGTCTAGTCTAGTTAGTCCCAATTATCAACTAAATTTGGTTAGTTGTTTTGCTTGGATAAGTTGGTTTTGTAGCTCTTTCTTCATTTATTGAAACAATCATTTATTTTGTGTACATTTAGGTTGTCTTTGTCTTACTTAATCTGTAAAAACTTAATCTGATGATCTAAAACAGTTACAAATATGAAAACAGACCAAAAAAAAGGGTGAAATTATTTGGTGTCAAGTAATAAATATCATCTGAACAACAAGATGTTTAATATAATGCATAAGTCCTTAAATCAACTTAAAACTAAATGTTACATAAAAAAAGAGTTATGCTACCTGCAGCTAAAATAAGAATGTGTATACATTTCATAAATCACCAGTGTTGGGCACATTACTTTAAAAAGGGGAAAGTAACTTATGCATTACATTTTTAAAAAATGTTCAAATATGTCCAAACGTCTGCAGTAGTAGAGACATTGCTGTAGTAGAGACATATTCTAACTCTTCAAATGTCTTTTTGAGCTCGACATTCATTTTAGCATACTCAGCGTCTATGTATTTGGAAAACATCTTTCTGCATGGTGGGCCTACCCCGGCTCTTGCAAATATTTTGGCAATGAGAGCTCTGAAAGAATCCGACTCAACTGTAGATAATGGCGCATGTTCTCAACAGCATACCTGGCTGTCAGCCTGTTTAGTTCAGTCTGTGTCACAGCAGCGTTTTGTGGGGCATTAAAAAAAATCAAGCTTAGGCTGCTTTGATGGCGTGGCTCCGTCTCCTCCTTCGTTAGCGGAGCTCATGTTAGCTGCACCTGTGTTTGGGCTGTTGTCAACATCCACATTCTTGGCCACTAGTTTTAATGAAGCATGAGACAATGAGAGGTGCTTCATCAGATTTGACCTGCTCGTTACCAACATGGATGACTCTTTTTTTACATTAACGCTGTTATTTTAACACCGTTATTCCCATCACTGTAAATCACACAGGCAAACAAATAAAAAGAATAAGCCAACATTTTAAAGTACAGTTACATTTTTATTTAAAATTATTTATTACATTTTACAGGTGAGGACTCTACAACTTGGCCACAACCAGACTCTGTGAAATCCTCTTTTATACAGATCAGTCTTAAAGTGTGGGGTTTGAACATGGAACCTTTCACTTGACAGTGCCCTGAGCCACTTAACCAATGATTTCCCAGAATGATTCACAGACAAATAATCTGCAGAGCATTTACACATTAAGCTGATGAGGTCAAAAATAGTTTGAGTAAAAATAATTAATAATTGGCATATAGCAGCAAATAATTGGCATTTGTTTATAGCCTAGCTCTAAATCAGCAAATATATGAAGTTTCATGTTTTTAAAAGAGCAGGACATTTGAGCTGTTTGAGGCAAGGAATAACATGCAGAAGCTTTTGGTATTTTGGTTCAGGGGCCATAGACCAAAAGGCAGAAAATGTGCTGTAGCACCACCTTTAGGCTGATAGCTGCCTACTTTTATTGGCTGGTAGAAAAGTCATATGTAGACATGGCATTCAAATTTCCTAACAATTGGCCACTGCTAAGGGTGTCAAATGCCTGCTGTAAGTGGAATGGCTGATGATGAAAATTTTTTGGTGACATGGTAACATTTTTTTTTTCAAAAACTATATAAAAAAAAAAACTTACCATTACCATACATAAATAATATTCATTATATCTATGCATTATTCTTTTAGGAAGTAACTAATACCTTGTCAGTGCTTTTTTAACAGCAGATATGAAAATACCAAATAATGTGTCATCCTGTGTCATTATGCTTTACAGTGCTTTGTGTATGTTTGTCCAATAGGATCTTACCACTGGACAATGCTACATGACAAAAATTAGCTTCCCAAAATCTACACTCCCCCAAACTCCTGCCATACATAAGAACTGGTGCATTTCCACTGGATTTTATTAACATTCATAAACAAACTATTTCTCTGTAAACTATAGTGTGGGATTTAAGGCCTTTATAAATGTAGAAATGGGACCTTTTGAACAGTTGTTCTGTGCATTATAGTAAGTGAATATTTGTGATCATTTTTGTGTAAATTTAAATGATAATGCTAGTAAGAGTGCATTGGCAAAGCATTCTTTCTGATAAACCAAGAATACAGAATGAAATTAAACAACAAATAAATGTAATATAATTGTGAAATACATAAAATAAAATAAAATAGTTCTACTCTCACAAATGCACTTCAGTAGAAGTAACAAAAAAATTAAATAAATAAACATTGGAAAAGGCAGAAATACTTCAGAATGTTAATTAATGATCTAACCAGTCTATAAAATGTTTTTAAAGACACTAATTACCAGCATTACAGATTTGCTTAATTCCCTCTAGTTTAACCAGATGCTAGGAAGGAAGGGATGTTGGGGGGTGGTTGTGCAAGGCAGATTTCAAGGTGACAACACCACCTAGAAAATAATATTATATAATATCTGTGGCCCAATATTGTATTATATCACAGGACCCAGAATGTCTAGGTGCCTCTGGCTTTAACTGCATAATGTACTGAAGTAAAGCGTTTCACTTGAGAAACAGCAGTACCATTGTCAACCTGCAGATGGCAGCATCTAATACTCTATTCTCATTTAAGCAATGTTTTGAAATCTCAGCCTTCTACGGCCAGACATATCCTGCTAAAGTATTTACCATATGCAGCAACATTTTCTGATCCAGAATGAGTCAGCAAAACAGTGTCTGTCTGTGTCATCTGGCATTCTGTTATCACAAACTGCTATTGTGAAATTGGAGAAACAAACAATGTTAATATGCTCTAAATTATTTGACAAATATGACTGTACTGTAATGTTACAGCCTTTTGGGGCCTAAATGACGTAAACTGATGAATTTTGATGTGTTCATCAAATGCTCAAAACAAAGTTGTCACCTATGACCATTTATCATTGTTCTCAATGCTAGTAGTGTGATTCCCATAATGAAACAGTTATAGTACAATTAAGAGAACCCACATCCTGCATTTTTCTTCCACTTTATTTGTGTGTTTGTGTGGATTTAGTTACTCAAAACATCTGTAACTCATTGCTGCATGACCATTTTCCAGCCTTCCCCCAACTTTTCCACAAGAAGTCTTTAACTTAAGATTGTTTTGTTACTGTATCTTTAAAACTGATGTATATAAATGATTTCTGTTCTGACTGGTTGCCATATATTGCTCCTCATTCAAAAATAGTACAGGCTGAAAAAGATTGTTTTCAGTATTATAATTATGAATTTTCCAACTTTGGTGTATCTTATACGTTTTTTACTTAAAATTGACACTGGTATTTACAGTGCCCTCCCCTGGCACTGTAAGAGGGTAAGAAAAAGTCCACTTTTTGGTGCAGTAGCTTCATCTTGTAATAACAAAATGAGAAAAATCCAACCTTTAATTGGAAAAAACGTATTAGGAGAAAAACAAATCCCTCATAACAAAAACACAATTTTTGGCACCCCTGCAATACTTTGTACAACCTCCCTTTGCCAATAAAACAGCACAGAGTCTCCTATAACACTTTATAAGCCTGATGAGTACAAAGCAGGGCATTTCAGACCATTCCTCTTATCAAAATCACTCTAGATGATCCAGGATTTAAGGTCCTATCTTGTGTTCTCTCCTCACCCCACAGGCTTTACATAGGGTTCAGGTCAAGGAACTGAGATGGCCATGGCAGAAGCTTGATTTTTTGGTCAGTTAACCATGTCTGTGCTGATCTGGAATATGTTTTAGAGCATTGTCCTGCTGGAAGAACCAATGACAACCCAGTTATGGTTTCCAGGCACAGGCAGCCAGGTTGTTTTTTGTGCCATGTACTTTAACACAGTTTCCCAGGAAAAACAACCCCGCAGCATCATAGAACCTCCTTCAAATTTTGCAGTTGGGATAAGGTTCTTTTGATTTTAGCCATTCTTTTTAGCCCTTATTTTTTACACCAAACCCAGCTTGAGTGTTTGTTGCCAAAAAGCTCCATTTTTGTTTTATCAGACAATAGAACATTGTTCCAGTCAAAGTTGCAGCAGTTGCAAAGTAGTAGCATTTTGCAAACTCCAGGCCTTAAAGAAAAGGGTTTGTTTGGCATAGCTTCAGAATAATATGTGGCATGGAGGCATGGAGATTTTGTCTCAGGCCCAAGATTTTACTTTTTGATGTAATTCAAAAATTGATCCTTGTTTTTTTTTCCCCTGTCCTACCATCCTCCTCGCTGTACATGGGGGCAAAATAAACTTGGGTCATCTTCCAGGAAAGTTTGTAACACTTCCAGTTGGTGTCCACTTTTTTATTATTGTCCTAACAGAAGAAGTGGTTATTTTGAAGAGTGCTTTTTATAAGGCAAGACAAGGCAAGGCAAGGCAAGTTTATTTATATAGCACATAAAACAAATAAAAATAAAGAAGAATAAAAATAAAGAATGTGCATTTATAAAAGTAAAATATAAAATGAATAAAAGATAAATAGATCAAATAGAATTCTAATTAAAGGAAGTGGCAAATAAGGTGGTTTTTAGTTTTTTCGTTTTTATAACCATTTCCTGATTTCTGAAGCTCATCACACTTCTCCCTCATTTGTTTTGTGTTCTCTCTTATCTTCTCCATGTTGATGGATAACTAAGGGAATTTGGTCTCTGTGTAACCTCACATTTGTACTCCAGTTAATCAGGGAGTCATGGATTACAGCTTGAAAGTTCTAACACACATTACAAGCTTAACTTAAACATGTACATTTTCATAATTTCCAGGAGTGAAATTAATTTTGTCACATGCGTTTTGGATAAAAATGATTATTTCCTCATGAGAGATTTAAAAAAAATACATTTATATCAATTAAAGGCTGGATACTCATTTTTTCATGTTGGGATGAAACTACTTCACTGGAAGGTGAATTTTTTTTCTAGTGCTTTATACTTATTTTTAAAAGAGGTGCCAATAACTGAAATGCCTACTTTAAGCTACCTATTTAGGGCATCTAAAATGATTATAAGATTCTAAAAAATAAATATCAGCTGTAAAGCCATATGTAAACAGTAACTATGGATGAGATACATTATGAATAAAAACGACATAAATACATCAGAACTGTCTGTGGAAGCCCTACTGGTAAGGTAAGCTAACTGTGAGCATCTATAGTATCTATATGAGGGGCCCAATAAAGATTTTACAGTATCGATGAGCCCCCTTACCCCTTACCCAATAGTTTGCCCCAGTTTGCGAAACAACACATTCTATTACTATTCTCTCTCAGAGACTCAGAGCTGTTAATACATATAATAAATATTGACCTGGACTTCACAACAGATGGAGATGATCTGTCATCTTCATACAATATAATGTATGTGAACATTTTATTATTAAGGTAAAAATGCAGCAGTCTAGTCATCCATCAATCATGCTCAGTGTATTGATCAGCCTGATACTGTGCCAAATTCTTAGTTTCACACTGAAAGGGAAAGTGACTTATTTGTCATTGTGAACACACTCAGTCACATAAAGTGCACCACAACGATATGTGACCTTTGCATTAAACACATCACACGTGCATGAGTAGTGTAGCAGGACGGTGCCTTGCCCAAGGGTACCTCAGTGGTACCCAGGTCGGGACTTCAACCTGCAACCTTCTGTTCAATGTCCTAACTACTAGGC
>JBBPDA010000105.1:42184839-42214414 GCA_037974385.1 Arnoldichthys spilopterus | reverse complement strand
TGCCCAAGGGTACCTCAGTGGTACCCAGGTCGGGACTTCAACCTGCAACCTTCTGTTCAATGTCCTAACTACTAGGCACCACTGCTACATTCTAAATCATTGTAGAACTGTTTTTCATTTTTCTAAATCAACGCTGTTATAAATAAATAATCAAAAGCCTTTTTCTTTCAAAATTTCTTTCAATTTCAAAAACGTATCCATCCATTCATCCATTCACCCATCCATCTGACTGGAAAATACCATATTGCAGCTTATTCTGATTTATAATTTTTATTTTACTGAAAAAGTTACTCACAGATCACAGACACAACATGTCATAATGATTATTTGTTTCACCCCAGGTATTCTGTATGAAACAATAATTACTGGGGTAATCAATTGAGTTTTAGTTAAAAGGATCCATCTATATGGAGTTAGGCAAATCACAGAAAAGCAATAGTGTTGCATTAACATGGTGCTCTAGATCAATCAGGTTTTTAAAGGAACTAAAAAAATGTGCCCATGGCTGTGTGTAACACATACACACTCGCTGTGGGTTCCTGCAACAAAATACATACAACACAGGCTGCATACACACAGCATTACAATACAACAAGATCCTGCCCAGCAGCTCCACGTCTTTGAGCTCAGTAATAAAATCATTGTGCAGTGTGACACTTGGCCCTGGGTGTACCATATATATTTCACAAGGGCTCATAATCCTTCACATGGATGGATATGCAGGTTTCACTGTGTAATAGAATAGTGGGTATAATCCTAATGCTGAGGCCTTGCAGGGAGAGGTTATCTTCTGAAAAATTGCTTCAAATGGTTGTTATATAACCCAAACAATCAATGTATGAGGACTTTTGCACATATGTTCTTACAAACTTTTTGTGGTTTTATTATTTCAAGAAAGACCCACTTTTCCCTAAAGAGACAACCACTAAAAGTTTTTTTAGGGAACTTAACGTAGTTATTTAATGATTTGCTTCATATATCCCTTTTTGGTACATTTTAAGATTGTACATTATATGGACCCTAAAGGCATCCTCAGTACTTTGTGGCCTTACAAGTGAAATTACATGATGTAACATGACACAGTTGCCATTACAGCCAAAGTTTGAACCTGACAATGATAGTGGCTAATGAAGAAACCATGAAAAATGAAAGAGACGTGACATTTTGACATTGTTATGAACTTATCAAATAATAATAAGATATGCAGGGCAAGATTACAGTAACTTAAGCAGGGTAAAGTTCCAAAGCGAAGATGCAATAACAAGCCAGATTTACATGGTGTCAGAACTATGCTGGCCGGAATTAATGCAAAAAATCTGTGGCTTACCTAAAACAACTCTGAACAACACATGAGACTAAGAGGAAGTAGTTCCATGTATATTTCATTTCAATGATCTGAAATAAAAATTACAGTGATAGGTATTCCCTTGACTCCTTCTTATTATTTTCCCAGATTGTTTTTGATCCTCTTTTAATTTGTTGGCTAAGGTTGATTCTCCATTAACAGGTTTCCTTTTCAAGTATTTCACAAAAATATAAAATACTAAAAAAACCTCCAGATTTATGTTATTTTTAAACTTAATTACACAATTTTAAATTTAAAAAGGAAATATTGTAAATGACCCTTCACTGATAAGCTGCGGTATCTTCAGGGCCCACCAGGGGGCCATGGCCCACACTTTGGGAAACCCTGCTATAGAAGTATCTTTACGTACAAGATACTTTTGCTGACTGAAGCATCAGTTCTTCATTCACTGAAATACTGTGGGAGGTGGGGGTGGTAAGCTCAGCTGCATTGTGACCCCATCCTCTGCAGAGTAAAACATTAGAGACTGAACACACACACACTCAAACACACTTTAGACAACCTTGCAGTTGTTCATTTGATATATCTCAGTGCTTCTAAAACTGAGAAGGCATGATTAAGGACAGATCAGGACTTTTGCGCATTTTAATAACATCCACTTTAGTTGTTTTTCTCTTTTTCTATTCTTTAACAGCTCTGTATGATGTACATTTCTTTCTTAAATGCATCACTTAGTTTTCCTTTCTGGTTTTCATTCACTCTTGATACTCCTTGTGATTCTGTAAACATGATCCTTATTGTGATATATGTGCAGTGGTGTATGTTCAGAGGAAAATGAGTGGGTGACTTCTGAGTATTTATCTTAGAGATTTCATCTTGTGCAAACATTGCACTCTGTGTATGTGGGCGCTGTGCAATACTGATGTGCCTCAAGGCCAACCTGTCCTTTGAGTAAGCCTCTACCAAGGACTAGGCTGGGCTGGTCCTACTCAAGACCTCATGGAGCTTTTGCTGGTCTGTCAGTGCTGGTTGCTGTGCTGTCAGCACTGGTTGTTTCTGATGGAGGCCAGATGGACCAGCAAGGGTGTGTGTGCACTCTCTGCAGTGCCCCTGCGCAGTCAGGTGGCCTGCATTCATGCGGGTGGCGGCCTGCTGCAGAGTCCTGGAGCAGGGCCAGAAGCTAGGGTTTGGATTCAATGATCTGAACTACTGCTGCCATGACAGGGCAGAGCTGGGAGCCACTGCAGGGGATTAAATCATCAGCCCCTGGACTCAAAAGTCTAACCACAAACACTTTGCACTGCACCAACTTTAGTAAAGACTGGCTTGGTGCTGTAATAAAATGACAGTTATACTGGTGCTAGTCTGTAAAAAGCAGTAAAGTTACCTTATGATCAGTTAAACAACATGGCTCAGTGTGTGGACAGGAAATAAAAAGGGTTCAGAATGATCTTATCAAGCAATTTTGACTTTGATTAACAACCTAAAAAAGAAAACTGATGAAACACCCTATGCATGTAGTACATATATAATTAATCAAATATGTTGTAAACAAATTATCGTTACATCCATTCAGTAAACCTAGCTGTATTTGTATCATCAATTATATTGTTTTTCTTGCTGCTACACCACTATACAGTTTTGAAAACATAGCACTCAAGTTTGTATATACCTGCTCATCCAAGGTTTCTTCTGAAAGGGTATTAATAGTAACAACCACCGGCTCTCCCAAACCTAAACTTGTCGGTCCAGAGAACTGAGCTCCACGCAACATTCGGCTTTGGGCAGCTCATAACCCTCTAGCCAATAATTTGAGCAATGAGTATGGTGACATTAGCCTCACGTGCAGCTGAGTGTCCCAGTACCTTTCTGTGGAGATTGTATGATCTGTAAGTGCACAGTTGAACACCTGTGTCAACAATAGCATAAACAATGCATACAAAAACAATGAATGTCAATGCACTGACAGTATTCATATATTTTATCTGTATTTTGCTATCTTCTAATCATACCATACACTAAAATGCCACTTCTTTAGGTACACCTACCTTGTATCTACCTTCATTGTTCATTTTATCAGCTTCACAAAATCCAATTACAAACTACAGTCCATGTACTTCTCTCAGAACAGCAGTGACATTGTCATGGTAGTGGCATGTTAGTGTGTGTGTGCTGTACAGAGTCAATCAAACACAGTAGTGGTCACTGGTGGTCCTGTGGGTTTCCGGACCATTGATTAACAGAGTATAGGGGGTTAACATATGATGTCGAGAAACATGTCGATGGACTGCACTCTGTAACTATAACCTAAGTGGAGCTGATAAAATGGACAATGAGTATATATGCAAAATAGGTGTACCTAAAGAAGTGGCTCATCAGTGTATATATAATGATGCAGAGATTGTTAAATGATTGTGGGTCCTCTGGTAAGTAGGAATTCCACTGTATCTATACTTTTACTACGTAAATATCACATAAAGCTTGAAGCTATGAGTAAATTGCACTAAAAATGTTTAAGCCTAAAAAAGACTGAGGCAGTTTGAGTGCTAAACTCAGGATTTCATTGGTACTTTGTGATTTATCCAGTCATGTGTGTAAAATTACCCCTGTCAGCATCATGGAGGAAATTAGTCTACACTTTGTTATCTTTTAACCAAGCCCACAATCTTTTTTACTGGGCCAACAGTGAGAAGTGAGCACTTATGTGTACATGTAGATAAAGGTGATATCCAAATCTGTACAGCTCTGATATCCAAAGGCTTAAACAACAGGCAAACATGGAAAAACTATGCCAAAAGATACCTCTGCTTTTGGTGGTGGTGGTGGTGGGGTCAGATTATGTTAATCTAAAACTGAATCCTTTAATAGGAAGAAGCACTGATACTCAACATTTACAGCATATCATGTGCATGGCTGTGTCATTTAGAAGGTTGCATTCATTTTCAGTGTGTTAATTAGTGTGTTAATTAGCTGGCAGGGCTCGACTATGTGGGATAGGCCTTCCTAAATACTTGTTGAAATATTGATGTTACCCAGTATGCACAGCTGAAGCCTGAGCTGTTCTTAAATTACAGTTAGCATTTCACAATGTTGGACACACACTACATGCTGAGTAGAAAGGTTGTACTTTGTCAGCAGCACTGTATGGATTCATGTAAAGCATGACTTTACATGAAAAGCCTTGATCTTTTGTGCTTAATATATCAACAATTGAAACCATTTCTTGTAAAATCTCTTTTGCAACATCACTTTAGTTACACTTTAACCCACTGTTGATTGTTCACAGCAATAAAAGCTTTATGTAGCCACGCTGTAAACCACAACACTTGAATTAAATGTGAAATGTGAAATGGACACTTTCTGGTTTGATGTAAACCTTCATATCAATCAATGCAATGTACTGAGCTATTTACCTGCTAGCCGTGTAGGGTACATATTTGTAAATAATTGTTTTATGTTTTTGAATATAATCATGTTTTCTCCTGGCTTGTAATATAGGCCATTAATGAGAACAATGAAATTTCTACATGAGACCACATATGTGAATAGATTACACAGCATAAATTGATTAGAATTAGGTAGACAGTTAGACAGAGCAAAAGCCATCCATAATTAAATCTGAAATATCTCGTCACTGATCTCTCTAAGCTTTCGAGAACTGGAAGGCCACATTTGCCATGAGGCATCCAGGGGATTCTTCCCATTTGGTAATCATTTTCAATTATTTTTTATTATAAATGGCAAAAGAGCACATAGATTATGTGGACACAAATCTCTTTTAATCAGCTTTAGCCCTGCAGTTCCAGAACCAGCTTCTGTGAGCAGGATGGATGATACTCTCAGATTTATCTATCAGATTTATCTATCTGTAGGGTGATTACATTTTAGCAACCAAACACTGCTTTCTGTCGTGCTTATATGTGAGACTTCTAGTCAACATTCAGTATAGTGAGTTATACAGAAGAAGAAGGACAGAAAAAAAACTTGCAAAACAGAAGATGATTTTTTTTCTCTCTTGTGTGTTTGACTACTCTTGCACACACTGTGGGAAATGTGATCCTAGTGTTCCAATGCATTTCAAGGCCTCAAGGTGCATTAAGAATGAATAGGTCTTCAGTTTCACAGCTCTCACTCTTGGTAAACACCTGAGTGGTCAGGGTCTCTTTATACTTGCGATTATCACCCACCTGTGTCTCATGTGGCTTTTTATGTCCTCAATTACCCATTGACAGAGACTGGCATCTTATTACCCTGGTTTTTGGTGCAACTGTAGGCAGTGCCACTTGATCTCAGCTTTCTACACTGTTCACTCTCCAGAGTTCATAAAATAAACTGATTGTGACAAACAGATGGTTTTCAATGTGCATTTCATTAATTATGTTTGATTTTGTTTCGTTTTTATCCACTGAGCCTAGATTTCTGCTTGTCATCCAGTGTAATGAATGGAAATTACCTGCAGACTTGTCAGTTCCTCAGATTATTTCTGCTGGGTACTGGCCAAGTTTGATGATGGACCAATATACTTTATTGTAGGGCTGAGTGATAAAATTAATATCATGATATTTTCCAAATAAATCATCATTATCTTTATCAACCAATCATTATGAGATTATATTACAATATCATTAATATGGTTAAGGGGTTATGTACAGGTAATAAGTCATTCTCCCTACAAAAATGTCTTAAATCATAGATATTATGCTCATTATATATGAAATGCAGCATACAGGATGAAAAGAAATATCATGTTTGTGATGTGAAAAACAAGTACAGCCCATCAAAATTGTTGATTTCTTTCAAGCAAACGTTTCACCCTCTTTGGTGCCTCCAGATAAAGGTGATATACTTGAGTACTACGAGTAGCTTTTTCAGTAATTTATTCAACTATATTATTCTGTGGAGATAGTAAGTACGCTGTTGGGGTCAGAAGCTTATGGGAAACAACTTGTAGGTTGTAAGATCTAATCAACGGCACCTGTAATATGGAACACCTGATTATTAATATTTATATTATAGGCTTAAAACTAATCTAATCTCAGGGTGTCCCTACTTTTTCACATGACTGATTTTATTTTATTTTTCTATTTTATTTGAAAATTACTACGAAATGTCAGTCGTATGTGTCATTTGTTGGTGTATATCACCTTTATCTGTAGAGACCATATCAAAGAGGGCGAAATGCTTGTTCAAATATGTTGATTAAAAAACCCAGCAATTTCCATGGCATGTACTTATTTTTTCACACGACTGTATGTCCATTTTATGGTAGACCGGTACGAACTATATATCTCCCTTACTGCATCTACTGTTGCGGCTTTATTTGCAGACATATGTTTTCAGAGAAGTGCAGCATAAGCACTGTGGCCTGAGAAACAAGATAACGTGTTAAAAGCAAATGAAGAACAGCTATGTTACATTTCCATGACATGACTTAAGGCTTATTTCTTGGACAGAAATTCAGGCAAATCAGAATATATTGTTATATATTGGAATATATTGGAAGATGTTGACAATATGAATTCTCAAATGAAAAGCTTTTTTTTTTGTCTAGAACTGCGCTTAATCTGTGTCTGGACAATTGGCCCACATTTATGAACTATTCTTGGGAGTGTGATATTAACAGACCCATCCCTCGCTGCCTTTTATCAGAGCAAGATAGCTGTCATGCCTCTAAAATTATATAGTGCAAAGGCATGTATTCACTTGTATGTAAACGTAATATCTTTGTTCTTTGTCTTCATCCTTTTCCTTTCTCCCACAAACTAGCTCTGCTTTTGATCAAAAGCCAACATCATTAATGTTATCAAGCCTGTTTGTACGCCCTGTGATTGTCCATATGCCACTACGCAACTATGAAGTAGCTCATTAGTGACGATTTAATTGGTGAACAAATGCCTCATTAAAAAGTAGTTTTGTTATTTTGCAGATCATAAAAGATGAACATAATCTAAGAAGGGTTAAAGTACATTTGGATTCCAGATTTCTCTATAAAAATAGAATGTAATCTCTTAGAAAACTCAGAAGAAATAACAGGCCTCTGTGCTTTGTCTTGTGGGCACAGATGCTGAGTGATTCACTATTTCCCTTTTTTTTCATTTTACAAGCAGTGGAAGTGGAAATATAAGGGAACCACCCTAGCTCACTATGCCACATTTTGGCCTGAGTGCTCTGTAAACTAATGTAAAATTTTCATACATCCTCTCAGTAGAAGTGTCAGAGAGTTAATGAAAAAATACAAAACAAACCCATACAAGCCCTCCAGGTGCCCTATGATCATCATCTGCTTCCAAATCAGGCACCATGAATTAACCACAGTTAAACAGACAGAACTGTAGTCATAATAAGAAAATAAGACTGACCTATTTTATGTAGGCTTTTGAAAGATCTAAACAGGATTAAATACTCCAACATTTACATGAGCCATGTGAGGTCTGGTCCACTCAGGCATATCTAAACCAGCCTAAGATTAGGAATGCACCAGTCCGGTACTGATATCGGTCTAATACTGGCTCAAATAGCTAGATCAGGTATCCGTAACAATGGGCTGCTCCGTGAGGCTGATTTATTCAGTCCGATTTTTTTAGTTGCTGGTACACAATCACTGTTTTAATAATAAATGATACTTGTTACATTTTGTTTAAAAGCAATCTTTAAGCCAAGCCTGATGTTGCTCTACACAAAAAACATATTCCAGTCTCTTCCACACAGTGAGACATTCAATTCAACCGATACCCAAAGCTCAGGTATCGGTATTGGAACTGGGACCAAAAAAGTTGGATCGGCGCATCCCTACCCATCTGCATCTCTACTCCAGACATTATTCTTCAGTCCTCAGGGTGTTTTCCACCCACCGAGACAAGAACTGATACCCTTTTCATTACAGTTGGCCTACTGCTTAACCTAGGTCTGACATGCCAGAACTCACACTGTTAAAACTGACCTGCATCTCCAGTCTGAGAAAATAAAGTCATGGGGGATGCCTGCAGTTACAGGAAGACTTTTTTTTTTTTTTTTGAAAAAAAGAAAGTTTTTGCAAGGTGTCAAAAGTCTAGAGCTTTCCCTTCTGTCTGATTAACTCACTGATAATGGCCTGCAATATAATATAAATTTTAAGTTTTGGGAATACAGGGTTTATGATCGCCAGAGTGCTAAAACATTAAGAGTTTGGGCGTTTAAACACATACATTTACCGATGTCCTATCCCTATATGAGCGTGGATCAACTCAGGTGATCTGCGTTTCCACACATTCCTGACCGGCTCGCCGCTTACACTGTGTAACCAAGGGAGTGACGCATTGCAGGTACAAACGGACCAATCAGAAACGTCCGCACGACCGTATCTCGCACAATAACCCTCCGCCGTCAGCTAGTTCTCGTGTCTTTTTGGGCACATTTTTCTTTCATTAAGCCTTAGCTACGAGCATTTCGTTTGCGATGTTTCCAAAAGCATACGCGATTCAGTATACCAATTTTCCCGCGTGCAATTCTGCGATATTTTCGAGAAGCTGTAAGTCAGAATGCAGATGAGCTGGCGGATGGAGACACGCATAGGGGAGGCGTTTATGTACAACCGTCAAGGCGGGTCTACGCTGTACTGGATTTCTGTTCTCCATTTGAGGAAGGATCTCGGAGGGCGGAAGGCACTAAAATATAGCACAATGGTAAGTCGACATTTCTGTTTCCTTTGTGAAATTATCATATTAGGATGATTCGCATTCTAATGTGATTATAGGAATGTATTATGAAAGTAAATAGGAAACGTACGTTACTTTCTGTACGATTTCCATCATCCTTTCCCTAATACTGGTCATCCTGCTTGTAACCGTGTGGCAGCGCAAAAGTCCTAAGAAAACCGGTCTTCGCAGGATATGAGCTGAAGTCCAGCTGTGACAGGAACAGGCAGTTGGATTTCACGTGCCTTCCCCCGTTCATACGTTGTTGCTTTGGTTATCTCGGACTGTAGCCTGCTAGCTGCGTTAGTGAGCTGAGCTAAGTTAGGATGGGGAATGGTTCAGTATGCGCTCTGGAAAGGGTTAACTACCTTTTGGAGTTTACAGAATCACTCGAAGTTGCAATTGAACCCGATATTTTAGCCTGAAACGGTGGTAGTTTGAAGTCATCAGTCTTTCCGACATAGTTGTACGTTTCCTATTTGCGCAGAGTGCTGCTCGAACCCGCCTAAGGTGTCCGTTCATTCATTTACATTAAACGCTACATTGTGTACGCTTACAGCATCACAAACGCTCCCCTTTTGCTTCAGAACTGACGTTTACTTCGAGCAACAGATGAATTCTAGAGAAGCTGATTAGGACATGGAGTTATTTTCCAACTAGTCGTTTAGCGCACCGGGCTTAGGTTGGATTTGTAGTCGCTAGCGGTACCGGCCTTCTAGCGAAACGTTTCAGTTAGCTCACTAGCTAAAGATCACCAGCCCAGGCTCAGGCGCTCGCTTGGTTATAGAGGAGCTGGATTTATTTTACCTCACTGTCCGGGAAAACCACGTGTTTCCTTTAACTTGAGCTAATTACTAACTTGTCGATCACATCTGTTCGAGTTTGTTAGCTGCACGAAATTTAATACGCTTGCTATAGTGTAGCCTATCCCCTCGGGGGTGGTTTGCTTGTAAAGGACGGAACTGGTTTGGTTTCCTTTGGTGACGAGTCTGAAACTGATGCGGAGAGTTCGTTCTAAGCCACGGTGGCCTCACCCTTCAGCAGTAGTTGGTGGGAAGGCGGGAATCGGAGCCTCTTTGTTCAAGGCAAAAAAGGGCGCGCTGGTTCTCGCGGCACACAAAGCTTTTCAGGGGAAGAAAACGACTGGTTCATTTTGCAATCCTAGAATGCTTCAACTTTAGCATTTGCCTAATCTGTGTTTTGTCCTCTTTCATTTATTTAGGCCGATCAACTGACAGAAGAACAGATTGCAGGTAAGCTCATAACCTCACTTCATCGCCCACTTCACTCTTTCTACCTTTGCACATTCCTTCTTGCTTGGTCTGTTGCAGTCCTGCCAGCTCTTCACGTTGTTGGGTTGTCAGCTCGTTTGTTGCCTTTTAAGGCGGGTTCTTGGACAAGCCTATGTGTTAACTCCCTGTGTGCATGAATGGGCTGTCCCACTGCATAGAGTTTACTTCCTCAAAGCTGTCGTTTAGGAAATATAACCAGAGCCTGAATTCTTAGTTGGGACAGTCATTCATTTGTGAATTATTTAATTGACTGCTATTTAAAACATGCTAGACCCCTAAATTGTGGTTTATGCTATGTGTTTTATAGGTCTCCCTGCCATGTGTAGTACATTTTTATTTTAGCTTTTTGGCAAGGCCTATGCAGGTGGAGGGGAAAAAATGTGAGCCTTGTGTAAATTTTACCTTTGTAATAAAGATGTCCTACTTGAAAATGTGTGCCATTTCTACCCACTCTACCTCCACACCTACTTGCCTTTCTCTTAAGGATGCTGATCCTAGCCATGTTGGCTAGTCTAACAGATAATCAAGGCATTTTGTGTGGTTTCTGCTCCAGTAGTTTGTCAATGTTTACAGATGTGTCTGTCATGAACATGGCCTTAAACTGGTTGGGGTGTGTCAGCATTGCCAAGACTCTGGCTTGTTTGTGTGTCTGTACCACAACTCCATTCTGCTCTTTTTGTTGCTAACTTGTTGGTCTTAACAACAATCAGAAAGTCATTGGTTTTAAGATGACCCTAACGTTTATGCTTTCATAAGGGTCAAAATGTATATTCAGTCTTTTGTGTGAAAAGACTAGTGATTGTAGAACAGTATTTTCATGTTTGTCTTTGAGAGATATAGGACCTCTTGCATAACAAAATCTGTTCTACCATCTGTGGGAACATGTAAATGCATTGCTATCCCACTTGTTTTACATTTTAATTTTTTTGCTGTATAGACATAGGTTAATGTACTGTGCTTTAGATGCATTACTTTTTTTATTGCAGTGTAAAAACAGTAAAATAGTTTATCCTCCACAAAGCTGTGTGCTGCAAAGTACAGGAATAGCATTAAACTGGAATGTGTTTAGTGTAAACTCAAGTAGCAATGATCTTTTTATTGCCACATAAATCTGATAATTAAATTGATTCCATTCTTGCCTTTACAGAATTCAAAGAGGCTTTCTCGCTCTTTGACAAAGATGGAGATGGCACTATAACCACTAAAGAGCTTGGTACAGTGATGCGATCCCTTGGCCAGAACCCAACAGAGGCAGAGCTTCAGGACATGATCAATGAAGTGGATGCAGATGGTGAGAACACATGAAACCATTTGGGGTAATTTGCAATAATGAGACTCTTCAAGTCTAAAATACTAATGAGTACAGTGACAGTGGGCATATGACCCTTTACTGTTAACTAGTCTGCATTGTGGCCAAGAGTCTGATTTAATCTTGTCCCACTCAGGTAATGGAACAATAGACTTTCCAGAGTTTTTGACCATGATGGCAAGGAAGATGAAAGACACAGACAGTGAGGAAGAAATCAGGGAAGCTTTTCGTGTCTTTGACAAGGTATGGGCTGCTGTTGCATTTGTCTACTAAAGATATAATACTCCCTTGCTGTGTTATACTTAATGGCTTAAATGTTGTTTTCAGGATGGAAATGGGTACATCAGTGCTGCTGAGTTGCGTCATGTCATGACCAACTTGGGGGAGAAATTAACAGATGAGGAAGTAGATGAAATGATCAGAGAAGCAGATATCGATGGTGATGGCCAGGTCAATTATGAAGGTAAGGAAACCAAATCTTAGTCAAGAGGTTCTTCTAATTTAATGTAAACGCTGCTCATGTCTTTATGGTATTAAAATATATGGAGGAATTAATTCTTTCTGTTTTTCTCTCTCTCTCTCCAGAATTTGTACAGATGATGACGGCAAAGTGAAGGCCTTGTACAGAATTTCTTGTATAAACTATTTGCCTTTTCTTTGTAATTTCTGTAAAATGTTTAATTTTAATTCTACCCATCTCCTGCTGTCCAAAGGAACTGCATGTATAACTTTTTTTTTTTCTTCATATCCTCATTACGGTTTCTTTTTGATTGAACAAGCAGTCAGAAGACCAAGTGATGGGGTATAGGCATGTGTGTTGGCTCGCACTTCCTTTTCTTTTTTTCCCCCCTCCCCCTTTGCTGCCTGCCTACGACCTCATAAATGGAGATACTGAGGGTCCAGCTGACTGACTTTTTCTTGCGTTTTTTTTTCCCCCCCACCTCTTTCTTTCACCATTCTCCCATTTTTGACTTTTGTGGAGGAGCTACTCTGCATGGACAATGGACTAAGTATAAATGCGTTTGGGGGGGGTTTAAACATTGCACTATTGCAAAATCAGTGAATTAAATACTAACGGGTTTATTGGCAGGTACTCGTACACTAGTCTTTTTGTATTTGTTCTGTTCTCCAGGTTGTTACTATGCTTTATAATTAGTTACTTTTTCTTTTTTAACTGCTTATGGCACAGCTGTGCCTCAAACAATCCATTCCAAGTTGTATATTTGTTTTCCAATAAAATTAACAATTTATCCCAAAACTGGTTTGTCATTTGGAAAAACTTTTTGGGGGTAGCTACTCAACCACCCTAACTGCAGTGTTCTGGATTTTAAAGCTAATTCCATTAAATAAAACTACAAGAAGCAAGATGAATTTTGGGAAACACTCCACAGAAAGCACAGTCTTGGCAGTGCTTAAGTAACTTATTACATGCATGCAGGATGGTCCACCATAATTACATGCACTATTTCTGTTATAAGTAAAAGTTTTAGGCTTGTGTGGAGAAGTTCCAGGATTGAGTGTTTTTAAACAGGCTTGTGTGGGAGTGTGCTTTTTTTTTTTTTTTTTTTTTTGTCTTTTCCCCCTTCCATCTGTGGGATACCCTGTTCCACATGGATGCATTCAGTGTGGCACTACTCCTCAGCTGCACTACACTGCAATCTCCTTAAAAGGGGTTGTTGAAAAGTGGCCAGGGTTCCCTGTGTTGGATGTACAAAAGGCTTTAAGGCTGGGAGGCAGAGAGATAAACACATTGCCCGAGTATGTTGTTAAAGACGTGCATAAATGGTGCCGGCTGACCGGGCCTTTTGAAGCAATCAACTAGGTGATGCAGTGTCGGGAGGAGCAACTCTGAGGCTCATTCACAATGCAAACAAATGTGAAGGGGGCAGCGATGGAGACGAGTCATGCGTGAATGACCCACTGTATCAAGGGAGATCTATGTGCATCTCATTTCACTGAGCTGAACGTTCAGGCTTAGATGTTTGTTTTACAAGGTCTCTTAGCAACCATAAATTCCAGTCCCATGGGTAGCTGTGTTCTCCCTTTTCCAGCAGACTCCGAAGGATCATCTTGAAGCTCAACAGAGCACATCATGTAGCTACGCTGCAGGCTGGGGACTGACGTGAGGATCTCTTAGGAAAGAGGCAAACACGTAATTGTATTAACGTGGTTTTCTTTTTTTCGAATGGGGAGATGTACAGTAAGGCCTGCTCTCACTGCTTATAGTGCTGCTTCCAGCAGATGGTGGTTGGCATTTTCTGAGATCAAAAGGCAGTTACAGTCCACCTGCCAGCAGGGCCATGGAGCTGTGTGACATTACAGAAAGCCATGCTATCAATAGCTCAAGCTTACAGGCATGCTGTAGCTGGGTTCCAAAAATGCTACAGCGCAATGTAAACCCAGGCAGTGTGACTTGTTTAAAGCCCCCAAGTCTACAACTTTTTTTTTTTTTTTTTTTTTTTTTTTTTTGCTTCTCTGCACCCCCTACGTCTGAGTGAAAAGAAGCTGATGGGGAAACTTATGTAATTAAAGCTGTAAATCCTCCCTTCCAGGACTTTCCTGCCCATTGGGAATGGGACATGAAAAAAAATTGCCACATTGCTAGAAACAACTAGGGCTTAAAGAGTAAACTCATGCATTAGAACACACTAGCTGAGCTTTACGCAGCACGAGAAATGGGCCGAGTCACTGCGAGGTAGAAAGCATAGCCACATTTCAAATTTTCATCACCGTCTATTCGATTTTCTTTGTAATGGGAGTGTATCATCTCTCAGAAGGGATTCTTGTCCGGTAGCACAGCCGTCTATCACTGAAAGGAGCTTGTGTTGTTGGCATACTTATGATTATAGCTATCACTCAGCAAGGACACAATGCAAGCCATTCCCAGAATGTGTCAGTCACCTCACAGACAGCTCCCCTGCCACACTGACACTTAATAAGATCATCTTTCTCCCCTGGCCCTGCCTGTCCACCCTCACTGCGCGTGGTTTAGTAATCGCTGTGGCCATTATCACATGTTGCTGATAGATTGTGTGTGTGTGTCTGAGTACCCAGCTGCTTCTGTTGTTGCCATGATAAATGAGCAGGGGTGTTTAATGGGCCCCTGTGCCCTGTTGTGGTGGTTATTTTTTAATCCGGTGCTTGGGGATGGTTAGGAAGGGCATGTCTGATTGGCCTTGTTTGTACCAAAGACGGCTTTAGACCAGAGCCACAGAGAGATGAGTAACCCTTTCCCTGAACATAGCATCTTTATTACACCATGATTTTTACATCTTTTGAAAACATCAGCTGCCCTGTTACAGCTGTGGGAACATTTCCAGGTGGAAGAGTCAACATGTGGAAGTGGTCTATGTTAATATTGTTATATCAACTTACAGTTTTTGTGAGGTCACAAAACCAAGAGATTTGAGTAAATATTCTTATTTGGCCTACAACAGTTTAGCTCCACCCCTTCACACAGAAGTTCTAAGAAGTACTGTGATTGGTTAAAGGGTAATTTGCATATTGTAGCCTTTTGCAAGATCGGCGGTATTGCAATATTGCAACAACGATGCTCACATGATACATTGTGCTGTTCTAATAAAAGTTCAGAATGTTCTCTTGAAATGTTGCTGTTTTGGAGAAACAAGATTTTGTTCAGGTCAAGCCTAATGTTAGGAAACATGGAAAAACTGAAATTTAAAGTAAGCTAGGTCCAGTTGCCCAGTGACCTGTTGTTTGATACACTTCGTGACCTCTTGTTGGATTGGCACACTATAGGACAAGCCAACCTCGCCGGGGTCTTGTCCAAGTCAGCACCTGGTCATGAAGCAAGAGTTTTAAAGGAGATAATGTTCGGCAGCCGCTGCTGTAGGGAAGGCTTTTCTGGGCTGGCTTAACAGCGTGCGACTAAATTAACACCTCCTCCTGAACCTCACGGCCTCCCTCCCACTGAAAGGATTGGGTGACACCTGCCTATGGAGTCTGGTGACACGTAGCGTCTCTGCAAGCAGCCTGCCAGGGGGATATCTGATGCTCTTGTGTATAAGAAAACACATCTGTTCTTTATGTTCACTCTCACTGTGTTTTAAACTGATTTCATAGGCAAGACTAAACAACAAACTTTAAACAAACTTAAAAACACAAAGGAGTCTGTTGTATTTCCCATGACGAGAGAAAGTGAAGGGAGAAAATGAAGTCCAGCGATAGAGCAGGGCCTTTCTCATAAAGCTTATTAGGCGCCTGGCCGTGGGTGGCCTGGCGTGGGACATGGTTGGGTCAGAGGCCTGAGTAATCTGCTTTCTTACTGGTGGCTCATTTTTCTTTCTCGAAAGGCACAGATAGAATCAATGTACGCTATTTCTGCCTGCATGCCTGCAAGGGCTCAGGGCGTGGTGGTGAGAGAAAGAAGGGGGATGGGGGGGCCTGCTAAAAAAAGTGGAAAGCAATTAGAATATCACAAAGTTCAACCCCTGGAGGGAAGACTGGTGAGATTTTTTGAAACAAAAGAGCTATGTTCTGAGCTGAGTGTGCAGGGTGTGCAGGAAACAGAGGAGGGAGTGTGAAGCGAGAATAAGAGAGCAAGTGAAGGGGGAGGGTGCGTGTGATGTGACAGTGCAGGAATGTTACCCACAGGGATCTGAAGCCAAAAGGAGCGCACTTTCTGGCTCAGTGGCACAGAAGAGTCTTTTCAGGAATGAAAATGTCATTGGCCGAGATTATGTTAAGAGCCCGTCTCTCTGTAGTATTTGTGGAAGAGAAGCCATCCATGTCTAACACACTACGGAGCACATGTAAACGAAATCAAACAAACCACAAGAGGAGAGGAGTATGGGAAGCTCAAGAGCATGTGTGGTTTTTGTGGCCAACTGGTCATCCTTGTGTTCTCGGTTATAAGTGCTGAAAGAGCCCCAGGACTGGCTATGGTCCTGTCACTGCGCTTAAACCTCTCAGGTCTGATAGTTATGTCTCATTTCCTGCTAAGGACCATGGCAGAATGAGTAAAAGGGGTTTTCAATAGCAAAAACATGACCTCACACACCTATTGGATCATACACTGACGAGCCGCTTTATTAGGTGCACTTACCTTATGTTTACATTCATTGCCTGTTTGATAATATTTATATGATCATAACAGTTACACTGATATGGCAGTGGCATGTTAGTTTGTGTTTGTGTGTTTATGCAGCACAGAGTTTATCGCAGGTGTGCTGCTGGTGTTTATGAACATTGTCCCCTCACTGTCCAATCTAACTTGCTGGTCTACCTTGCAGATGTAAAGTTATTAATGATAGTTCATCTGATGCTGAACAGTCTTGGGTTAATCACTCTAGTACTGACTGGTCAGGTTCTGGCCACAGGACACTGTTGGCTGGACATTTTTGATTGGTGGGCTATTCTCAACGCAGCATTGACACTAAGCTGTGTGCAGGATATACGCACATGCCATTACCATGTTAGTGTTGCTGCTGTGCTGAGAATGAACCAATGTCTAAATGGCACCTGCTTATTGGAGGTCTAGTGGGGGTCCAGAGCAGGGTAAAGGAGTCTAAAAAAAGATGCAGAGAAATATTACCTGTAAACTGTAACAGTAACTGTAAAACGTAAAGTTCAAAGTGCACCTGCATGGTAAGTGGAGAAAAAGGTGGGCAATATGATATTTTATTGTGATAAAAAATGTACATATGTTTTTTGTACATATGCAAATGGTGCATATTTAACCTTGTTTAAGTGTATCTAGTCCAGTGCAGGCATGTAATATATAAATGAAATGAAATTAAAATCCCTTTATTCCCTGCAGTACAGTTTTCAAACCAGCACATTTAGTGGGTCAAAATATCAATACATACTAAATATCCTGATATAACATTTTTTGCTCACCCCTAAGTCTAGTTGATAAAATGGACAATGATGGTACATGTACCTAATAAAGTATGCATGCTCCTGCATTTCTTCTAGTACACAAATTGTGTTTTCTTGTTTTTGCAATTCTCAGTCCCCACAGCTTCTGCTGACACATTCTTTTTCAGTGTGAAAGTATGTTTTGTTGCCTTTCTGAATGACTAAGACTGCTAAACACAAAAAAGAATAATAAAATGCTTTATTGTCATCACTGTAACCTTCAAAGTTCAGTGTGTCGATATAGTATAAGCTACAAGAACTGTCTGTGAAACGTTTTTAGTGAGCTGAATAGTAACAAAGCCTGAAATCAATACTGTTCAATACCATTCGCTTATTTGACATATTGACCTTTTAGACACATGTACAGTGCTTCCCCAGAGACACTGCTTGTGTATGTTTGTAGAATGCAATGGCACCAAGATGGCCAATGATGCATCAAGCCGTTTCATATACTGCAGGCTGACTACAGTCCATGATCTTATCAAACATACCACATAAGAGAAGGAATTCTTCACAATTATTACGCACAGTTTGAGGATCAATGTTTCAATACATGTTTGAAGCACAACACAAAGGTTTGATATTGAGTTTTAATGTTTCATTGGCAAGCCGTGGCTACAGTAATGTAATCATTCTCATGTTAATCCATTTACAGTCGTTGTCCAACTGCTTGGCAGAGTGGCTGCTCATCCTCCTCTCCCTAATGGCCTCGTCCTCTCTAATTGATCCACTACCGCAGTGAGACATTGCGATCAATGGCCAGGCCTCCTCTGGCATACTACTTTTCACTCAGCCAATTACTCCATAAATGTTATTCATACAGGGATAATTCCATTTCGGAGCTCCATACCAGAGAGGATGCATATCATGTTTCTTGGTTTACTATTCGGAAACAATCATCGAACAAAGCTAATGGGGACGCAGACGTACCAGAGACATTCATGACATCCGTTAACAAGCGACATTCATGATGTCACTGAGGAAATGTTGTTTGTTGTTTTCTTATGTATATTTCACTCCATCGTTGTTAAAACATTTTTAACCTAAGCTTGCAGGCACAGCTGGCACAGTGTGGATTGCAAATTTATGTGATGAAAAGGCAGAACCTTTTATGTTTTTGACTGTTTTCGTGTTTACGTTAGAGGCAGGGTCATTGTTGTAATCCTGATCTATTAAGACAGAAATCACTGATAATCCGAGTGACTGAGAGTCCTGACTGAGCTTCTTGACAGCTTTTCACATCTCTGGAGAATGATTTATTCATTTTCACCAGGCCAAGTGTTCTCTCTCTGGCTGTTTTAAGCCAAGAGTGAGTAATATTTTGAGGACAACTGCTCTTCTCAGTTTCTCCTCCAAAGCATCTGGATTTATAAGCCTTAAAAAACAACTATTAAGGGCTTGTAGCCATCGCTGCGGGTTCTGATGCTTTTGGGTGGGAGTGTTCATCGTTGTAAATTCTGAAGCTCAGGCAACCTTGAGAAACATTCCGAACACATTTGTGTTTTACAGAGAGAGTGGGCAGCTAAGAGTTTTGCATAGTAAAATGTCTGTCTGCCTATCCAAGATTAAGTAACTACTTCAGTCCATGCTTGCTTATGTTCAGTTGTCTTTTAATGTAATGATGATGTGAACTGTGTGTGAATTGTTGCTGCAATAACTTTTAGCAGCTTCTGATGAACATTTTTTAAGACTGGTGCAATACCAACCTGACTAGCAATGAACCAATGTAAGTAAGCTTGATTTCATATGCATAATGTTTCTGGTGACTTACTTGATTGTATTTATGATTAAAGCTGCAAGCAATTTGAGTGAAGAATTTAAAAAAAAATACTAGTAGATGGATTTCAGTGCTGCCACCCACATCTGCTCAGGTGTGTGTATAGTACTGTTGCTGATTTGCCTGTGTCTGGGATGGGTTGTTGTTTTTTTAAAGTAAGCTTTGTGTAAGATCTTTATCACCAAGCTTCTTTGGTATGCTGCAGCACTTGTAAGGAAGAGATCAGTGACATCTTTAGTGTCTGTGGCCAGGCCTGGGGTAATCCTCTGATCCATGAGGATGACCCAGGCTTTCTGTGATAGGTGTCTAATCTCTGGCATATGCTCATGCCTATGATTAAAACCCCCACACTGCTTTCAAGTTAGACAGCATCAATGAGAGCAGTGCATTGCACACACATAAACCCCCACACACACTAAGAAAACAATCCACTGAAATCTCCCTGACCTTAATTCAACGTTTTCTGTAACTCCCCAAAGTACAAGGAAATGTATTCAAATAAACAATGACTTGGAGGGCAAGCAGAAAAAATCTAATTATTAAAAATGGCTTGGGAGTATGTTTGACCTTCAGATGGATATTGAAGCTGGAAAGCAGCAAAAGGGAATCAACACAGAAATGAACAGGACAATAGTCCCTGTGCTTTTCATTGCCTTTAGAAAGTCTTGGTGTGACAATGAAGTTGATGGAAAGAAGGAATGGAAAGAATAATAATATGTTCTCCCTTAGATTCCTCCTGAGAAAAAGGCCTAATGTTGTAATGAATTCAGATTTGTGATGCAGATTATAACTATGAATGACAGTGCAACAAGTAAACTTTAATTTCTTTAAAGTTAAGTCATGCAACTAATTCTCCTGCTTCTTAACGATATTTTATTCACTTTTGGATTACATATTTCTTTTAGTAAAACCAAGTATTGTCATTACAAGCAAGATCATTACAGTAAAGAAGAAATATGCATTTCCAGACATTACCAGAACTATCAATAAAGGTCACATGTGAATTATCCATGGCCCCGTACCCCACCTGTACTTTTTTCCAGTGGCTCTCCAGATGAGATGGCCATGACAGGGCTTCAGTAATAGAGCCAGGCCGCACAGTCCTGGTGTCCAGTTCCCCTGCCAATGCTGGCTCCCCTGGATGGATTGTGCTGCTCTATTGAATGACTCGTGAAACTTTGATGAGCCTGAATAGGCCACTGCTCTGTAGACAAAAAGAGAGTGCTGTTTGTCCAATAGTGCCGCTAGCAATATGTTGGGTCAGCCATGGGATGTGAAGCCTGTTGTGTTCATCTGATGCCATGCTTGTACTTCCAAAAAACAGTGGACAAGGGGAAACTTGTGCGTTATGCCAAATGGCACAATCAATTAGGCTTGTAAACAGGGTCAATACCACAGTTCAGCAGAGACAAGAGGAGGAGCGTATGAGTTTAATTTGAACGGTTCAGCTTACTGTACGTGTAAGGCAAAACGTTACTATAGGTCATCCTCACAGATGTCACTCTGAGTAACTTTAGTGATTATTACGTCACTTGCTCAGTATATCCGAACATATATGTGACATTATTAGGGTCATAAAGAATGTGGCTGCATTGATGAAACCGAGCTGTTCTGTTCAGGTTTGTCAAAGTCACTAGAGCTGCAGAGCCTAAAGCTACGAGATCACATACACAGTATATCCACCCAGAGCGTTTGAACACATGATGCAACATGCACATGTTGAGGGAGTGTGGCCACACAAACTTGATACGTGGCCGGTAACCCAGTGGAAGTGGCTGGTAGGCCCTGAGGTACATTTACATACACACACACACACACACACACACACACACACACACACACACACACACACACACACACACAAACACGTTCTCAGTGTGGACAAAGTAGCAAATAGTGAATAAACTGCTTCAAATTGCAATTAGAATATACCTTTTAGTATATTCTTTCAGATTTAAATTTCAAACATGAAACTGACAATTTGTTCATTTTATTTTTTATTTTAGCTTTTCCGTGTTGCAATTTTATGATGTAAACAACATGAGGCAAGTGAGGGAATTAATTCGAACACTGCTGCTACACCTTTGCCAAATGTTGCGTAATTATGACTAAATTAGCACAGCAAGTTGGCACTTCCTTTTGTTGTAGAATTTTATTTGATTAATTTTATTGAAACATTTTTTTCATTTTCAATGTTCATTTTCTGATACCAAAATCTGGCCCATGTATATGTGTATATTATATACATAATTATTATTTTTTTTTAATATTTTATATTAATCTCCAAGATGAAAATGGTCTCTGCATTTTACTCATACAGAGCATTGAACACACACACACTGAAAGCTGTCAGTGGTACATACACACCCATTGCAGTGGGCAACCACACAGCTACAGTGCCTGGGGAGCAGTTGGGGGTTGGGTGCCTTGCTTTCTGCCGTGGGTGTTTTTCCTGTTGGTTTAGGGATTTAAACCAATAACCCTTCAGTTACAAACCCACTTATCTAACCCGTAGGCCACGACTGCCCCAATAAATAATTTAATATATAATAAACAAAATCATTCATGTTGTGACTTTGGCTGATGAAAGTACTGGAAACGTGCTTTTGTGTTTCATTTTAAGCTTTGGGTTAAAAAAATCCAATAATAATAAGAGAATAATTTTAAAAAACAGCCCAAAAAAAACTGCAAATTTGCCTGAAAAGAAATTGCAATCAGCCATTAAATTTCATGAATCATGCATCCCATCATATTAGAAGCACACTGGACACTCCTTGATGTATCCGTAATATTCAGTTACATTACATTAAAAATTGGCCTTATTCATTTTGACCAAAATTATTTGTGTTTGTTGGAGCATAAAAATTATTTGATTCATGAAAACACACTACACTAATTTGGAACGTGTGAGACTGCAAAAGATGCTTGCAACACACAATCTTAAAAAAAATTTAAGCCCTTAATTTGCATATTAGTTCCTTTTAGGCCTGAGACCTCAAATTTGGAACAAAATGTAGAAAAAGAGAAAGCATTTAAGATCTCTCCAGACACCCTCTGTACTTGCACATTTATAGTAAGGTGGCTTGAGATACAATATAAAAGACATGGAAAGAGAATAGAGATGATGTAGGACAGAAGAAGGATTCCGCTAATTCTTGGTTCTTGGCCTATCCCGTGCATGTCAAAACGAAAACAAAAAAAATGCAACGGATCATATGTTCAGAGAAAGAGAAAAGGAATTACACCCTACAGCACAAGCCAGGCATAGGAAGTCCACAGCAGTAGAAGTCTGTCATGGAGATCTTAAGGGCTATACTGGGATCAGCAATGAATGGGGCCATAAGTTAAATAGGAGGATTACACCTCTACCATTGCCCACATGAGTCCTTATCTATATGCCCTGCGTGAGCAAGGAAGAGGAGGAGAAAATAACATACCTTCTTTCTTTCTTTGTAACTGTAGTCATTGTAATATTCCTGTTGAATATCATCATATCTACAGGAGCTTATCAGTCATTATTGTTCTCATGCAGAGAGTCAGACTGCCCAGAAAGCATTCTTGAAAAAGGAAGCTGCTGAGGATCTTGGGGATTATCCATTATTAGCTCCTTCAAGCAGGAGCTCATTCAAATCTAAAAATAGAAAGGCACCATTGGGCCAGTGGGCTAGTGGACCTTGACCCCTACGACATGCCCTATTTCTTTCCTTAGTTTCCCCAGGTCAAATAATTTGATTCATTATGAGTCATCACTCCTCCACTCTTAAAAATGAAAGTTACTGGCTACTACTACAGCTACTGACTAAAATGTACAGTTCTAGGAAATAACCATTAAGTGGTATAGAACCTATATTAGGTTCTTTAACCTCTTAAAGTTTTCACACTCAATTTCATTTAAGAAAATGTCCCTTAAAAATCATGCATTCCTAATGGAAACACAATTGGTTCTTCTATAACATTGCTTTAAATCATCCTTTTGGACACTTTTTACAAGTAGAATCAGAGATGTTTGTAATAGTTATAAACCTAAAGCACAGATACTCACATTTCCTTCACATAACTGAATATTTATCCAAGCTTCTAGAATTACTTCCTCTTTGTATTATTAACTATGATTATGTTTTATTAACTGGTGATTTGTATGTTAGTAATGCATCTGATAGCAAAGTTATGGTTTTTAGGCAGCTTTTAGAATCCTTGGACTTCACATAGTAACTGGTACCACTCGCAACCATGGGCACACAATACATTTAATCATTTCGAAAGGCCTTATTTTATATATTATTAGGCCTGTTGATCTTGCAGTTTCAGATCATTACTGAATATTTTAAAATCAATACTTTTACCTCTAGATCTCTAAATGGAAAAATACATTAAATAAAAAAGCACTATAGTAATGAAGCAGCTGCTGGCATGAGATCTCTGTCCCCCCTGAAACATTAACTGTCCATAAAAAAGTTATTAGTTTTAACAGCTGTCTAAGATTTTGTTCTGGAAGCAATTAAGGGGAAACAAATTATAAAAAAGTACCATGAAGAAATGTGCATGTGCCTCACCTTTAAAGAAACTGCAATAAAGCTGAACATTTGATGAAAAAAACAGTCCATTGTGATGCTCTTAAAACATCTATTGATACTTATAATGAAGCAGTAAGCAGTGAGTGATCAGTTATCAGTACTAATAAAGTGAAGTGAAAGTGACTATTTGTCATTGTGAACACACTCAAGCACCACAACGAAATGTAACCTCTGCATTAAACCCATCACACGTGCACATGTGGAGCAATGGGCAGCTACCAACAGCACCCAGGGAGCAGTGTAGTGGGACGGTACTTTGCTCAAGGGTACCTCAGTAATGCCCGGGCTGGGACTCGAACCTGCGACCTTCCGCTCCCAAAGGCAGCATCCTAATAACACTAGAATATTCTTCCATTCAGTTAATCAGCTTGTAAACTACTTTCCCTCATCCATCTGGCCTGCCAATAAATACCCTTCCATATATGAAGAATATGCCTTATTTGTAAAAATAAAATCCCCAATATTCAATCAAGTATAACTGGGACAGTAGACACAGTCATAGTCTGATCTCAGAATCATAGCCCACATAACACTATTTCCTAACATGAAAGGTGCCAAGTAGCTGATACTTTTGCTTTTGTTTTCTCACGCCTAGACTGTAATGCACTTTTCATAAGATGACCTAAAAATACAATAGGTGATTTACACCTTGTTTAATATGCAACAGCAAGAGTACTTACACACTTGTCTTTTCTGTGTAAGAAATAACTTTAGCTGTGGTAGGATCTTGGCTGACCTGCAGTTCTTAACTGAAGTCTAGGTTTACTTGGACAGGTTTCTTCTGTAGACTACAAAGCACCCATGGATAAAACCATGGACAAATCATGGACAAAGCATCTGCCAAATGCTGTAAATGTAATTTTGTATCTTCAAACATTTTGAAGTGTTGGACAATATGTTTTAATCATCATCTAGTGCTGGTGTGTTATACGTTTTAAAAGTAAAATACAAGAAATAGGGAGAAGCAGCCTTCTGTTTTTTGCACCAAATGTCTTAAACAACTTGCCCTTAGACAATTCTCAGGCTCCTTCTCTTAGTATTTTTAAAAAGCAGCAGAAACATACTTTTTTACTCTTACAGATGACTGGTTTAATGCATTCTGTCCAAGTGTTAAGCCCTTGGGGTTAGCATGGGCACAGAGCCTGTCTCAGTATCAGTCACTGTCTGATTCCTTGTACATTCCTTGAACAGAACAAAAATGCACCCTCAGTAGGAAAACCTCTAAGGGATAATACTAAACACAGAAATGTTTAGCAGAATGTTCTGATCACAGTTAAACAAGTTGAGAAACAATGTCCAGTTGGACACCAGGGAATGCTGGAGAGCTTGTCATAAGCACTGCATTATGTAATACATTCTAACAATCAAAAACAGCAGACCTACAGGCCTCACTAATGAAAGTGAAAGTGAGAGATTATTTGTCATTTTGAACACACCACAGCACAGTACACATTGCACCACAATGAAATGTGACCTCTGCATTTAACCCATCCATGTAGGAACAGTGGGCGGATGACATGGGCAGTGTCCAGGGAGCAGTCCTAGGGGATGATAACTTGCTCATGGCTATCAGTAGTTGTACTGGTCTGGGATTTGAACCCACAACCTTCAGGTCAGAGGGGCAACTCCCAAACCCTTACACTACCACTGTTCTAATATGGATAGGATTAAAATTAATGCCTGAAGTATACAGTCTGCAGAGATGTGTTCCAATGAAGCCTTTCGCTGATAGACAGTCTGTAGCAGTAATATCAGTTATGTTGTTCAATCACATAGCAAATGCTCTTTAAAATTCAATCTTAACACAGAGCATGTGAATCTACATTCAGTGCAAAATCAGACAGACATGTTTCAGTGCTTTTTAAGTAGGTTGTTAACTTGTTTAAACTGGAAGTAGTAAACTGGAGTAGTAGGAAAATTTTAATTTGAAAAAATCTAACATATAATGTGTGCATAGTAACACATTCCGTGTGCTTGTGGAAATAACGTAATGTAAACATTTTGTATAAATGTCCACCAGTCTCTTGAGCCCTTTCTTTGTGGATTTTCTAGTGTGCTTAGGATCCTTATTCTGCTGAAAGGTCCACCTCTGGTTCATCTTTAGCTTTTGCACAAATGGCCTCACAAAATCTTCAATCACTCTTTGATATGATGCAGAATCCATAGCTGATTCAGTGACTACAAACTGCCATGTCTCTCAGGCAGCAAAGCAACCGCAAACCATAGCATTTGTTATGGGTTGTTATGGGTCTACCCTATACATGTGTTCTGTTACTGAAGCCTAACATCCAAGTCAAAAACTGACTGTTTCCTTAAAGTGGAATGAATTATTTAAAAAAAAAGAAGAAAAAAATGTTTTTAAATCCCCTTTAAACACCAAACCCCACATGATAGGTTTAAATAATACATGTTCCATGTGCAGGAGGTTCTAATCAAAGGCACCTAATCTGAAAGAGCTGATTGTTATTTTACATGATAAATGTTGTGTTTCTTTACTTTTCCATGTGACTGATCTGTTTTTGGTTTATTTACATAATGAAAATGGCTGTTAATTTTATGTGTCATTTGCTGGAGTGTAATTAACTAGGCACTGTATCAAAGAGGTAGGAGAAATGTTTGCTTGCTCAAATATGTTGAAATATACTGGAATGGAAGTGTTCATAGTGCAAAATACCCTATGATCGAGCATGTAAGCATGTTTATTGTAAGTTTATCGCTGCCATACATTTTCTTGCATCCTTAAACAGTGAGGCTTGGTGATCTAAAGTAAGAAGTTAGAAAAGAAGATTAAACTTGTCATGAATACAGCACATATGGTTTAAATCTTAGCTAAGTACTCCTGTTGCACACAGGATTGTGTCATTTTTCTTTATGATCTGTTGCATTTATGCTTCATCATGCATGTGCTGTATGAGCTTTGAGTATTGGCAGCAATGTCATTATGTAAACTTGATCGCTAAAAGGTCACCAGACCTCTTCTTCTCTCTCCTCCATACATCTCTGTGCATCCTTTCTGAAAAAGCAATTCCAATGACATAAAAATCTTCAATTATTCACACTCCAATAGTGTAGCTATGCCCTGAGGTTGGTGTTACACTAATGGAGATGGCAGGGTGTTTGTTCTGTGTTATGAACGGATGAGCGGCTCTCTCATTGGTCTCAGAGCAGCCCTGTGTTTCACCCCAATCAGCTTTGCCTGCTCACTGTTTCTCATTAAAACTAAACACGTCGATCCCAGCCGGGGGGCTTACATGTGCCTGTGGACGAGTGACTGGAAGAGAGCAGAAGAAGAGTTCCTTGTTGAAGCTTTGGGTGGGCCCTGAACTCCCCTTTAAGCAATGTTATCTGACCACCAACATCTCATAAATCTGTATCTTTACAAAACATGCCTTGTTATTTTAGCTTGTTATGAAACAGCTTACGTGAATGCAAGAGTACATGCCTAAACCTGCAGCTGTACTACCACCTATATGTTTATGTTCATGATGTACTCTGGACATTCCATTTGAGTTACTAAGAACGCCTAGCAGGGCCTTTGTGGTGTCACTCAGGGCATTTGCTGTTGACAGAAGAGAGGATCCCTCCAGCAGATTAATGAGGAGCAGTTTGCTCATCCCCTTTCATGTTTTCTCTTGTCACACCCTTAATTATTTACCAAGCATCCTCTTGTTACAGAATGTAGAAAAGCACAGTTTTAAATGTGTGCATTTCCTCACTGCTCCCAGCTGACATGAATGTTTAATGAGACAAGACAAGGAATTAGAATAGAAGAGAGCACTAAAATTATCTGAACTTGTTATGTTATAGCTATTTACTACCGCCAAAGTAAACCGTGACATAGGCAGTTTAAACACCAGTATGAATTGTGAGTTAATTATCCAACACCACAGCTTATGTGGCTGGTTCATCTGTAAAACAAAGGCCTGTAATAACAGCAGCAACGCTTTTCCTTATAACAGTGTATGAGACACTGTAATGCCACATTACCACTGAGCAAGAAACTCTCATGTTGAATAGCAAACACAGAAATGCAACCAAAAGAGGAACTGTTGACCAGTTCTCTGCTAGTACAGCAAATGGAATGGGAAGAATTTGCTTGGAATGAGATGGTCTTTGGAAATACAGTATCATGACACTCACATACTCACACCCATACACAAACTGAATGATGCAATGGCCTGAAATATGGAAAACAATTACTATCCACCTCTCGTAGTATGCTCTAGCAAGGTCTGGAATAAATTCTCTTTAACGCTATTCATAGAGGTTCCATACTTACCATTGTCTATTACATTCAGCAGAATTTTTTTAAAGGTCTTGCAATTAAAAACAATCAGTAATTTAAAAGATCAGAGGCATAGGCCTGGACCTTCTGCTTAATGACTGTATAGAGAACATACACAAAGTATCAATGCCTGTTCAAAAAGTTCATTTTAAAAGATGGTCATATCCTATATTTTCCTCATATCTTGTGGTCCATTTCCGACCTTCCTGTGGGTGTTTACCAAAAACACTCATTGTTTATGTTTATATTTCCAGTCTCTCTTGATGCTTCAGTTTTCATTACTTTGCCTTTAAGATTGATATATGCAAATTATCTTTTCCTGTTCTAAAAATAGCCCAGGCTGAGACACTGTTCATAACTTCATTGTGACTGAGTGAGGCTGAACTGTTGTAGGATGTCCGAGTGGTCACACACAGCAGTGCTGATGAAGCTGCTGCTCGCTGTGCAGTTTATTGGCCACATCTAACCTGCTAGTCCACCTTGCAGAAGTTATTGATAATAGTTCATCTAAAGCTGAACAGTTTGTGTTAGACATCCACTAGTCATTCTTTTGTGATTCTTTTTGTTTTGTGTTGGATTCTCAGTCCAACTGCAACACTGAGGTGTTTGAAAAAAATCCAATAGGACTGTTGTGTAATTCACACACATACATGTGCGCATACACACACACACTTTCACTGCTATGCAGATGATGCAGAGAAACAGATGGACAACGGTCTGTCATTGTAAACTATAAGTGCAACTGTATAGTAAGAGGAGCTGATAATATGGAAAATGTACATACAAAGTGTAAGTTATGAAGTGGGAAATTGATGTATGTAGAAATAATGGTTCAATATCACAAAAGCAATGAAGTGGTTGTTTCTGCAGCTTAGTTTTCATATATCACAGCCACCCAGTTTAATTCACAAAGGACCAGTTTTGCTGCAGGTCTTCATTACAAAACACACCCCTGATTGTATTTGTTTGATCAGTTGGCCTCAGCCCTTAAACAAATGATTAGTTTTTTTAGGTGTGGTCCTGCTTGGTTAGAATGAAAACCTGCACCCACAGTAGCCCTTTGCAGATACGACTGGACACAGTTGCCATAAAAAGATCATAGAGTATGATTTGAAATTATAACAGTGTTAAAATATTACACTGGACTCTTTTATATTTAAAAAATGATACAATTTGATTCTTTAGTTCCTGGGATATTGACTATTTAAGATACTCTTAAAATCATGGGCGCCAGCTTTTTTCACAAGAGATGTCTCATTTATGGATTAATCAAATCCTGATTCAATGTTCAGCACCTGCAGCCTTTAGGCTCATCAGCTGGATGAATTCAGCTAATCTGACTGACCTCAAGATGAACTCACTGTAGCTGGAATAACCCAGATGTGGCATATTGCAGGAGAAAGTGTTTGTGTGTGTGTTTGTGTGTGTGTGTGTGTGTGTGTGTGTGTGTGTGTGTGTGTGTGTGTGTGTGTGTGTGTG
>JBBPDA010000105.1:42169300-42184739 GCA_037974385.1 Arnoldichthys spilopterus | reverse complement strand
TGTGTGTTTGTGTGTGTGTGTGTGTGTGTGTGTGTGTGTGTGTGTGTGTGGGTGTGTGTGTGTGTGTAAGTGTGTGTGTGTGTGTGTGTGTGTTTGTGTGTGTGTGTGTGTGTGTGCACATGTGTGTGTCCACACATGTGTGTGAGAGAGAGATATTAAATTCATGTCAGTGCTGCCATGACCCCTCTTTTACCCTTGCCCTTCCTCTTTACATCCCATCACATTATCAGTGTTTTGCTAGTGAATGAGGACATAGGCAGAGAGTGTCAAGTGGGGGCTGTCCTTAGGCATTGGGGGAGGGACCTTAGAGAAGTATAGATTAACAATTAGACTGTGTGGAAGACTATCAGCTCAGGTGTGGCCTTCTGTGACTGTGAAGGACATGGACTGACTGAACCAATTGTTTTTAAACGAAACGTTCTAGTCTACTGAGTATTTTCTATCTGTGTCACTTCCTGATCCCCCTGCCTAATTAGGCACCACTCCTGTTGCCTACCAATGTAGATACGTATAGGTAATGGATGGAGGAGATGGAGATGTTAAACCGATGTCACCAATAATTGATGTTTTTCAGGCTGAGAGAGGGCCATAGCCAAGTTAAACAAAATTTTTGCATCATATTTACTAGTGTTTTTTTTAAACATTTAAATATTTCCGTGCATAACAGCATGCGCCCTCCTCCACAATATCTTCCTTGGGGCTGGTGACATTGTGGCCCACAAGGATGACCCTGAGGAGGATATGGCAGAGGATGAGGGGAAGAGTTAAGTGACAGTGATGCACCCTGGTGGGACCAACTGTCAGCGGAAGTGTCTGCCCTGGAGTTCATTGTCCATGATTATTTTTAAGAGGCAAGTTAAAGAATTGTAAAGCTGTGATTCTTAGTTTTATATAAAATGTTTTGTAGATCTAAAAAATTGTATTTCTGAAAAGATTTTGCTGACATGGCAGAAAGAAGCTATGGTTAAGCTCCATTATTGTTACTAGTCAATGGATTTAATCATATTTAGCTTAAAAACATTGAAAGTAAGTTGATACAAAAATATTGGTAGAAAAAAAGAACATTCTATAAGGCAGTTCTGACAAGACAGTTGAACACACACACACACAATGTTGTCTTTAAAACACATGTAATCATATTTGTGCTTTGTTACAGAAACAACAGTGATTAGATAGGGGGTTAACAAAGAGTTTGTTGTGATTCATATTTAAAATTGATTATTAGACAACTGAGAAATAACAATTTAGATCAAATAATTTTTAATCTATTTGTCATTTTATTAGAACTGACTGGCTGGTAAGAGATATGACCTTTTCTAAATAATATTATATCATTTTTGCAGTATTAATAATACTGTGGCTTTATCTTTCATTTCCTTTGAGTTTGAGATGCTAGCATTGCTCTGAGTTATATGCAGGTCATTGTCCACTGCAGCATTACCTCAGCCAGTCTGTAACCCCACCCTATTAATTTATCCTGTCATCTATAAAATTTTATTACCAAGTTCATTTAAATAATATTCTTTCTCATTTTCCACTCTCATGCAGACCTTTGGAGATGTTTCATTTTTATTGCAGTCATTTTCCAGCAGCTTTTCCTACCTCCAATTATTAAAAGATTAGTATTTTCATGTTGCACCACTTCCAGTTAATGCATAATAGAGCATTATTTTTAAAAAATCCATTTAAAAAAAAAGTTCCCAGTGGTATTTCACAACTGCTCAGGGACAGTACAAATAAATCACATAATGAAAGGGATGATGAGAAGAAAGAAAACAGCAAAGCCAGTTGGATC
Organism: Arnoldichthys spilopterus; assembly: GCA_037974385.1. Taxonomy (NCBI): domain Eukaryota; kingdom Metazoa; phylum Chordata; class Actinopteri; order Characiformes; family Lepidarchidae; genus Arnoldichthys; species Arnoldichthys spilopterus. The sequence goes on along the minus strand of JBBPDA010000105.1, from coordinate 42,182,944 downwards.
AGGAAGGAAAATAAAGGACTTTGAAATATTTAGCAGTCAGAGTGATTATAAAATACAATAATAAGAATATAATTAATACAATTATTAATAATAATAATAATAATAATAATAATAATAAAATTAATTATGAAATGTACACTGTATGTCAGTTTTACTCTCACACTCTCTGAGAACATACTCTATGTTAAGGCTAGAATTCTCCAGCCTCCTCCCTTCTGTGCCTTAATTGGTGCAGAGAGCACATGGGCATGTTTTAAGTGCCTCACATGCCCATCAGTCTTTGGTAAAGTCACTGGGCCTTGGCTTGGGTCAACAGATGCCAGTATTAAAAAAGCTGGCAGTGGAGAAAAGGGCAGCAAACGTTTCACAATGACAGAGTGTGTATCACAGAACAATTCAGGCCAGCAGGACCCAACCTGTTTACAAATCTCTGAGTCCCTAGTGTGAGGCTGACTCATGGGGAACAGCTGTCTGTCCAGTAAACATCAGCTCCCTCTCTTTCCCAGCTGTTCTCACCTTACTGATGCAGCTCTTTTTCTGATTTTCTCTCTCTCTCTCTCTCTCTCTCTCTCTCTCTCTCTCTCTCTCTCTCTTCCTCCCAATTCTCTTTTATCACTCTATCTCCCTATCGTTTCCTCTCAGTCTTTCTGTCCATCTTTCTGTCTGTCTCTTTCCCCTCTCTCTTTCCCTCTCTCTCTCTCACTCTCTGTGGATGTAATTAGTCTGGTTGCTAGAGGATACCTGAAGGTTTGTGGGTTCTGCCAAGTTATAAAAAGCACACTTTGCATCAGCTAATCAGCTAGAAATTTCCTCTTTACCATGAAGCCAGAAAAGAGCAAAAAAGGTGGTGAGGACACAGTGGAGTGGAGAGGAAGGAGGAAAAGTAGTAAGAAAGAATCTGGTGTTTAATGTTTTTTGTAAAAAGTTTTAAATGCTGAACTGTCATCATTCCCTCCTTCAGGCTGCATTTCTCCCCATGACTTGACTACAAAAACAAACACACCTTTACACAAGAGCACCCCTGAGTAATGTAATTCTGTACGAGACACAGTCGTCATCGCCGCCCTCAAATGACTGCTAAAGAAATGCTTCCAGGTAAAGAGCAGAGGGACTTGTGCATATGTGTCCAGGGAACACAGTTTTCTCATTTCCTGTTTATTCGTGTTCCACTCCAGCACCCAACAAGGATTCAAGTGGAAATAAGTGTGTTGGGAGTTGATGGTGTGCAGCTGAGGGGCATGGGGGATAAGTGGTATACAGAGAGATGGTATAGAGAGAGAGACAGACAGACAGAGAAAGATTTGATAGAAGAGTGGTAAGAGATGAGGGAGAAAAGACAAGCTGAAGAGAAAAATAAAAAGGATTAGAAAAAAAAGGTGAGAAGGATACAGAGAGAGAGACAAGCAGACAGAGAAAGGGATAAAGATAGAGAGAGATAGAGATAGAGAGAGAGAGAGAGAGAGAGAGAGAGAGAGAGTCAGAAGCAGAGAGTTAGAGAGAAAGAGGCAGAAAGTTAGAAAAAAAGAGGCAGAAAGGGAGAGACAGAGAGAGAGAGAGAGAGAGAGAGGTCTGCAATTACAGTCTGAATCCGTTACATGGTGACTCATTATGAGTGCTACTTCTTCCATAAAATCACATAAACTCATTTTAATATTCGCACTGAAGTCACACTCACAGATACACTCTGCTCATGCTCACGCTCTACTTTGTCTATGTGTGTTTGTGTGTGTGTGTGTGTCAGTGAAAGAGAAAGAGAAAAAGAGAGTGTGGCAGCTGAAAGCCATGGGCAGTAATGAGAGTAGATCGATACTGAAGTGCATTACTGATGTTTCCCACTCAGCAGTCAGATGCTGCCGTGCAGCTTTTAACGAAACCTGTCTGTCCACACCCTGACCACAGATACACACAGCCACAGTGGATCAGACGTTCAGCTGCAGTATCAAATACACACCCACATGCTGATGCAGCTGGTGGATGGCTCTTTTGTTTGAGTGAAGATACACTATGTCCAACAGTACGTGGACATCCCTTCTAGGAGCACCCGTCACTAACAATGACATACAGCTTATGTAATTTCCATAAAAAAGCATTGGCAATAGAATGGGATGATACACAGCAGCCACACAAGCGGCTAAGGCCACCATCCCCAATGCCAAGCAAGCGCTCCCAGCCCTGGGATGTGGGTCAGTGGGCCTGTGTCCTCTAGAGTGGAGGAGCTCTATGCAATAAGTTTGGCATGAGTTGGAGTGGCATTTGTTATCCAACATTAGTACCTGGTCTCAGTAACAATGTTGTGGCTAAAAGGCATTACATCCTCACATGATGTGTCAACATCTAGCCTTCCCAGGAGTCTAGAGCCTTACGGCAGCAAAGGAGGGACAAACACCTTACTAACTTGCTCAGCAAAGTTCAACTGCAACCAGATGAAGTGAAAGTGACTATTTGTCATTGTGAACACACTCAAGCACCACAATGAAATGTGACCCCTGCATTTATATGTTGCACCATGGTCCTTACTTTGTAGGTTTACCCAACTGCTGATAACAATAAAGTAACCTTTGACCTTTGACTTTTTAATACCCTCAGTTTCAAAGAAATATGAAATAGGTGTCTAAAACATTTGGACACTTAAAGTTTTTAAATGAGGTGCTGTTCCAGGACAAGCACAATAACCAGACAGGGAGATCCAAGCTGTTTCCTCGTAAAGAACAATAGAATAACTTGGCTTCATGGAAAAGAACTGGAGAGAGACAAGTAGAGCAAAATGAATTGTGTAAGGCCTGCTCCAAAAATACCCCCCTGCTGCCAACCCCCACCAGCAGGCAGTGCAGTGAGTCATCCTACCCCCTCACTCTCATCTCCAGTATCACTGAGACAGGCTGGAGCACTCCGCTGCTCAGCTGTGTTACAGCCATGCTCACGGCAAAAAGAGAATGCTTTCATGGCTGCATTAACACACACATATCAGTTGTCACATGTCTATATATTAGTTGCTCAGTTGGAAGATCAGAAAAGTACAATATGCCCTAAGAGCCCTAGTGCCTCCTTAAAAACCTTAAATGAAATCTTCTTTCTTCCATACCATGACATTTCTGAGTGCAGCACAGTGTAAGGGAACTGGGAACTAGCAGAGTTTTAATTGGTGAGGTTAGTTTGAGTGAGAGATAAAACATGATTTTATTGGTTGATATTATTTTTTGCCACTTGCCGCATGGTCATCTAATCAAACAAAATGGTAAAAAAAAGATTGTACTCTTTCAAATGACTTGCAATTGTGATTTGTTCTTAATTTGAAAATGGATATGGACTAACAATAAAAACAAATCTTATATCATGTTTCACATGAAGTTTAATCATTGCAACATTTGCAAACATGCCAACTTGTACCTTAATGTGGTCTCACAGTAGCTTAGTTAACATTAGATAGTTAACATCATTGCTAATAACTAATCATTATTATATTGGAAAAATGCAATACTTGGAGCATAAAAATTGCAGCTAAAGGCTACTGTTAGCAAGGTTATTTAGAGAGAGGAAGACCTAGCAATCTAGAGATGATAAATCATTTTGGCTTCTTTTCTGAAGTCTTTGTAGTTCTCCAATTGTCTAACCAATGCTGAAGATTCGCAATAACATACCTTTACTGGGTAGAACTGGTTTTTTTTCGTATTGGTGAATTCCTGTATATCAGGTACCAGGCTGTATTCCTCCATAGAAAACAAGTATCATCACCCATGAGTGATCAATTCTAAATTCAGTTATTAGCTTGGGGTGACCTTTCTGTGTTCTGCCCCCACACCTAGTCCACAAATGACCATGTCCCTCAGGAACAACCATCAAGAGGTAAATTTAACCGGTGGAAAGCACTAACAATAAGCCTACCTATTAATTTCAATGATTTGCTGTCACACTGTGAAAGAAGTCTAAAATCCTAGAATGAAAGCATCTTGAATCCTGCAGCATTCTGATTTTTAAATGCCTGAATATATGATACCATAAATGAAAGGGTCTATAGTGGCACAGTGAAAGGACATCACTAAACCAAAAAGTGGGCTTGCTTCTATTTTTATGAGGTACATAGGAAGGTCCATCAGGAAACATGTGTCAAGCCCCTACCTTTGTTCCAAGGAAAAATGTTGACTAATAATACAGGTAGGTAAAAACCTTGGTAATGCCATTCACATCTAAAAAATTTCCCTGCAAATGATGAACATTTGAAGGACCTTTTAACTGCACTGAGAGAAGCTTGCCGGCATTACATCCCAGCATATGGCATCTGGCCTATGAAGACTCTTCACACTGAGAAGAAGTCAAACAAAGCTGTAAGAAAGAACCATTTCAAGAGACATCTGACATCAGGACAGAACTTTAGCAAAGATTCAATGCGAACTAATGCACACAAAAAAAGAAAAAAGTCAACATGTGTTTCAGATAAAATCATACTCAAGCTGAGAAAGAGTCTGCCAGAGACATCAGCATGCAGCGTGTGTATAGCAGCAGATACTGCACTTGCTAAGACAGTGTGTCTTGATTTGACATTGCTTAAAATCGACTCATGACTCATATTAAAATCACACACAGAGATAATTGTAAACATGGCTCATTCTCTGCCTACTGATCTGACTATCAAATATTCATCAAAGAACTCATAGTGAAAAGCTCTTAGAATTTTCTATATTTCTGCTTAAATAAGACCTAAAACATCACCAGACTTTCACATAAAGCCTAAAATTGAATCCAATATTAAATATTATTTTATGTTACCTAAAATATTTTTTTGGCCATTAATATGTTGTGATTCAGTATTACATGTCTCTGAGTGGCAAAAGTGTGTGAACCTTTGCTTTCAGTAATTAATGTAACTGCAACTAAATGTTTCTGGTAACTCTTGAACAGTTCTGCACTTGGATAAGTTTTAACACATTTCTTCTGTACAGAATAGCTTAAATATAGCGTATTGCGGGGAAGCTGGAGCAATCCCAGTCCTAAGGCAGGGTACACCCAGGACATGAGGCCAACCCATAGACAGACAGATCCTTTAACCATTTTTTGGTAGAATGATTTGTGTACTAAGGGTTGTTGTCTTGCTGCATGACTCACCTTCTTTTATAATTCAGTTCACTAACCAATGTCCAGACATTTTACTTAGAATATGGATAATTCAGTAAAAGGTATAATTCAGAATTCACTGTTCCATCAATTATAGCAAGCTGCCCATGCCAAGATGCAGCAAAACAGGCCCAATCCATGATACAATCATCAAAATGTTTTACAAATGGGTTAATATTAGGCATTTCATTAAACCCAAAATATCCTGAATTGGTTTCATATATCCACAAAACATTTTCCAGTAACGTGTCTTTCCATATGAACGTTAGCAAACTGTTGTACAGAAATGTTCTTTTTCTTAAAACCCTGCCGTGCACACCATTGTTGTTCAGTATTAAAAAAACTTGATTTATAAGCATGGCCATTCAGATGCATACAAAATAAATATCATGTATACTTTTCAGATTTTTTCAGAAGAATTTAGAGAAGGCCTATGATTTCTGGAAATTAAAAACAATTTGGTTCTGGTTTTAGGACAGCCCACATACAACTCTTCCACTGTTGTGTTTCAAGAGCCACTCATTGTGTTATGAGAAATCTCTACTGGTGAGAGAGCAGGGTGTGAAGTCAGACTGCTGGTCAGGCACTGAGCTCTCCTTCCCACGGCATTTTAGTGCCTTGTCCAGTCTCATGGACTGAGTATTATTGGCTATATGTTCTCTAATTAGCTGACAGATATGGTACAGCAAGTAAACTTGTATTAGAGAAGAGCACTGGGAGATCACATCACTTCCTTAGGCAAGACAAGAGCAGGACAGCTGAACCTCCCCTCTGCACTGTGAGACCTACTTGGCACATTGACCCAGTAATCGGAAATAGTCCCTAGTCAGTGAGCAGTGTGCGGGTGGCCATGCATTTTCCTTATATACCTTTACCCCTCAGAGAGAGAGAGAGAGAGAGAGCACTGAAGTACTCGGTTCTCTATACATGATGTCCATATTGACCTAAATATCTTTCAGACAGTGTCTTTAGTGTGGTTTTATTGGTGCTTCTCTTTCGGGTACACTGCACATAAACCTTTAGTTTTTATTTTTGTTAAGAATGATTTTCTTTGGACAGCCCTCATAATGGCTTCATTAACTTATCCAAATCATTTGTAATCATTTGAAAATGATTATGTTCTTTAATTTATAACAGCTAATTAATTCTAAGTTTATGCTTGTAAATTAGCTGCAGCGCTGTCCATTTGTCCACACTGTCAACACTAAACAATAATGATGACCAATGTCCAGTCTTTCATCACTTTAGTTTTTTTTTATAAATGGCCACCATATTTTGAGAGATGTTTTCTTTTTCGTTACTTTCACGATTGTACTACCAGTCCATTCACATGAAATAAAAACTATACCTGAAATAAATATATGTCAAATATATGTATCGTTCCTTTGAATTCTGTGACAGCAAAGGTTTTCTAGCCACAGACAGCCAGAAGTGAACATCAACCACCTCTGTTCATCTTATCTTTGGCTCATCAGTGCCAGTTTCAGCATTAGCCCCTCCTGCATTTTAAGACATCCCATCAGAGCACAGCATTAAGATCCAACAGCAACAAGGCACATTCATGGATCTGTAAGTGTCGTTCATGAGGCCTTTGGGAAGATGCGTATACAAAAACACAACAAAGTACATATTTCCCTAGGAGGCTTTTCAGTGCTTATTTATTTTTGCAAATGTTGGCCCCATGGTGCACACTCCAGTCAGCATGAATCTCAGGTCTGTGCAAGACAGTTCTCACAGTTCTGTTGCATTCCTTCTATGCTGCCAATTAGTAACTGGATTTAAACTTTTCTGGTATGGTAAGGGAATAATTACAGGAAAACATATAAAAAAAAAGGTTCTTAAGTTCAGATAATTAAAAAAATGAACCATTTTGTTCATTAATCATAAAAGGCTGTTTGTAAGAAAGAAAATAATTAAAATGATAAAACATTAATAAATTATAGTTACAAGATTTGCCATAATGTACGAAGACATTGCAGTTCTACCTCTCATGTCTACCAAGCACTGCTCAACCAGCAAGAATAATGATGCATGCCTATATGAAGAATTTCCCCCACTATTTCCTCTCTAAGCAAGAAGTTACGGATTATGTAAGTATGCTCTACACAGTGCTTGCCAGGGCTACATAGTTAGCCATATCTCTGGATGAGTCACATATCCTCAGTGTGATATCAGCTTATTCATATTGCACACACTCCCCCAATCGCACATTCTGTCACTCCTATTTATACTTCATCCTAGTCCCTGACCATCCAGCTCTCACAGCTTTACCCCATTAATCAGATCTTAAGAAGATCTTCTGTTCCCACTGGCATGAACAGAACCAGCGTGTGATATTCCTCGGCATGCTGATGGAATACTGATGAGAAATTTGTTGATGCCTTTGTAGTCATTAGGTCTGCATGTTGAAATCTTGCTCATTGTTGCTCTTCTGGATCTCTCAGTTTTATGTGCATCCCACATTGTGTTAGCGCCCACCTACAGGACAAAGCTCCTTTATCACAGTTTTGTTCAGTCATATGTAACTTACTCACTTATATGTTTTGTGTACAAACCTTCCTTCGAAGTGTAACACCAGACAATGTAATGTGTAGTTATGATGGAAAAGCAATTGCACATTATGCTGCTAAATAAAAGAAGGAGGATATGATGTACTTTGCATTACTAAGAATTTTACTCACACAAGTGCTTATATACACATGTAAATACAATCACCATTTCCAGAAAAGTAAGGACATTTTGTAGAATACATTAAAAGCAAAACTCTAAAATTCATAATACTCTTGAACCTTTATTTGACAAAAGTACAAATAAACAAAGGTTTAATAATAATCACAATAATAAATGTTTTGGCCAACAAACGTGATAGTATTTTGGTAATAATAATAATAATAATAATAATAATAATAAATATAACAATATATTTGTGTCTGAAAATGATAAATAAATACACACATATAAATGCAGGTGCATACTCATTCACACACACACACACATACACACACACACACACACAAACACAACAAATTTGCTCCCATTTCAAATATTCTGCTTGTTGACCCAATTAGAGACTCTTCTCAATCTCTGAACCAATCAAAACTTACCATGTGGTAGGAATCCCCGTCACCTTGGCAACTATGAGGTCACACTCTCCTCCAGTGTGTTCACCCAATTCAATGTGCAGTGGCTGAAGGCTTTGAGTAAATGAGGCTTTGGTTGAAGACTTGTGAAATGCAATTTCTCTCCCCTGACAGAACAGCTGCATGTGCATGTCGGAGGCATTCATGCATGTACATTAAAGCACAGGATAGCTAGTGTGTCCCAAGCTTGTTTTTATGCAGTTTTGTCACCTTTAAAGGGGGTATTTCCCCTATCCTGAGTGTTGCACGTCGCTGTGCGTTTGCATGCATGTCCTGAATATAAAGCATTGAATCTCATTTCACTCTCATTTCAAAATCAGCTTCATGCTACATGAGAATACAGACAGAAGTGTTTGCAAGAAGCAAAAAGCTACACTACCGAAGCTGGTACAGATGTGTGTCCCTGTTTCATGTAGATAAGTTCAGAAATCATTGTTTTCAGACTAGTTACTATGTGTTGTCCATGTGTGCTGATTGAAATCCTCTTGCCTAAGGATAAAGACACTGGGGAAGAAAAGAAAGGACAAAGATGCTTGATTATCCTCAATGTGAGGATGAAATACACAGTTTTCTCAGGTTCTCCATTAGCTATTATTATTCTCCAAGTGGTTCCACTCTTCATCCATGTTTAACGAAACATCCCTTTCACACAAAGGAAAGCACTTGTGCTTGTTAAAATGTTAATGATGGCACCAATAAATGAATTGAAAATGAAAATGGCCCCTACATGTTTTATGAGAACTGCTGGCTGCCTACAGCACACAGAGGAGACCAATGCGTACACAGGGATTTGGGGATGGGACATAGAACTAGGGGAGAGAAGAAAGGAAAAGAAAGGGAGAGGGAAAATAGGAGAAACAATGAGAAAGCTGTGAAGATGAGCATAGAAGAAAAGTCAAAAGCAGAAAAGAAGGAGGGTGTAGAGGACTATCATTTCATCCCATGCTTTTCCACTCCCCCTTGTCCCTTTTTGTCTCACTTGGTGAAATGTTAATATGACAGAGAGCATAAGACAGATCCGTGGATCAAAAATAGGTCAGAGGGAAAAGAAAAGAAAGAAAAGAGGGAGTAAGGAAGAACAGCTTGCTTCATGATTTAACGAGAGAGAGAGAGAGAGAGAGAGAGAGAGAGAGAGAGAGAGAGAAGCATTTTTATACACTAATGGTACTTTGAGACTCATTACTACATGGAGGCTGAACATAGATCACTTTCAACAGAATGAATGTAAGTGATTATGGTGTGTGTACTTGCTCCTATGTGTCTGAATCTCAGCCTTCACCGCTGTAATACACAAGACCTGGCATGCTTTCATGCAGTGTAGGTCAACTGCATACATCAGTACAGTTCAGGCCAGTAAAAGGAAGAGTTTTCCTCCCTCTTTCTCTCTCTCTCTCTCTCTCTCTCTCTCTCTCTCTCTCTCTCTCTCTCTCCCTCTCTCTCTCACTCGCTCTCTCTTGCTCTCTCTCCATTTCTCCCTCTCTCTACTTTCGCTGTTGTAGAAGCTAATATGGGAATTGGAGGGGGAAGGGATGCAAAGCAGGGGCAGCAGCATGTGAGGGACTGTCTTACACAATCAGAGTGAGAGAGAGAGCAAGAAAGAGAGGGCGTGAGGAAGTGTGACAGAGAATGAAAGCAAAATAGAAAAAACAGAGAGGGCAAGAGGCAGGAGAGAGAAATAGAAATAAAAGAGCAAACTATAGGGGAGAGAGAGAGAGAATGAAAAATAGAGAAGAGAGAGGTTAATGCAGGAACAAAATGACTCAGATACTAGCAGAGGAACCGCTGTATACACACACACTCACACCCACACTCGCACACCATCCTTTGACATTTCTGGTATCCCTTTTCATAGTCAGAATTCAGGAGGGACCCCTACTGTTGTAAAATGATTTTAACTGAATCAGCACCTCCTCTGACATTCAGCTATCACAAATTTACAAATGTTAAAGAGCATGTGCAAGAGCAATATCTTATACAGCAACAGTACATAAAGCCCCAGTGGAGGGTTTTAAAATTCCACAGAGTGCAGGCCACTGGCAGATCAAGCAAGCTAGCTACATCAGACACTACAGAGATCCTGCTTGGGGGGGTGTAGAAAAAAAAAAGCATTTTCAAGTACAGCAAGCAAGCATATGTGCTGAAGGGAACGTGTCTGATGGAAGAAGTCTGGGTGCAGCTATCTGTCAAGTGTGTGATCAAAGACCCTTTGATGATCTCATAAACTGAGAAATATCAATATCTTGTGTGATCAGAAGATGATCTGTGATCTAAATTATACAGTACGTAATAAGTGATCTATCCATGCCCCACCCACAAATGTGTTCTTTCATAAAATGAGAAATTTGTTGCAATCCTAGGTTTGTGTTGCTCCAGCCAATCAAAATCAGGCAGATTATAAACAACAAGAAGTTGCTGCTTAGATAATGTTAGCAAAATTGCACAACAAAAATTCTACATCTGATTTATTCTACAATTGATCTATAGTAACAGATATCTCATGCAGCATAAATATAATTTGAAATAAATAGCACCCTCTAAATATTTATTTTACAGAAACAGTCATTTGGTGGAACTGTATTTTCGCCAATGTTCTTGTCTAATTTGGCTACAATTGCTATGAAAGCTTTCATTTGTATTCAGCAAAGGTCAGTTCAGTGGAGCATTGTGATGTCTTTTACATTTCACTACCTGTATTATATACAATTGTTCCATAAAACACTGTGATGTGTTATACAGAACTATGTAGTAGTTCTGCAAATAGGAAAGTTCTCCATTTTTGCTTGATATAAGACAGCTACTCAAAAGTCTGTGGCCACAATTGTCTGCTTCTGATGTGCCACACAGTTTCAATAAGAAACAAATTTGGATTGGCAGCAGGCCAGTCAATCACACACACTCTGTGTTTATAAAGCCATGCTGCTGTAGCCCATGCAAAATATGGTCCGCTAGTGTCCTGCTGTCAATGGTACCTTCACATGCATACAACTCTCCCATGCCACATGCAGTGCATCATGCATGGATCAACATCATATATACTGCTTTTACACGTTTCTCTGATAACAATGTGGATGGTCACATGACTCCACAATCTTTTGGTCCATCTGAGATGAGCTCAGGCCCAGACAACTTACCAGCATTTCTGCATAGTCAAGTTGATGTATAGCTTTCTCCTTGTTTAAAGCTGCATTTCCTCATGCTGCAATGGACAGTTTTAAGTGATAATGATTTTCCCAAGTTCTCCTTAGCCCAGGTGGCTATATTTGTCACAGTTACATGATGGTTTCTTTGGCAGTGCCACCTGAAAGCTTGCAGATCACGTGCATTCAGCACTGTTTTTCAACCTTGCCTTTTACACAACGAGATGTCTCAGAATTCTCTGAATCATTTCACTGTATTATGTATTTTAGATATTGAAAGACCTAAATGGGGTTTGTGTATATAAACACATCATATTACTCATAAAGAAGTAACAAAGTCTCCTATTATTTCGCATTATGTTGTACATTCTGCAACACTTAGTGGGAAAAACTGCCCAAATGTTCACTCTCCCCCTGACCTCATAATCATAAGCTTGGCCCCTTTATTATATGAAAGCAATTTGCACTTCATGCAATTTTCATTTGCTCCGTGTGTGTTCAGGATGGCCCTTGCTTGTAATACTGCATTAATGGATTATGCTTTTATCCGGCTTGCTTCTCTGCAGCCCCTAGCCCTCATTACCACACCCAGAACTGGAGGAAGAGAAGTTCTGCTCTCCAAGGAGGTCAGTCTGCTCCTCTGCATCTCATCTTTGAGTTTCTTGTGCATCCACATGAGCTTTATCTGCATCTTTCTCTTTTTATCTGCATCTCTCTCTCTCTCTCTCTCTCTGTCTCTCTCTTTCTTTATTGTCTCTCGTTGTTTGTCCCGCAGCCATGTTTTTACACCTATAATGGTCTTAATCTGTCCTTGTTATTATTTTAATTATTCCTCTGCAGTGCTCAGTCCCAGAGACACAGTGAGGGAACCTGAGAGAGAAATGGGAGGAGTTGGACAGTGGACTGTACAGTAGGTACGATGCTACTCTCATGCTACTGCATAACACAATATGCACAGTGTTAACATTCAGTCCTCCCACCTTTCAACACTCAAAGGCAAAAAGCATCCAAGGCCATCTCTCTCTCTCTCTCTCTCTCTCTCTCTCTCTCTCACTCTCTCTAGCTTTAGCTCTAATTATACTGAGAAGTAGGCTGCTGTTCTAGTTCAGTGCACCCAAGTGGGTGGCCTGATTCACCATCAATGAAAGGACAGAGGCAGGACAGAGGCAGGACACACATGTTTACACACACAGACACACAAACTCAACTGATTGGCAAAGAAACACCAACAGGTATAAAGGTCTAACTGACAATGTCAATCATGTCAGAACATGTCTCTTGGAAAATCGAGCATAAGTATTCAATAACAATTCAAAATAACCTTTTAAACAGTTGAGTAAAACAAATAATTTTCCCAAAGATTATTTAGTGTAGTAACAAAGCACAGTTCCACCCCTGGCAGTCCAAATCTGAAATATCTACAGTCTGGCAGTAATGACCGCAGTGTTAGTGAATGTAACTGAGCCAGAGCTCCCTTGGTAATATTAACTCCTGATTCAGAAAGCTTTGTTGCTTGCTATGCAATGCTAACATGTCTATCCACCTAATATCATTAAATTTACTGGGCAATCTGTTTTAGTTTAAGAAAAAATATAAATCACTGGCAAATAACATTACTGAAACCAGCCTAAGTAGGTCTGGTGCTTTGGATGTAGACAGAATAAACCATGAGTTTAAGAAGCAGTAGTAGTTTTTTTATTTATTTATTTATTTTTTGATTGGGTTGACTACTTGATTCTCTCTCTCTCTCTTTCTATCTGTCACACACATACACGCACACATTCCCTAGCTAGTTTACAAAGCCACAAATCTAATTCCATCTTGAGTGGTTGCTCAGCAACCCAATCATAAGGGCTCGGTTTCCCAAAAGATTATCCTATTGGACTTTATCTGATACAGAGAGCTTTCAAAGCCATATTCTAATTACTGTCTTACAGTTTGTCTTTGTGCTGGAAGGGTTCTGAGAAATCAGGCCCTGTTCAAACAGGCTGCCAGTAGACTTTTCCTGTTCAAACCCACACACATTACAGGCATTTCATTACATCTTCATTTTACAGCTCTGATACACCACAGCACAGAATAACATCATTTTATTCTAAAAGTCTGTGCATTTAAGAAAAGGAGATGAAACAGAGCTTGAGTAAAACAGAAAAATCAGTTAGAAATTGAAGTTAGGGCTAAAGAGAGAGAGGCAGAGAGAGAGAGAGAGAGAGAGAGAGAGAGAGAGAGAGAGAGAGAGAGAGAGAGAGAGAGAGAGA
>JBBPDA010000105.1:42133089-42169254 GCA_037974385.1 Arnoldichthys spilopterus | reverse complement strand
GAGAGAGAGAGAGAGAGAGAGAGAGAAAGAGAGAGAAAGAGAGAGAGAGAAAGAGAAGGAGAGAGAGTGAGAGAGAAAGAGAGAGAAGGAGAGAGAGAGTGAAAGAGAGACAGAGAAAGAGAGATGAGAGAATGAAAGAGAGACGAGATCGAGTGAGAAAGAGAGAGAGAGAGAGAGAGACCTTTGCCAACATGTTGACTTGCATAACCATGAGCAGCTTTCAGTGAAGCTGAGGCTGTGGTTGCTAGGCAACGGCATCCGTGCAGCAGCTGCATTGCGACATAGAGTTGGGAATATTCTGTCTGAAGTTGACCATCTCCCCACCCACTAACCCCTTGTGACATTTAATTAGAAAGGTGCGTATCTGCACAAAAGAAAGCTGAACTGATATGTAGGTCACCTTTAAAACTGTCTATGATCTGAGATTCCATAAAGTTCATAAGGTGAGCAAACCAGCTTAAGAGACAAATACATGCACACAGACACACACACCAACATGTACACACAGTCTACAGCTGATACACCAGGCTGTCTAGTTTGTGATTTGCTGACTCACTCCATGTTTGGAGAAGTCACGTGGGTGGAGAGGTGTAGAAGATGGGAGAGCAAGGGTAGGCTGTTTCAGAGGTTGCAGGAAATCTGCTAACTGTAGGCCACACTGTTCTCGGGGTGTGTTGCAGTTATAAAATTCATGTTTTGTAATGCCGAGACACAACTTGGCAAAATTACATCTACCCTTAGCATCAAAGCAAACATCCTGCAGCTCCCCTCCGCAAAGCTATCCAACATGCTCCACAGTCAAATAATTCAACAGAATTCTGTCTCATCCATCTTATGAGACTGCACTGGCACCTGCTGGTCATAAAAAGAAACATCAGTCCTGTGAACCAGTGCAAACTAGTTCAATGGAAAACTGATAGAGCATACATACCTACAGTGTTGGTGCACAACCATAAGGCTTGTACCATGGATTAATGTGACTTGCAGACAGAGTAAGTCAAAGCATCTTTCTATAGAAACCCCATTTCTAAAAACATTGAGACATGCTGTAAAATGCAATAAGAACAAAAATCTGCATTTTGTATAGTTTTGTAAACTTTATTATTATTATTTATTATTTGTAATCTTTTGGCTTACTAGCTTGATTTTTGTTTTGGAAATATAAACAAATTCTACATTTGAAACCCGCAACACATAAAACGTTGCCAAAATATGAGTTCTGAAACATTTCACAATAAACAGGTGAACTTTTAACAGGCGAGGGTGTCATGACTGGGCTGAAAGGAGTATCCACCAAAGGCTCAGTCTTTGCAAGTAAGGATAGACCATGATTCACCAAACATCCTGAGAGAGTGTTCAATCCATTCAAAAAGAACATTTCTTTATGCTAGACTTACAATTACATTTTTCCAAGTACAACAAGTATTCAATAACAATTCAAAATAAACTTTAAATAACAGTTGAGTAAAACACAAATTTTCTTAAATAATACTTAGTGTAGTAACAAAGCACAGTTCCATCCCTGGCAGTCCAAATCTGAAATATCCACAGTCTGGCAGTAATGACTGCAGTGTTAGTGAATGTAACTGGCTGAGCCAGAGCTCCCTTGGTAACATTAACCCCTGATTCAGAAAGCTTTGTTGCTTGCTAGGCAATGTTAACATGTGTATCAACCTAATAGCATTTAATTATTGGGCAATCTGTTGTAGTTTACAAAAAAAAAATAGGAAGAGTATGGTCAGCCAAATCACTGACAAATTATAAGGGTTCGTGTTGTCCTGTCTGGCCATGTGCACGTTTTGAATTAGCCCCGCCTTGTCTCCGCCCTCGTCACCTGTTCCTCGTTTCCCATCTACTCCCTGTGTTAGGTGTCCCTTGTTTGTGTTTACTATTTAGTCTCTTAGTCATTGCCGGTTCCCTGTTGATGTATCTGTTGTGTTAACTGTAATCTTTCCGATTGTATTGGCTGTATGTTATTTCCTAGTGTTCTGTATGTTTTGGTTCTGTTTTTTTCTTTAAAAAAAAAAACAGAACCAAAACATACAGAACACTAGGAAATAACATACAGCCAATTCAATTGGAAAGACTGTTACTTAGCTCATAGTTAATGTTTACTTCTTAGAATAAATGCTTGTAAAATAGCACTTACCTGCACCTGCTTCCAAACACCATACTTCATTACACAAATAGCATTACTGAAACCAGCCTAAGTAGGTCTGGTGCTTTGGATGTAGGCAAAACAAACCAAAAGTCTAAGCAGCAGTAGTCGTTTTTTTTTCTGATTGGGTTGACTGCTTGAGCTCTCTCTCTCTCTCTCTCTCTCTCATACACACACACACACACACACATTCCCTTGTTGACTGCAAAGATTTTAGGTCTTCAACACCTACAGTACATAATATTGTGAAAAGGTTCAGGGAATGCAAAGAAGTCTCAGTCCATGTGGGGAAAGCTAAAAACCACTGCTGAATGGATGTGTCCTCAGAAGGCTGAGGCTATAACTATAGCAATGTGATCTTGTGTGTGCTACAAAACCTGCTTTTACCTAACACAGTTAAGCAAGGTTTATTTAGACAAAGATCCAGGTCTTCAAAACAATGGTCACAAGGGCAAACAGATCTACACAGTAAAGGCAAAAATCAAAGTCAAGTCCAGGCAAAAAGGACAAAACACGGCAAAACAGATACATCCAAGACTAGTCAATATTAATCAACACAGCTCAAAAATATAGCAAATATACGAGACCTCGCACTGAGTTGCGAGTCTCAAATCTTTTTGAAGCCTGTCCTGATTTCCCCATACCAATATCACCTGGGCCGGCTAGAATTCAGGAGATGCAGACCGGTTACGGCCACTAGAAGGAGCTGTAACCCCCTTACAACAATCTGTTTCATAAAAAGAAAGCAATACATCAGTTTTTTTTCATACAGAGACACAGGTGAATTCTCTGGGCCCAAGCTAATCTCAGATGTACTGAAAGATAGTGGAAATGTGTGCTGTAGTCAGATGAGTCTATGTTTCAGCTTGTTTTCTGCCATCAAGACAAGTCCATGGTCAGTTTAGCAAGAAAAGGCTTAATTCTGTACCTGTGACAACAGTGACTTCGTAGATACGTGACTGGCCTGCCACACTGTTAAAAAGATACATTTTTAATAAAAAAGGAAGTAATCTGGATAAAATCAAAAATTTTGACCTCATTGAACTTCTGATATGGTAACAGAACAATAGTCTGAAACAAATAGTATCATCGGTTCATAAGTGATTAAAAAGTGTAATTAAAAGGAAAGGTGATGTAACACTTAAGCTGAGTTAAACATGCCTCTGTTTGAACTTTTGAGAGAGCTTCAGGCGTCAAATTCTAAATGTTTACATTTACACAATACATTTCAGCTGTCTAGTGGAACACTGGAAAAAGTTTCCTTGTGCTTTTGTCAGTTACATAAAGATTCGAGACAATTAACAAATCACAGATTCTTGTTTTTATTGCAAATATCCCAATTTTTTCAAAAATTGTGTATATGCTATAAGACAATTCTGCAAAGAAATGAATAACTGTGGCTTATTTATTATTATTATCTTAAAATAGGTGGAATAATCTTACAATACTGCAACTCTTTCACTGCTCTTGTTTAAATGGTGTGGGTACCAATGTGCTCCTAAATATATTTACACATGCAAATTATGAATATAAAGACAAATTTGTGCCAGTTTGTGGTATGAGTCCATACCTCTGACTCTTGTAGGAGCACGTTTTTATCATCAATTAAGAGAAATCCATATGTATTTTTTGGGGGTAGGGGGGTATTAATCATGATATTTCTTTACTATGCAATATCCTGTTAGCCTAAAAACCGGTCTGTTCAGTTTGTTTGTTGTGAAGGTCACCGCCCCTTTGAATTTTCACTGCAAGTACCTGGAGCCTTACCCTGAGAAGGAGAGAATCCTGCCATCACTGTACTGACATGACTCCACTCGGAGGCCAGCTGCTTTTTTTGCTCTCGTCTATTGGTTTGTCATATGCGTGTAAGTAAACTGCTCACATTTATTTATAGAATATATAATAAAATGATTTACATTGAATTTAGCTTATGTCATGAGTTGCTGCAACAGTTCAGTCACTTTTGGATGCAGTGACACCAGATTTTCAATGTTTTGTTTGACGTCTTATTTGTTTATGGCACATTTTGCATAATTTTCATCAAGGATGTACAATGTAGTGATTTTGTCAATGAAAAAGAACAATTCAAATGTTCTGCCATATGTTTACATATCTCTAATGTGTGCTTATTTTTGTAATGCTTTAGGTTCCTGTGGCTCACTGAGCTGGGCCACTTGTGATGAACCTTCCTGTGAATGTTATATCATTGTTGGTGAAGGACAAAGACACGTTTTGAACTGCACTATGTGTATGTGTCAGTGTTTAATGAAAGTGATTGTTTTCTGTGAAAGTCTACTGCTCTGATTGTTGTGTTTGCTCTTTTGTTTCTTACATATCTTCCTGGCTTTTGTAGTCCTTCTAGGAGTTTCCAAACTAAGTTGACTTGAACTTTGGCTCACCTTTTCTAATTGTTTTCTTGTCTGCATCAGTGATTCCAAAATGCTTTCTGATGAAGGCAGAAATGTACCGCCTGCGACATCCTTCATCCTTGCAGAATAAACCCATAGAAACAACCTTGGCTGACAGTGATGGGCTTTATGATCCAGACTGTGAGTCCAGTGGTCTCTTCAAGGCCAAGCAGTGCAATAACACAGATGTGTGCTGGTGTGTTGATAGCGCAGGTGTTCGTCGATCTGAAAAGGATGACAGAAATCTGAAGTGTGAGGAACAGGCAGATGCAAAGTAAGTTTTATATCCAAAATAATAACACAAAATGCTTGTTGTTTATGCTGAATCACCTAAATGTATCTTCCTCCATAGCTGGGTACATGTCCAGATAAAGCACAAAGAGTCCAACAAGCCTATGGAGTATTCCCAGTTGCAGAGGTAAAATTAAAGCCCTTTACTGACTTTAAAATGATTTTCATTTATTGTGATATTTCCTTGTGGACAGTTAATAATGAACTAATACCAAGACATTCTAGTAATGGGAATGTGGTTACTTATTTACAGTGCAATCGCTGGTGCCATTCAAGAATGGTACAAAAAGGACCAAGAATTGGTTAAGGTCAAGGTCAACACAAATCTATATCTGATGTATAGGAGATTATTATTGTTTCCTACTACTAATTATATTTAAAACATATCTATCAGCCATAACATTAAAACATAATAGGTCCTGTTCAAACAAACCAAAACATCTATGACTGAAGTAACACTTTTCTATCAATATTAACTTTTTTATCAATTTGTGCTAAAGTGTCTCTTCTGTGTGATCAGACAAGACAGGCTTCTCACACACATCTTTTAGGCTCCCTGACCCTTTTGCCAGTCCACCTGTTGTCCTTCCTAGGGCTACTTTTAGTAGGTACTGGGAACACCCATCAAGGCCTGTCATTTTGGAGATGCTTTGATCCAGTTGCCTAGCCATCACAACATTGCCATTGTCAAAGTCACTCAGAACCTTATGCTTTCAACTCACCAACTTTAAAAACTGACTGTTCATTTGCTATCTAATATATCCCACCCACCCCCTGACAGGGGCCATTGTAACAAGATAATGAATGCTATTCACTTCACATGTCCGGGGTTTTAATGTTATGGCTGATTGATGCAATTTTTTGCAGTGTTATCTCTTATCATTGTCACAATTTATGCCAAAATATTTATTTTAAAAATATTATAATTATATAAATTACAGCAGCGTGGTTTGAATCTACAATTAGTTAATGTATATTATTTTTCTGTAGAATTAACAAAGCAAATAAGCAAAAATTAAGGTAACCATTTACATTATTGCACATATAAAACCTACATTATTTTTCTATAGTTTGATGTTGACGCAAGCCTCATCACTCTGGATATGAAAAACGACATTGATGATCAGACACAGGACCTGTCCGATTTGTCCTACTACATGCAGAAGGATGTGAGTCAGATAGACATTTAAATGGAGTAGAGCAGCCTAAACCCATGCTCAGTTACAAATATTGTTACCTCTGTAAAATAAAGACTACAAAAGTCCTGACTCCCCTATAGAACTTCTTAATTCACCTATCAGCATTGGAACTGGAGTTTGTGAGCCGCAATTCTTAATTTTTTGAAACATTTGGTGTAAAATAAAAAAGTGTAAAATGTAAAAAAAAGTCAGAAGAGAAGTAGCGCACAGTCATTGTGATTCCTATATATTGGGGAATCAAGGCAGACACTTCAGGCACTAGAAAATGAGCCAGATGGGGGGGGGGGCATCCAGGTAAACTATGTCCCTCATTCGGTCGTAATGAAATTAAACCCAAATAGAAATTCAGAATTCTTAATGTCACGGACTGATTTAGGTTTAAAGTTTCACGTTTCTCATAAATGTACTTCAGTTAGAAGTTAAAGTATAAATTCTCTAGAAAGCACATCCTTACATTGTACTTGTAAATACATGTGACTAAGTACATGGAACTACTACCCACTTTTGATGCTAAAATATTTATTTATAGGTTGAGGTTGACATTCAGCCACTACTCCATGACCAAATGAAGCTTGAGCCAACCCTTTCAGGCCAAAAGCTGGAGATGGAGAGCATCCTGGTGTACCATGAGGAGGAGAAGACACCTGCTGTCAGCATGCAGAGGCTCACAGTAGGCATTCTAACAGTCACTGTTGTGGTCACCCTGGCTATTCTTGTTGGACTTCTTATTCTGGTGAGTCACCTTCTAAGGTGGTGAAGGCCATGGATTTCTGTAGTAAAACTAGGATCCTGTTTTACTGTTATTATTACTTGCTTCTTTAAGACATAGCTGTTTTAAATTTTCACATTTGCTACACTAAAAAAAAGTTACATTATAAGAAAAACTTTATATATGAATAAAATACAAAACATTTTTATAGCTAAAAGTATCATGTTTATGAAATATTTATTGTGGACACGATGACCACATTTGAATAAAGGATACTGAGTGCAACACTTTTT
This sequence comes from Arnoldichthys spilopterus, assembly GCA_037974385.1. Taxonomy (NCBI): domain Eukaryota; kingdom Metazoa; phylum Chordata; class Actinopteri; order Characiformes; family Lepidarchidae; genus Arnoldichthys; species Arnoldichthys spilopterus. The sequence continues at coordinate 42,162,196 of JBBPDA010000105.1, read as the reverse complement.
TCAGCGACGCTTGTTTCAGTTATAGGTGTGCGTAGGTATGGAAAGATAATTCTCTTCTCCTCCTTCAGTTCCTGATCAGAAGACCAAACAGAGGCAAATATGAAAAGGCTCAGGTGAGTTTAAGTGAACTGGTAGTTTGCTGCATTAAGGTTCCATTAAGTGTTTATAGCTCAGTTCAAAATGCTGCTTGTTTTAAAGTGTTGATTGTTTTTTCCAGACAAGTGAAACTGAGGAAATTTAGTCTTTTACCGGAACCTCCAGCTGAGAGAAAAGAACAGATCAGATTATTCAACTGTTTATGGGTTAATTTCACCAAAAATGTTCATAATTAATATTGATTGACTGCTGTAGTAACACTGAGCTGAAATTCTACATAATTCTGTACTGAAATGTTGTACACTACACTAATTGTGCATTGAATATATTAAATAACCCAGAGAAATAAGTGAAAGTGTCATGGTATGTAAATAATTAATTAATATATATATATATATATTCACAAATGGCTTTCAGATTCACAAATAGATATGACATAAAAATGCAAGTGAGAAAACACAATGGGGTGGTGGTGGCTTCTTATGGAAAACGGATTAAAATGTCCACCAGCTGGGATTACAAATTCAAACACGACCTAACCACCAAAAAACACTTTTTGGATGTAGGATGCACATTGTTAGATAAACCACTCGCATTTACAAAGCATGAGCAAAGCAGAAGTTGGGTTTAACGTTGCATATGTGCTGTAGGTGGCGCTGTTCAGTGCGCCAAAAAAGATCAGCGAGTAGAAGAGAAGAAGAGTCCCGCCCCTCACTGTGTTGGTGGCGGGAGATTCCGGCATGGCGGTGCAACCCAAGCAGAACTTGTCTATGGACAGTGCATCAGAAAGCGGGTTCATACATTTCTACTTTTCTATGCCTGAGAAGCCAGACACTACGGTGAGAGTGTTTGATCGTAACGATTACTACACCGTGCATGGGAAAGATGCTCTTTTTGCTGCGAAAGAAGTCTTCAAGACGAATGGAGTCATCAAAAATCTCGGTTCAGGTAAGCTCCTCCGCGTTGAGCTAGGCCGGCTGTTGCGCATGTGGCCTGTGTAGACTGAACCGTGTCGCAGCTTGTCCTTTCCGAACATTTGGCAGAATTTGAATCATATTTGCTTCCCAGACCTCGGCAGGAACCGCCGGAACAGTTCGCTTGCTCGCGTCGCGCGGTGAGCTGTTGCCTCTCACGTTGGTTGTAGGTCTTTTGGTTGGAATTCCACATTTTTATTTGGAAGCGTGCGATTTTTAGATCCTGATGGCTACAATTTTAATTACATTCTATATTATCCAACATTAGTGACACGTTTTACATGACTGAGTTAAACGAAGTCAAGTAGGCTTTTATTATCATTTCAACCATATACAGTTCACACAGTACACGGTGAAACGAAACAACGTTCCTCCAGGACCACAGTGCTACATGAAACACAGGACCACAAACACTACACAACTAACAACATAAAGTGCAGTGTGTGCAAGGATGTGCAAACATTGCAGGACAGTGCAAAGACAGACAGGTACAAAACAAGACAGTGCAACAGTGACCAGTGCAGTTATGGGACCACCAGGTGAGGTAGCAAGATGTGCAAAAAACACTGATTGTAACCAATAAAACAGGAACAGGAAGAATGGAGCAGCATAAGTACAATATGAGTAATACATATAAGTTATAAATAACTATAATTATAATTTTTTTCTTAAATTTGTTCCTGAGAAAGGTCCTAAAAAGTTTCAGATTCATAACCAAGTATTTTGCACAAGCATGTCTGCACACAAATGTGCATAAGTTACAGCTTGAGTGTGTGTAGTCAGATACAATATACAACTTCTCTTCATCATAAATACAATAATAAAATCTCCCTGTAAAAGTAAAGAATAGAGTAATGACTTAATTACAATATAGAAAGACCGAAGTATTATGTCCATGTAGTTCATATACTGAGTCAGATTGTGGAATGTTATAATTATAGTGCAAAGTTTTCAGAGAGATCATTATGATTGTAGAATATAAACAGTAATTCTTTGGGCGTGTGATTGACTTGTTAAAAGTGCCTTTATAGTACATGGAATTAATCTGTCTCTAAGCTTTAAGGTGTGCATGAAGGGCTGGAAGAGGTTCTAGTGGACTGTGGCATGGGCTTGTGGGGTCCATGTAGTTTCTGTTGGGTTTCCTAAGGCACTGTGTGTTGTCCTTTCACATAATCTGCTACATTTCCATTAACTCACACATGCAAATAAATTACAATATGAACATTTTATTATTGAATGTCAAATACAGCAATGTAGTCATAACCAAAACTTCTCAGTCAAAAGAAAAAACTGCACAGAGTAAAATTAGTTGTGGACTGTAGACGCACCAATTTTGTCATATAGATGCATCACATTGTGCCCTACTTTGATCAGTGCATTTATACTAATCACTGATGGATTAATTGTGATACACCAACATGGTAGTGGGTCAGTAGTACCTGTTGGGGGAGGCCAGCTTTATCATTTTTAGGAACAACACCCGTTGCTGTGCCTTCTTCACAAATGCTGTCCATAGAGGGCTTTGGAGATCTGTATCCATAATATACCTCAAAAATATTTCCCAATTAATACATACATGTGTTTTGTATTATTATTTTCGATTTTACTACAATTATAATGTTTTGCATTATTGTGCTTAAATGCAGGTACCAAGAGATTGGAAAGTGTGGTCCTCAGTAAAATGAACTTTGAGTCATTTGTGAGGGACCTTCTGCTTGTCAGGCAGTACCGTGTGGAGGTATACAAGAATAAGGCAGGAGGAAAGAGCAGCAAGGATCATGACTGGCAAATAACCTTTAAGGTGCTACAAACTAAAACTGATGGTTGTTTAATTCTGCCTTCATGTTATTTGCAAGTATTTTTGTTGTTTTTTCCCCATATATTAATAATGCCCTTTTGGTTCTATTTTAGGCCTCTCCAGGAAACTTGACTCAGTTTGAGGAGATTCTGTTTGGTGGAGGAGGCCCTGGTGAAGGGGCTGCTGGAGTGGTGGGAATACGTCTGGGCACAGGAGGCGATGGACAGCGTGTTGTGGGTGTTGGATATATTGACAGCACACTCAGGAAAATGGGGGTCTGTGAGTTCCCTGATAATGACCAGTTCTCCAACCTGGAAGCTCTCTTGGTACAGATTGGCCCCAAAGAGTGTGTACTTCCTGGGGGAGATGTAGCTGGAGATGGTGGTAAACTTAGACAGGTAACTACTGACCTTCCTTCCCCTTTAACAGAGGCAAGAGACAATAAGTCACTTTGTGTTGTTGAGGTTGTGATGTAGACTTGTTTCAGATTTACTGCATTTTGTTTGTTTATGCTGTAGGTGATACAGCGTGGAGGCATTCTCCTCTCAGATAGGAAGAAGGCGGAGTTCACTACAAAAGACATTGTTCAGGATTTGAACCGCTTACTGAAGGCAGGTAAGGGAGAGTCTGTGTCAAGTGCAGCTCTTCCAGAGATGGAGAAACAGGTTGGTAGATCTGGAAGATAGGGGTTTTAAAAGTTTTTAAATCTGTATTCAAGATTTAACCGTTTGCATCTAAAAGCAATTTCCACTAGTACAATACACCCCAATAAGATTCCAAAATCATGCCCCCACCCCACACTGCCATATGAGTAGAACCTGTATTTGGTTTCCTTTCTTATCAAAATACCAAGACAATGAAATTGATTAGACAAAAAAAAGGTAAAATAACCATAACACATTTTGTCATTTAATTGACCGCTGTCATTCCAAGGAACACAAGTTTACCAGAATTGCTCTTACTATTCACATAAACTACCACAGAACTTTCAGCGAAGACAGCTTCCTTGGTTCTTTTTTGTGATGAGAAAGGGACTGAGGTACTTGACCAGTGTAGATACTTATGGGTTCAGCTGTCTGGTCAAAATAGTGGAAATGGTTTGAAAATTCGTTTTTTACTGGTGTGCATGGAGCACACCATGCATGGAAAAAGCATGGAATCAAGATTTTTAGTAATGCAACATCCATTTTGTTGCTCATGCATAAGCCCTTTCTTCACAGGCAAGTAAGTCATTTATAGGAAGCTGCACAACATTTTTAAACAATTTTTAAATGTATTCAGAATTCTGAACAAAGCTCTAGATGATAAAATGACTGAAAAAGCTGAAAAGCAACAGGAATTTATTTTAAATAAAATTTGTAGGTTCAAGGTTACTTTGTCATCAGCAGCCATGTACACATACATATTGAGTTGTGACAACGTGTCTCCAGGGCCACAGTGCATCATACAGCACATACAACAAAGTGCAAAGTGTGACGGTATGGTGAGAATGGGATGTAAAGCTTATGGAAAGAATAATATTGCAATGTAAAACCGCTTGCACCAAAGCCGAGTATTTATAATCCTGGCTATTTTGAAAGTCATGATCAAATGACAAGACAGAAAACTTGGCCAGAAAGTTTTATGAATGGTTCATTACAGAATATTATCATGTAATACTTCATTGGTGTTTTCAAAAGATAAATGGCCTATAACATTCATAAGTTGCTTTTTTTAATTAAATAAATGACTCTGACCTCCACAGTCCCATAGCTTACATAATATAAGTGTATATCTGAAATGCAACACAAAAAGGGCAGTGGCGGCCTAGTGGTTAGGACCTTGCCCTTGGGACCTGAAGGTCACAGGTTTAAGTCCTGACCCAGGCACTACTAAGGTACCCTTGAGTTAGAAACTGTCCCACTACACTGCTCCCTACTGCTCCACATGTGCACATGTGATGGGTTAAATGAAGAGGTCACATTTCGTTGTGGTGCTTAAGTGTGTTCACAATGAAAAATCGTCACTTTCACTTCACTTCAAATAAAAATTAACTTTTTCCAGATTGCCATGTCCTGTTTGGCAGCTGTCATCAAGTTCCTGGAGCTTCTTTCTGATGAGGCAAACTTTGGTTCCTTTAAGATGACCACGTTTGACCTGAACCAGTACATGCGTTTGGACAATGCTGCTGTGCAGGCTCTTAACCTGTTTCAGGTCAGGGGTCAAGAAACTTGTGTGTCCTATGTTATTTTATTTGTATATGTAGTTTATGTATTTGAAGAATTTTTTTTTACATTTTAATGTTTGATTTTAACACAGTCATTTTATGGCAGATTAATAATTAAGAAATAAACTGTACAAATTGTGATGTATCCCCCCCCCAGGGTTCATCTGATGATCCTACAGGTACCCATTCCTTAGCAGGGCTTTTAAACAAGTGTCGAACTCCTCAAGGCCAACGATTGGTCAACCAATGGCTCAAACAGCCTCTGATAGACAAAAGCAAGATTGAAGAAAGGTAAGGGCATCAAACCATGTAGTAAACACTATGTACATATATTTTACAAGACATAATTATAGGTCATGACCTTATGAATAATTTGGTGAACCTAATATAATCTAAAGCACTTAAATTCCACATGTGTGGAAAAAAATTAATTTTTACTACATTTTAGAGACATGTGAAATAAGATTAATGGAATCACTGGGGATCTAATTTGAATGTTGTTTTTTTCCCCATCTCCCCATTGGTCAACACAAAATGCATGCACCGGAGTATGCAGACCCCCCACACAGGCACCAACTGAGAATTCTTGCTATAAAAGTAGCATTGCAGCTGAGCTGGAGTAAAAAAACTTGAGTGTAACATGAGATGAGTTTCAATATGACCAATAGGAGCCCCTGCTATAGTGTGAGTTTTGATCCTTTATAGTGAAACCAAAAAAAATATTGAGTGTGTTGCTGTTAACTGTAAGCTGTTTCGTCCAGTGCTCTTCTGTTATTTAGCATATTACCACCACCTTGTGTTCATAAATTGGATATGCACCTTACCTTAACTTATTTGTTTTTGTTTACAATTTTCAAGTAGCTTCAGCATACTTTTGTAAAGAACAATATGTACATTTAATTTTACACATCAGCTATTTAACAACAACACATCTATACATAAGTTGAATTATAAAATCTTATTTTAAATATTAAAATGGAAAACTGTGTTTAGTAAGGCATAGTTTAAAAAAGGAGAGAAAGGTTTAAACACCATTGTTCCCTCCTTCAAATGCAAAACATTGCACTAAAAAGGTCAGTCTTAATTGTCAGGATCATTAGTATTTATGCCTGGTGCCATCAAATGCATTTATTACACATTTTAAGTTAGTCTGTACATACAAGGTATGCAAATTTGATTGGGTGGAAAAATGCCCAGATATGGCACATTTACAAACCTATGATTTAGCCCTAAAATAACACAGGCTGTTTTTAACTTATTTGAAGTGCTCACGTATTTGCACATTCCCTGCACAGCCTGGAACAAAACATTTGTGTTTGTGGTCTGCCATTTTCTGTACTAGCAACACAACCAGAATGTTTGCTAGACCATGTACATTTTGGGGTTGTAAATATTAATGAGCTTGACCCTTATGTAATACTCTTGGTTTGTTGGGATTAGCCTGTTCAGACGAGTGTTCTGCATTTGGTGCATTTTCTTTTGAAGCAGGCAGCAGTGGTGTTTGAAGCTTATGTTCTGTGTACTAAATTCTCCTTTTTCAGCAATGTCCAGGTAATCCATTATGACACCTTTTAACGTTAATCATATATAATATAAATAAAATAAACTAGAAAACCGAACTGCTCAACCTATGCTCTGAAATCCATATCCAACGTAGTCTGTATCAAGGTTTGCATAGCGCTGTGCAGGGAATTTGTCTACAGTGGTAAGGCTGTTGCAAATCTTCAGCACAGAGAGGGTGTAACGGTGGCATGTCTGCAAGACTTAGAACATTTATTAAATCTTTTATTGCATTCAATGCCCATATCTTGGCATTAGGCTACTTTCTGTACATTCTGTGCCACTGAATATAAAATTTCAACAATATAAATCTTGTTAATGCAAGATTGTTTAATACCAAAATTATTTATTAATTAGTAAACTTTGAATTATGATTGAGTGTCATTTGTCAATCGCATGACATTTGAAGCAGAAAACTTGTAACTGTGTTGCGGGAAACCTCATAGCCCTACAGTGTGTGCACTGCCAATTATTAGATCACATACCATGTTTCCCCAAGTCAGAGCTAACACAATGTTGATTTATAGAATATAATTAAAATTGTAACTGTTATTTCTATCTGCACCCTTTCAAACTGACTTCAATGTAAAGACAGTGTGCTTTCATTACAATATTAATTACTTGTTAACTCTGGGGGTTTGTGGCATCTCTGTGACTCCTTCAACATGACCCAGCTCAACTGCTAAATGTCATATTAAACAGAAATTGCTTTAGGGGAAAATGGGGAATAAAATACTATGTGTAATTTATGGTGGAAATTTGATCATTGCCATTGCAAATTTTTGTGTGTCAGGCTAGATCTTGTGGAAGGTTTTGTGGAGGATTCAGAGCTGAGACAGAGCTGTCAGGAGGACCTGCTGCGGCGCTTCCCTGACCTGAACCGCTTGGCTAAGAAGCTCCAGCGGCAGAATGCCAATCTGCAGGACTGTTACCGGGTGTACCAGGCTGTGGGCCAGCTGCCTGGTCTTGTTCTGGCCCTGGAGAGGCACAGTGGTAAGATGTCAGTTTTTCAGTTCACTGAATCAAGATGCAAGTTTCTTACATCTTGCTTATATTCTATTTTCGTACGAGATTTTAAAGTCCAAGATTTTAATTCATCTTCATTTTTACTGTTCATACAAATGAAATAAAAAATAACAAAAAAAAGTGATGTAACCAAAATATTTGGTTTAGGTATGCTCCTGTTAACACTGAATATTTGACAACAGTATTTACCAGTTATTAAATTGCTATTACTCAGACTGTGTTAGTTTGGGAATGCCAATGAACAGCAGTTTTTAGGCATTGCTATGACTGGATACTCTGGGATGAGGGTCAGAACTCTGGGACACTCATTCTCTTGTATCTCTTCTATGATGAAGATGAAGATGGAATATTTTTAGAGTGCACTAGCAAACAGAGAGCTGTAAATAACCATAGTGTCATTAAACGTTTGGTAAAATATGCTAACTGGCTTTGACGTTTATGAAAACCTTTCTTTTCCCACTACTGACAGGAAAGCATCAAGTCCTGTTGAATGCAGCTTTCATTTCACCGTTTAACGACCTCATCTCAGATTTCTCCAAGTTTCAGGAAATGATTGAAACTACTCTGGACATGAACCAGGTCAGATAATGGGGTTTGCCTTTTTGCTGTCCTGTACATTATGTTCTTCTCAAGGTAACCATAATACTGGTGGTGGTCCCTCTGCAGATTGAGCACCATGAATTTCTGGTGAAGCCCTCATTTGACCCCACACTGAGTGAACTGAGAGAAAACATGGACCAGCTGGAGAAAAGCATGCAAGCTGCTCTAAACAGTGCAGCTCGTGAGCTTGGTAAGATTGAATCGTTATTTTTAAGTTTTCTCTTTTGTTAAGCTTTTTATAACCATTCTTATTATTTTCGCCCAGATGTCCATAAATAATTTTTTTCCACTAAGACAAGTTCTGCATGCCAAACTGGAAGTCTGGACAAGAAACTGCAGTGCAGTGTCCCACACTGTGAGGCATACAGATGTAATTATGGGTTTTGGGTTTTTTCAAAATGTATTAAAAGTAAGAGACACCCCCAGAAAATGTTCCCTTTGTCATCTAATCCATAAAAGCTCTCTGCATTAATATGTCTGATCTAGCTTGGTTATATCAGGAAATATATAGGGGGATTTTAATTATCGGGTTATCCCTGTATTCCCTGAGAGAACCTGGCTGAATTTGAACAGGTATGGCAGGCTGGACATCCCTCAGTCATCAAAACCTTTCATAAAACTTTCATCACATTTTCTCTGTCACTTGAAAATGCTTTTCTTTTAGTCCTATGATTCTGATTGTGTCAGAATTTAACTTGAAGTAATTTGTGGTACATTATTAAAAACTGTTTAGGTGAGGCATGCTAAATTTGACCCAGATGGCATTCTCCAGATGCATCCAAGGTGTCCTGTGTTTCAGTCCTATTGGGTGACCAACTTTGCAGTTGCAAGTTATAGCAAACATGTGCTTGGACTAAAAATGATAAACACTTTTGTGAATGGCCTTAATCAATTCTCATAACATGTGAACACCATTTGTTAAACTCCAGATTCCTGACATCAGTCTTCTGGCTGTGGGTGTGAGTTTTTTTTTTCTTCCCCTTCCTATACCCCTTATCCTTCTTTTGTTTCACTGTGTTGCAGGTCTGGATGCAGGAAAGACAGTGAAGCTGGAATCTAATGCACAGATGGGTTACTTCTTTCGTGTAACATGCAAAGAGGAGAAGAACCTGCGCAACAATAAAAAGTTCACAACTCTGGATGTGCAGAAGAATGGAGTGCGCTTTACCAACAGGTAAGAAAAGTTACTTCATAAGGACTTACTCATGTTGATGGAACATTATGTTGATTAAGTGTAATGTTTGAGTTCAACTTTAATTATGCTGATGTTAAAAGCCGTGATGTTTTTATTCATGTCCAGCATACCGCAGCTACTTCAGATGCAGCACTGACATTTGTTGTAAACAAATCTCAATATGTGAAATAACTTTGTTGCACTGTGTATGTACCTGAATATCAGTTGAAGGACACTTGAGTTGATGATGCACTGTGTGTGTGATATGGTTAAAGTTATTGATCCTGCCTTGCAGTAAGCTGAGCTCTTTGAATGAGGAGTACACCAAAAGCAGGGAGGAGTATGAAGAGGCTCAGAATGCCATCGTTAAAGAAATCCTCAGCATTGCTGCTGGTGAGGAGACCTCTACCTTTGCTTCAGACAATGTCTTTATCCTTTAGTTAAACTTCCATTGAATGTTATGTTTTTTCTGCAACACCTTTACATTTCAGGCTATGTTGAGCCTCTGCAGACATTGAATGAGGTGATCGCCCAGCTGGATGCAGTGGTCAGCTTTGCGGTGGTGTCCCATGCAGCTCCTGTGCCCTATGTGAGACCCAGAATACTGGAGAAAGGCAGTGGAAGATTGATCCTGAAGGGAGCACGACACCCTTGTGTAGAGGCCCAGGATGATGTGGCCTTCATCCCCAATGATGTAGCCTTCACTAGAGGAGAGCAGATGTTCCACATTATTACAGGTTCACCATTACCGACAAATTCAATTCCATGGTTCAGTGGGGCTGATGAATAGAAGAGCAAGGCCATTGATGAATGAGACAATGTATATTTTAAAGGGTGTTGTAGGAATGATGTACAAGTCATGATTATGTAAATATATCCACTTCAAAATACTTACAAAGACCTCTTAAAGCACAGATATATTGTCATTGCTGCTTTTCTGCTGTGCTGTTTTGCTCTAGGCCCAAATATGGGTGGAAAATCCACATACATCCGTCAGGTGGGTGTGATTGTGCTTATGGCACAGATTGGCTGTTTTGTGCCATGCGATGAAGCCGAGCTAAGTGTGGTCGACTGTGTACTGGCCCGTGTGGGTGCAGGTGACAGCCAGATCAAAGGGGTGTCCACCTTTATGGCAGAGATGCTAGAGACGGCCGCCATCTTACGGTCAGTACCTAAAGTGTTCTAATTCTTTGCATATTCTCCTAGGCTTATTAAGATGCAGTGCACATTATTGTCATTGAGCAAATGTTTTTTTTGTTTAGTTTTTCTACTTCTTTTTGATGCAGTTCTGCTACTGAGGACTCTCTGATCATCATTGATGAGTTAGGTCGTGGCACTTCCACATATGATGGCTTTGGCTTGGCTTGGGCCATCTCTGAATACATTGCCACACGTCTTAAATCCTTCTGCCTTTTTGCCACTCACTTCCATGAGCTGACTGCTCTGGCACAGCAAGTGCCTACAGTTTGCAATCTCCACGTTACTGCGCTGACTACTGACAACACTCTCACCATGCTTTACAGAGTTAAAAGTGGTGAGCTGAATGTTTCTGAGGTCACTGTTAAGCAAGTATCAGTTTAACATATCTGTGTCTTGATCCTGATTTATATCACTTTATCAGGTGTGTGTGACCAGAGCTTTGGGATTCACGTGGCTGAGCTAGCTAACTTTCCCAAACATGTCATCGCTAATGCACGGGAAAAAGCTCTGGAGCTCGAGGAGTTCCAGGATATCTCCAGACCTGATGAGGAAGGGCTGGCTGCTGAGCCTGCATCCAAGAGACGCTGCATGGAGAAACAGGTGGACTATTTTGCCTTTTTTCCCCCTCTTTCTCCCTTGTTTTGCTGAATGTCTGAAAGCACTGAAACTACATTTTTCTCCTGTCAATGTACTTAAGGAAGGGGAGAAGATCATTGAGGCTTTCCTGGCCAAGGTGAAGACACTGCCGATTGAAGGCATGACTGATGAAGCTATCAAAGCAGAGCTGTGTAAATTGAAAGCGGAGGTAGTGGCCCAGAACAACAGCTTTGTTAATGAGATTGTTTCCCGAGCTGAAAATGTGAAAATGGTTTAAGCGTGAGAGGACTATGGAGAGACAAGCTATGGAAAATATTTTCCCTCTTCTTTATGAAAAGCAACCTATGGCTTAAAAGTATTTTATATTTTAGAATTTTCTTTTTCTGTGTTTTTTTCTTGTTCTTTAGACATCGATTTCTGTGCCCCTTTCATTATTCTGTTTTTCACAGTAAACAAATTTTTGCCTATTTGTATTGTCTGCTTTCGACTTCCGTTTACCAAATCAGTTGATTCATCACATGGTTTTGAATGAAATTTTGCCATCTAGTGGATGAATGTCAGAGCACTGACGTTCCAATTGAAATGGTGTATTTTGCTTTTTTTCCCCCTTCACGTCAGAGAAATACTTTTATTCTGGAAAGTCATGCTGAACAATTTGGGTCCCAGTCCATTTCAAATGTCTCTTTAGTTATTTATGGTTTTAAAAAATAATATTAAAGTTGCCACAAGGAACAATTTTTTCATGATTTTTTCTTCCGTATAACCACTCTTGTACCATTAGTCATTAAAATAAGTCAATGATAATTGTCTGTGACTATAAAGTGAAAAGAACATACAACAAAACACTCATTTTGTTCCTAACTTGCACATGAAAGGTCAGAACATTTGGTGTTTTCCTGCACTGGAAATTATTTGCAATGAGCTCCACTGTACATGTGATTATTACTTTTTTATTTATTTAGGGAAGACTTAAGTTTGATATTTACATTTATGGAACGATCCCCTTACAGTTGGACATCCTACCTACAGTAATAAAACACGATATTAATTAAAAATAAATCGTTTTTTTCATATCTTCAATCTTTAGTGTGGTCATTTTCGTGGTATGCATGGGTGCGTTTATTTAATGTAGTCACTTTTATATTTGTTTTAGATTAAACTGGTCAGTCCTATAATTACATTTTTATTTTTAGATTAATTGTCTCGTGTGCGATTGTTCATGTTTGCGTTTACTTTCCGCCTTCGCTGTAAAACTACAGCCGTGTCCAATAAAACCTCTCTTGTATTTGATATTAACGGCGTCTGTAGACAGGGATCGGGACATTGCCATTTGTAAAATGATGGTCACTGCGTTGGTTCCTATGCCATTGGTGAACAGGGATCCCTTGTGATTTCCCCCCCTTTCCTTTTCGTTCGTGTCCCCGTGCGCGTTAATGGCTCCTCCTGCAAGAGAGAGACGGAGCTTGCACCGAAGAGCGCAGGGGGGAGCTGTCCGCGAACACCCCAAAAAAAGCCCAGCTCGCGCAGAGTTGGCCTTATTTTAAGTGTTTTACAGCGGCGTGTCGGTTTATCTGAAACAATGTTAGTCTTGTGTTAACGCGCGATAGCGAACGTTCGAGGAAAGCGTTGTAATTTTTTGGAGGAACAAAAAAATTCCACTCGCCAAATGAACTCCGTCAGAGCGACCAGCAGAAGACCAAGGAGAGTGAGGCCGCGCCCGGTGCAGCCGGAAAGGAACAACGGCGAAAGAGGTGAGCTGGGACGCCAATAACGCGAATCTCCAGTCCGACTGTTTTTCGCCACTTCGACTCGTTTCGTTGGGCATGCCGTGCGAGGGGCCGTCTGTTCCAGGCGCTCGGGGACTGTGGCAGCTTCGGCAGGAAACGTCGAGGCTCGTAGACGGTGGGCACGCAGGGCCAGGCCGCGCTTTGTTTGGCTTCATTGGCCACAAATACGGACTAGCCTGGCGGCTAACTCTGGCCTTGTAACGCTTTCGGGTACACAAAAGCACGTACTGAAACATCTAGCTCGGTTGTTTTTGATGGCCGTTTTTACGCTCACGAACAAGGGTAATAAAAAACGCATATGTGGACATTAAACGTGCGTTGCGCAGCTGGTTAGCTAGCCAGTGGGCTGCCATTTTGGGGGGTGTAGTTAGAATTGAAACTGGCTCGGCTAACGCTAGCTGAAGCGCTAGCTCGCAACAGTGGATGTTTGGCGAGCAGACAAACAAAACTGACCACAGGAAGGTGTATAGCGCACATACACGGACGTCACGTTTAACGGGATCAATAAATGGCAGTACGTTTTAAATCCGCGTTTTATTTATCCAAAACGGTCTGTGTTTACACAGGGCCAGGATTTGCTAGCAGTAGCTAGCCGACCAAACAGCTAGCTAGCTACCAGCTAGCTACGCAGTTGGGTTCTTGTCGAACTGAGTGTGTTGGAAAACGTACATCTTTCGGTTTGGGCTTGAAATATGTTGGGTCATTGCGGAAGCTGTCCATATTGTTTGCTATTAACGTGTAGCAGATGTGTCAGCACTAAACGTTAGGTGACGTTAAATTAGCTGAACGTCTCAATCGAAAAGGCCTTTCTCGGTTTCCCTGCAGCCACAGACCAACGCTGCGTTACAAATCTGGGATAATTCATTAGAAACCTTTGTCTCGGCCTTTTCACACAGTTTGCAATCTCGTGTGGTGCATAGTTTATGTTTAGGTTACCTCAAACGTTCAGTTGGCTTTGTAGCATCTTTGTGCGTTGTTGGTAAAGTCTTTTGTGCTCATGGATATCAGACATTTTGACCCTTAATTGTGAGATGTGATTACCTTTATCGCCCATTTGTCTGGCGTTAGCAGCAGCTGTGTTGCGTAGTCTAACATCTAACGATGTAGTCAGGTTCCCGGAATTTTCTCCACGGATTATTTTTCCCTGCTTGAGAGATGGGGGAGAGAATTTAATGTACAGTAGGGTTTATTTACGACTTAAGTACATGTACACGGTACCACTGATCATCTGTAAATTGAGCATAACCAGTGCAGTCTGACCCTGGATATTGTTAAAACATGCACCTGGTCTATATCACAAAATATGTATATGGGTGTTTTGTATTGCAGGGTTTTTTCATACTATTGACTGATGTGATTATGACTCCAATAGTGTGTAAGGAGTGTCCTTATCAGTGTAACTATTTTTGTCTCTGGAAGATCTACTAATGGACCTAGAATGTAGAACAACACTTCCATTCTGACAGAAAGGATTGTTCTACATTTTTGGTCCATCATTAGTTTTTTAGGGGTTGTGGACGTCACAAACGACTTCATGGACATATGTAAGTTAATAGTCACATTCCAGTAGCGTGTCTGAACACGAAGATCTGATTATGTGAAAAGACTTGATTTTGACCTTACTGCTTGATATACAAAATGTGGCCAAGCAACTGATTTAATGTACTGCTTTCTGCCAAGAGATTGCTTGCTAAAGGTGCCAGTCATAGACCCTTCATATTAACTAGCTGGTATTGCAAGGACTATGTAAATATTATTACTTGTAATTAATGTATGAATGTGGGCATTTGTTTTGTTTACTTGGTATATTTCAAGAATGCTTGGAAGAAATGTCACAACCTTTTCTCTGATTTGAGAATATCATTAACTAGCAGTAGATTGGGAAAGACAAATTCTTGGCCTACTTTCTATGCACTCCGAGCCCTTGGTGTTGGGAATTATAGCAGCCTTTTCCTTTTATACAGTCATTTTGGGTAGGTATGTCAGGCAAAATATTTCTGCAGAATGATTCTACAGCTGCAACTAGCTTATGGGCAAGCAATTACAAACCAGATCTGTATAATTAAGCATTCTGCTGTTATTTCAAGTTTGTGTGATCTAATAAGCAAATTCAGGAAAAACTGTAGGTTACATGAGTAATTTTCCAGAGACCGCACAGTGACGAGCTACAGCTGATGCTGAACCATAACTACACAACTATTCTATTATATTTTATCTACTTATTTTTAAATTTGTTTTTACTTTTGGATGTTGTCTCTAGGTACCAGTTTTGCTGTAGGAAAGACAGACTGTAGACTTCTCAGGTAATGACAGGTAGGTAGGGCATAGACACATGGAGGTGTTAAAACCGCTACTGTCTGCAGTTAGATCTCTGCTAGATTTAGGGCCAGCAGGTAGAGAAACACTGATAATGCTTTCAGTAACCTGCTTAATCTTGAAAAGGTCATACAGCCTTAAATGAATTTTGATTATAATCTTTTCAGCAGTTTGCAATTCTTTGATTTTTAACTAAATTAGTGGCAAGTGGTATGAGTATATAATAATTACTTTTATTGACTTCACTATTCACTTCGCTGATGAAATGAAGTGTCATCTTTGCTCCTTTGCTTTTAGAAAAGCCCACAGTTTTTGTTTTTTAGCATCAGATGGTTTTCCTATGAGTGTGTATCTATTTTTACATGTGTGCCCTTCTCCCTCAGCACTAATCCAGTTGTGACTTTTTTGTGGGCTTCTTTAGAGCTCTGATTATGAAAGTGATTCTGTTTAATTTGAAGCCCTCATGCTCTGTCTACCACTGTCTGTCTCTCTCTATATACCGTTCTCTCATTCTCTCACTTTGTCTAGGTGCAGTTTTCCCAGGAGTATACAGCACAGTCATAGAGGTCAGAACTTTAAATTTAAGTTGATAAATGTCTAGCTTATTTTGTTGTTTTTTTTTCTCTCTCTCCCCTTCGGTGCAGATGAGGACGTCCCTGCAGATATGGTTGCAGAAGAATCTGGTCCAGGAGCTCAAAACAGTCCATACCAACTTCGTAGAAAGTCCTTGTTGCCTAAGAGAACTGCGTGTCCCACAAAAAGCAGTATGGAGGTAAACAATCAATTAAACAGATTGAGAACTTAAAACTCTTTGTCCAGTCATTTTTGGGGCAATATTTACATAATGCTTTATCATATTGTTTGTGTTTTCAGGGAGCCTCCACCTCAGCTACAGAAAACTTTGGCCATAGAGCAAAACGAGCTAGAGTGTCAGGAAAGTCTCAAGACCTTCCAGGTGAGTACAGAAAACCATGATGGCTTTTTCAAGTGTGCTGGTGATTATTCTGAACATATGAACACTTTCATGCTCTCCTGGACTGTGATATTTTATGAACACCAAAGAAATGTAAATCACATTCAACTCTTTTTACTTTTTCAGCACCTAGCGGTTTGTTTCTCTCAATGTACTGCGCTTGTTGAATGGAATCTGTTGTTATTTAAAAAAAATCCCCTGTTCGGCTACTGTACCATGATATCTTGATGTTTGGCATGTTTGTGATAGCATGAAGATCTGTCAATAATTTAATACCAACAAGAAACGGTATTTGCACAAAGCTTGAGTGGATCCTTAAGAGACCCCAAACCACTAAAAAGTGACTTAGACTCTGCAGAATAACTTTATTTAAAATGTTCAGGACACCTGCTTCTCAAAGTTTTCATATACAGAAAGTAGCAGTTTTTTTTTTTAAGTATTGTAATTGAGCTGCTAACGGTTCATTCATTCATGTCCTATTAAATATGGAAAAAGCCGTATATATTTTATAAATATAAAAGCATATCTTTGTTTAAATGTGACTAAAACATATTACATAAACTCATCTTTTTAAGAATTTTGAGGCTTTACATTAAATGTCGTTTGATTTCATGAAGATTGCAGTGGTGTGTTTTCTTATTTAATTATTCCTAACCATGCCATCTCTTCTCTACATAGCTGCCCCTGCAGAGCAGTATCTCCAAGAGAAGCTTCCAGATGAGGTGGTCCTGAAGATTTTTTCCTACCTGCTAGAACAGGACCTGTGCCAGGCTGCCTGTGTGTGCAAGCGATTCAGTGAGCTTGCTAATGACCCCATTCTCTGGTGAGTAGTACATCTTGCACCATTTGGTTTTTTATAGACAAGTCTTCAAGAACAGGTTTGTTATTCTTGACTAAGATCGGTTACTTGTTTTTTAATCTGGCATATCATGTGCTTTGTAATAGCGGTGAGTATGATGGTGAGACTTTAGCTTTGTGAAGTGGCTTCAAAGAGCCGCTACTTTTAAAGAGTTTATTAAGTGAATGGAGATAAGAATGTACAAGAAGTTGTTTTTTCCTAATCATTGCTTTTTAGTTGATGAAAGGCCTTTTCAGGAGAATGGTTTACTTTAACTCCATTCCAGTAAGAGTTCGCAAGAGACACCTCTGTTTGATGATACTCCTTCTGTATTCTGTAGGAAGAGATTGTACATGGAAGTGTTTGAGTACACACGACCCATGATGCACCCAGAGCCAGGAAAATTCTACCAGATAAACCCTGAAGAATATGAGCAGCCCAACCCATGGAAGGAAAGCTTTCAGCAACTGGTAGGAGTGTTTGTGAGGGATTGACAGACCCTCGAACAGTTCCATTCTTTCATGGTGATAGCACTAGTTCATGTGGTTGTAATTTGTTGGAAATGGGGGGGGGGGTCTTTATAGTATCCGCCCATCGAAGAGTCATGAATAAACAGCCAACATGTTGATTTCATTCTTTTGAGCTCATATAGTTGGTTCATAACCATCCTTTTGCTTCTTGCAGTATAAAGGAGCACACGTAAAGCCTGGGTTTGCGGAACATTTCTACAGCAATCCAGCCAGATACAAAGGCAGGGAGAATATGCTGGTATGAACTTCCTTGTTCCTACAAACACTTATGCTGTCGCTGTCTTTTCACTTTATTATTTAAACCAAACATGCAGTTGTTTTAGTAAGTGATATTATCTTGTTTGTAGTACTATGACACCATTGAGGATGCTCTGGGAGGAGTTCAGGAGGCCCACTTTGATGGGCTGATATTTGTTCATTCGGGCATCTACACAGATGAGTGGATCTACATCGAATCTCCCATCACAATGATTGGTGCAGGTAAATCTGGTTGCCCTACTTTTAAATAAAGGAAGTGGTTTGTCTGAAGTGCACCAAAGTTGCTCCTCTTAATTTTTTTTTATTTTACAGCCCCTGGAAAGGTAGCAGATAAAGTAGTCATTGAGAATACTAGAGATTCAACATTTGTGTTTATGGAAGGCTCAGAAGATGCATATGTGGGCTATATGACCATTAGGGTAAGTTATTCCCTACTAAGGCTTGTTTTGGTCTTGTGATGATGTTCACTATGGTAATTACAGTTGCTCTTTTATCTGCAGTTCAATCCTGATGATAAATCAGCCCAACATCACAATGCGCACCACTGTTTGGAGATCACAGTGAACTGCAGCCCTAACATTGACCATTGCATTATCCGTAGCACCTGCACAGGTAACACTGCAGCTATGCTGCTTATTGTTTGAACTATATCTCCCCTGTATCTGATTCTTCCATAGCACCATTGTGCCCGAATGGAGGCATCTTAAAGATGTTGCACATTCATACAATTGGTACTTTTAATAATACATATTTTAGTTTGAGCTTTAAAAGTGGAAAATATTTCTTCATTACTTTTATTGGTTAATTGTATATACAATTGAAAGTAGATTACTCATTAATGTTCTATATTTTTTTTAGTTACTGCATCTGTGTGATTTGTACTTTCCTACTTTGTATATATTGCTTAACTGAGATTCCCGTTATCTGTCTACAGTGGGCTCAGCAGTGTGTGTAAGTGGCCAGGGTGCATGTCCAACCATTAAGCACTGCAACATCAGTGACTGTGAAAATGTTGGGCTCTACATCACTGATCATGCACAGGTAAGAACTGGAAAAACTCTGCAGTTTTTGGTTTATTTTACCATGTAGTTTGTTTCCGGGTATTTTACAAAGCGTAATATTGGTATTAGTTTAAGTCTAAAATTACATTTTTGTATAGAAATAGGTTTTTGGCTCTCGTTCTATTGGATGAACTTTTCTTTATGCAATACCCATACTTCAGAATAAAGTTTTTGATCTATCTGGTTGGTAAACTGAACAAAATTAGTGGCAAAACATTTTCTAACCAGGCATAGAACTGCATAAGTGAGTGTCATTAAAACAATGTAATAACTAATTACCCATTCATTGACCTTGAAGTGAACTATAACAGTGAACATTAGTGGTGGGCAGTGAAGGGTCAATCAAATTGCAAAATGTAGTCCATTAAAAGCTACATACAACTGAACTCGCATGGCATATGGAACCACATGTACTAGACCACACAACCATACTGTATATTGTGTACAATAAGTTTAAGTGTATCGTAAGTTTGTTTTATTCTATATTACTACTATATTTTCTATTGTACAGTATGTCTCATTTGTTTGAAGACTAGAGAACCACCATCGACTGGAAACAAATTTCTTGTGTGTGCAAACATACTTGGCCAAATAAAACTGATTGTGATTTTTGATTCTGATGAACTTTATGAACTTTTTTTTTTTTTTTATTCGTATAGTGAAGTTGACCTATTTCAGCAACTCCCCAGTGGTGGCTAACTAGTTTATTTTATTCGCCAGCATAGATTTTTACTTGCATTTTTTGAATGGTGAGTGCTAATTTTGAACCCTGGAAATACCCTTGTACTTCAAACATATTCATATGTCTAATCAGCCTAAAGAAAGTGAGTGAGGTCAAAATAATTCAAACTGGAAATACGTGCAACTATCATTTGGTGCACAATGGCATTAACATTTGACTTTACGTTTGAAGGATGGATAGAAAATTAAAGCTGAGACACGTGGGTCATTTTTAAAATAAAAATCAGTTTTTACCAAGTGGTACAGCACTGGCCTGGGGATATGTTGATTGCTTAGCAACAGAAAATTTACAGCTTTTTATCCAGCTGTTTTGGCAGTGTTGAAACTTAAAAATAGCAGAGTAGGCCTACAGCAGTGGAGATAACAAATAAATGTGTTCTATGTTTGAATCCTGTTTTGTTAAATAATGATTCCTCCATAAAGTTTTCTTTATATTAAACATGTTCATGTGACCTGTTATAAAGATGGACACCTGTGTAACATGGCTAGTGATTGCCCTCATTAATCTATCTTCAGTTAAAAAAATTAACTATCTTTCTCTATAGTTCCGATATACAAAATGTGGTCTAAACCAAAGCCTATGAGAGACTTTTTGTTTTAATGGGGTTTTTTCAGTTAGTTGGTACCAAAACTAAAGATTATCTTTCTTACAAAGGTTGAAGAGCCCAAAGTGGTGGTGAAAACTGAGATGGTTGTAAGAGGCTAGTGTGCAGGAATGGTTTTTTGTTTTTTTTTTTAAACCTGAAAAAATCATCCTTTCCTAGAGACCTTTAAGTATACTTAACATTATTCAGTTTTAATAATTCTTATCCTTTAAATAACATGGATGAATTGGATGAATCGTCTCTTTGGGGCCCTCTTGTGGACTTGAAAGCCTAAACAACTGTGTATAGCTAATATACACTGTATTCTTGTTTCCCAGACATGGATTAAGTCTAATTGTGGACTCTTTTTGTGTCAGTGGAGAAGTACCATTGGAGATTCTTTTAGACTAAACCAAAGCCTAGACCAGGTCTTTGAAACCAATCCTGTATATACAAAATTAATGGAGATTTTGTGCACACTTTGCTGCTCCAATAGCCTGTACTTTTCCAGGAAAGCTTTATATTAAATGTTGAAACATTGCTATAAGGAGTTGATTGTATTCAGTCATGTGCATTAGTTAGGTCAGGTACTGATGTTGAGCATAACTTCTTAATCACATACACCATTCCTGTATGAAATGTGTTTTTAGTGCTGTGGAAAAATCTGCAGAAACTTATTTTTCTATATGGTTGTACTGTGATTGATTAATACGGATGTGCTACATGTACAGCCAAAAAATTTGAATGTGTACGATAAACAAGTTCAGGTTTATAAAAGATGTGGTCAACTGTGAAGAAGGGTTTGTGTTTTACATTGCTTAACTAAAATGTGCTTTATAGGGCATTTATGAAGATAACGAAATCTCCAACAATGCGCTTGCTGGGATCTGGGTGAAAAATCATGGCAACCCCATCATCAGGAGAAACCATATTCATCATGGCCGAGATGTTGGCGTGTTTACATTTGACCATGGCATGGTAAGATTGCTGCTACATTTAGACCTTGTCCCTTTGCTCTCCAGCAGCGAGTGACTTTAGATTCATTCATGATTGATTGTCTCCCCCTACAGGGCTACTTTGAAAGCTGCAACATACACAGAAACAGAATTGCAGGTTTTGAGGTAAAAGCATATGCCAACCCCACAGTGGTACGCTGTGAAATTCATCATGGCCAAACAGGAGGCATCTACGTCCATGAGAAAGGCCGGGGCCAGTTCATAGAGAATAAGATCTATGCCAATAATTTTGCTGGTGTGTGGATTACCTCCAACAGTGACCCCACGATTAGGTGAGCATTCTGTGTCATTGGCAGGTTTTAATTTCAGTATTGAATGTGTGAAACTTGACTGGATTCAAAAGTTATATATACACATGGTATATACACTTTGTAATCTTTTTGTGTTTGTGGTTTTCAAAAGGACATATAAGCTGCATCATAGTGACTTATGTTTTCCCAGTTTTTGTGTTTATTTCTTTCTTTTTCTCTTTCCCGTAGAGGTAATGCCATCTTCAATGGAAACCAAGGAGGTGTTTACATATTTGGTGATGGCAGGGGTCTCATAGAGGGAAATGATATTTATGGAAATGCCCTGGCTGGCATTCAAATCAGAACTAACAGCTGCCCAATAGTCAGACACAACAAGATCCATGATGGACAGCATGGGGGCATCTATGTGGTTAGTACACTTAGTAGTAAATTAATTAGAAAATAATTGGTGATTTAATTGGATATTTTAGTAGATTTAGTTGTGATAAACTTGCTATAACATGTTATGGGCAACATGCTTTGGAGTTTTGCTTAATGATGCATACATGTTTTTCATAGCACGAGAAGGGACAAGGTGTTATTGAAGAGAATGAAGTGTATAGCAACACTTTGGCAGGAGTGTGGGTGACCACAGGGAGCACCCCTGTGCTCAGAAGAAACAGGATACATAGTGGCAAACAGGTACATCTCTTTAACATCATGTGTTGTTACATCGTGGCTGCTGCTTCTGTACTCAGTGTGCGTTTTATTGGTCTTAACAGGTTGGAGTATACTTCTATGATAACGGACATGGCGTATTAGAAGATAATGACATCTACAACCACATGTATTCTGGGGTCCAGATCCGGTAGGTTGATCAGTTCTTGAGGGAACCAGTTTCTGCACTGCTTATAACATTTCATAGGGATTAACACATCTATAAAAAATCTTTTCAAAGACACTTCAGAGTGAGTTCTATATTTAGAATATGGATTGTTCACTCCATTTTTTTTTTTTTATCCTTTTGTCTTGACAGAACTGGGAGCAACCCTAAAATTAGACGAAACAAAATCTGGGGAGGACAAAATGGAGGCATTCTTGTTTACAACTCGGGTGAGTTAATGTCATTTTCTTACCCTCAGTACTCTGTTTTACACAATGCCCTTTAGTTTTCTTGTACTATTAGGCTGACAGCACTGCATGTAAGACAAGAGCTTCTGTACATAAAGCATTATGCCTGTATTTAACATCACTGTTGTCTTTCCTCAGGACTCGGCTTCATTGAGGATAATGAGATCTTTGACAATGCCATGGCTGGGGTGTGGATTAAGACAGACAGCAACCCCACACTGCGCAGGAATAAAATCCATGATGGCAGGGATGGCGGCATTTGCATATTTAATGGTGGCAGGGGTAAGGTGGAATTAGTCATTTTTATAAATAAGAATTAACTGATGTTTTCTTTGTAAACGCTTATGGACACTTACTCATTTGTGTATTATCAGTTGCATGTTCTTCATGAGTGATTATTTTTCTATGACATAGGACTTTTGGAAGAGAATGACATCTTCAGAAATGCCCAGGCTGGTGTTCTCATAAGTACAAACAGTCACCCAGTGCTGCGGAAGAATCGAATATTTGACGGCTTTGCCGCAGGTGAGGTAGAAAGCTGAGCTCTTGTGCTGGGTTAGCACATTTACAAAGACGTGTGTGTACCGTTCTTTACTTCTAGTAAAAAGGACTTCAGTAGTGAACTTTTTTTTAAATTTAGTATTTCTCATTTCTCCCCTTTCTTTGTAGGCATTGAGATCACAAATCATGCTACGGCAACCTTGGAAGGCAATCAAATATTCAACAATAGATTTGGGGGGCTGTTCCTAGCGTCTGGAGTCAATGTCACAATGAAAGGTAATTATTAATTTGCAGCGCTATTGTCTGCCTTTAGTTTTTGGTTGTCATCTAATGGAAATCTCTCCTTTTTCTTCAGATAACAAAATCATGAACAATCAGGATGCCATAGAGAAGGCTGTGAGCAGAGGTCAGTGCCTGTACAAGATTTCCAGTTACACCAGCTATCCCATGCACGATTTTTACAGGTACAGTAATTGGTCAGTAGTTGTTGCCTTTAGGAAGTTGAAAAAGTGTGGAGTATGGACTTTAATTCTCACTTTTGCTCTTTTCTTTGATTCAGGTGCCACACCTGTAATACAACAGACAGAAATGCAATCTGTGTGAACTGTATCAAGAAATGCCACCAAGGGCATGATGTCGAGTTTATACGGCATGATAGGTTAGTGTTTTATGCGCCAGTGTTGTTCATATTTATTGTTTATTATTTAGATTACAGTAAGGCTACACATTTAAAAATATATAATCAAAAGGTTTTCTTATGCCACAATTTTAGTGAAATTACAGAATTATATTTAATGTTTGATTTAATCCAGGACATGCTGACTAATCTATGCACAGCTGGTCTAATCCCATGTATAATCCGTCCCATCTAGGTTTTTCTGTGACTGTGGTGCGGGTACGTTGTCAAACCCTTGCACGTTAGCCGGAGAGCCAACACATGACACGGACACTCTGTATGACTCGGCTCCTCCTATAGAGTCTAACACGTTACAACACAACTGAGGCTGATCCTGCCCTTCTTCTCAGCACCCTGGTCTTTAATTTAACCTGCCTACAAAAGAAGAGCTTCTGCCATGTTGGGCTTGGAAAGACTCTGTGTAAAGTGACAGGACAACAAATCTTACACTTAAATTGTTTTATTAGGGGGAAAAGAAACATTTGAGGAGATGTGGAACTCCTATGGAAAGCTGCCTCTTTGCTGGAAAGAGATGTCTGTGTTGAATGAGAAAATGTTCTGATGCAAATGGAAGCAAGAGATTTCCTGTTCTTTTTCAGTTGTGCAAAATGGCTCTTGACCTGTAAAGAGTTAATGTTTGTGTAGAACTTTGGAAGAGTTAAGAGTTGCACAGAGAAGCAATATGTTGACTCAGGATTCTGGAGATTAAGAGCTGATACAACAGCAGCGTCATGTTTTGGGAAGAAGAGCGACGGATACTTCCTTGGTCTTTCCAAACCGACCACCTTGTGCAGTCTCTGTGATGCGTGCAGGTTCAAGTGTAGAAGATCTACTGCAGTTTTGTACAGACGTGACAGTGGCCAGAAACACTTGGAGCCATTGCCCCTCCTCCAGAGAGGCTTCTTGGATAGGAGGGAGAGCCATGATTACATGGCTTCCTTGGCAACTGTTTCTAGGTAACAGATGTGCTGATTATATGTATGGTATAAAAAAAAAAAAGAAAACCTAAAAAAAATGTGGTTAGCACTTGCTTTTTTAATATGTTAATGTTATTCTGATCAACAAATATGATTTTAATGCTTTCTCATGTAGTTTTGTATTTTCAAGCAAAAAAAATCTTACTGTATTTGAATGTCTTTTATTTTATTATATATTATAATTATTGTTATTAATATTTTCGTTAGCGCACGTTAGGCTTGTAATCGTACTGTGTCTCAGCATATAAATTCTTTCTGTGAAAGAGGATTAACGAAGAAACAGAATTGGAAAACTTAACACTAAAATGTCCTCCAGCTATGGTTTTCGATATGCAAGGTGTGAAGCAGGTGTTAGTGTGCGTGTGTGTATGTGTGTGATTTTTAAAAAAATTTATTATTATTTTTTTTTTATCTTTTGGACCGTGATTGTTATAGCCTGCTTCTAGCTAACAGTGTTTGCTTCACCTTTTCTATTTTTATTTTATTTGTTTTAAGAAAATGCCTGTTTAAAAGTTTGGAAAGCTGATTTCTAAACCCAATTAAAAGTCCCAAAGGCAATGGAAGTCTCCATGAACAGTGGAATATTCAGTGTGAAGCCTTGCTTCACTTTTTGTGTTCTTGCATTGTTTAATCAACACAATACTGAAAATGTCCCACTCTAACAAAGATGCATAGCTTCCTTTTGGGTCCATGGCCCATCATGTGCCTGTTTTTGAGTGTTGGGTAGGATTGAAAAGCATTGCTGGAGTTTGCTACGTTAAAGGCCCTGGCCTCATAGCTGAGACACATATCTCTACAGCCTCGTTGTCTTTTGCCCCTCAACTTCATCCCCATCTATGTGTAATGTGGTGACTGTGGCTTCTCATGCCGCCTGAATTGTATGCATGTACCATAACATCTAGACTTAATATATTGTGAAGTATTCAATAACCATTATGTAGATGCTAGTATGAATTTAAAAAGGGTTTAATTTCCTAGAAAAAAAAAGAAAAAGGAAACTGGTCATTTTTAAGAAAATAAACTTTATTAGATCAAGGTTGATTGTGCTTTATTTCTGTGGGACATTTCATTGCCTTTACAATTTATTTGACTTCATGTCCTAAGTTTATCGCTGTCTTCTAGGACCTGTGCTCTAAAATAGCCACAAAACCCAGTTTTAACTTGTGTTGATACTGTATTAGATTTCATAATTTTGGCCCAATTTAATAACATTGAAGTCAGTCCCACTTCTTGATAGACCACGTTTTAAGTGCAGTGCTGCTTGTGGACTGTTGGGAATAGACTGGTTTGCATTGTTTGTTACGAAGTTAATCTGTTTATGAACTTTTGTTCTATTGGCTTATTCACTGCAATTACATTTACTCTTTGAAAGCTTTTCTGTCAGCATTTATACACCTTTTATGAAGTACATTTCTGGGGGCCAGTGTTGTGACCATGGTTTGACTATAGATAGTGTAGAACATAATCCCATCATGGTTACAGGTGTGGCCTTGTTGAAGTAAGCCAGTATGCTGAGCTGTGTGTATGCCAAGCAAATATTGTGAGAGCAAAGTCCTTAAATCATCAACGCCTCGTACTATTGGAGAATTTTACTGCTGCTTGTCTCAGCAGGTTATCCTGTAACTGATAAGACCTTTAGGTCGCTATTGACTCAATTCATAAGCTGTCTATTCTCAATAGCCAGGTAAATACGGGTGTTCTCCTGACAAACAAGCTAAAGAAGGGTCCTTCAAATTCTCCAGCAGAGCCTGTGTTTACTGATTAATACCAGTTTGATGGCGGTGTGATTAGTCATCAATGCTACTAAATGACCAGTCTTAAAAGGCCACAAAACTGCAAATGATTATATAATTTAACTCGACTTTGTGATGGAAGCACCAATTTTTTTATATTTACTGTCATTTAAATTTCAGTACGCTACTACAAATGAGAGATTTTCTCAGTGGTGTTTTACATTAAAATATAGCAAATGTAGCAACTGTGCTTGTATTTTAATGGAAAAGGGCTTACACTAGTTCTAGTTCAGGGGCAATAAACTATACCTATGCTTTGAGGCCTAAACCTATTAAATAAGTGAGACTTGCATTTTGATTGTAACAAACCTTGTGTTCGGCCTGAACCAGTTACCTATGTTTCATCGTTTGAGCTTTATTTTTTCAAGATAATATTCTAAACAATACTATCTGTACACAAAACAAATGTGAAATTAATGTGGGTTTGCACGATTCACATTACAATATTATTACTTTACATACAGGCAATTCACACGAAATATGTGGCTTTTTTGTAAAAATCCTGTCATACCATATAACACTGAGAAATCGGTCACTACAGACCAATGAGAGTACTGGATAAAAATTAGCCTATATCATGAAACATTTTTGTATTTGAAGATAAGAGCTTGGTGAAGTATGTCAACATTATTAGTATTTTTAAATATTGTTTTATCAGCCCATTCACTCACATTAGTTATAAAGACTGTATAAATGAATACTATTGGTTAATAAGATGCAACACAGGACAGCCAATAAGAGCAGTGGTTATCTACAAGTACTAATAGACACAGCAACCAGCACAACTTGTTTCACTGTAAGAGATAAAGAAAAGTTGGAAAATGGGCATGTGAAGATTGATTGTTGTCTAAAATGAGGGAAAGGCTGTAAATAATTTTTTTTTTTTAATAAAGTTAAAATATTAGCCCACACATACATTAATATTTTGTAAGACATAGTCATTTACACAAATAAACATAATTGGAATCTCAGACTTCCTGCTTCTCTGAATGGAAACATCAGTTGTTTGCACATGCTCTTGACCTTGAGCTGCTAATCTTTGGGCATGAGTTGCATTGGAGCTGCAGTGGTTTGGATATTTAACCTGCATTTGAAGCAAGTCTTGCATATTTGTGTACATGTACCCTTGTAAATTATAAAAAAACAAAACATAAATATAAATAAACTAACAGTAGTTTTAACACTGGTAACTCTTTTAGGTATAGAAAGATAACATCATCAACGGGTCCTGAATGGTCCCACTTCAGCGGGCCTTCAGTTGTCCATCTTCAATGGGTCCTGTATGTTCCATCTTCAGTGGGTCTTCAGTGGTCCATCTTCAGCTGTTCTTCAGTGGTCCATCTTCAGCAGGCCTTCAATTGTCCATCTTCAGCGGGTCTTCAATGGTCCATATCAGTCCTCTGCAACAATTCTCCATATTTGATTATATTTTGTGTGCTTATTGTCCTGTTAGTGAAATCATCTGACTAGTCTGTTTAGTCTGACTATATCCTCACTGCTCTCACTACAGAAGCAGATGAAAATATATAAAACTCTGTCTTACAGCTCAATGTGCCCCATTCTCCTCACCGCGGATCAGTCATTCCACAGTGGGAGGCAACATGTGTCTACATAACAGCTCAGTCTGCATCTGCCATTGTCTGCAGAACACCCACACTTTTATATTAGTGGTGAGTTACATTTTGACATGTTACTTATGGGTTTATGTGGATGGATCTTTAACTGGATTATGTGTTTGATGTGAACCTGTCTCTTCATATAAAGTCACTTGTCTGGTATTATTAATAAACAAATTCATGTTTAATATTGACACTTTCTATCTACTGAATCTGCTCCTGTTTTTTTATTTTTATTCTATGCTTTTACATTCGAGAATAATTCTAAATTGCCCTCTTAAGAGTAGATAATGACTGGTGACTGAGTCCGTAAGTAGACTCACATTGTTATGTGGGTCCTCTCTAGTGTAAGCCGTGATAAGCGGTCCTTATGTAAGTTCGGCGGCTCATCGCTAGAACAGTTTCAACGTCACGACGCGAAATTCCGCTCCAGGGTCTGCCTCCAGAACACCCCCCCCTCCAGCCCTCCTCCCACCACGTACCGACGTCACGAGATACCCGACCTCGTTTAAAGCGTTTCCTTGTTTTCAGGAAGAGTAGGTTCCGTGTATTCGTGTGTTTGATACGTATGCATATGTTTTTGGCATGATACCTATTTATTTCGACTGTGTAATCAGGAGAAAAGCGACATAAGGGTGGGACGCGTGACGTCACACGCTGTGATTGATCTGTATTCGTTATCTCAGGGCCAATCAGCTAAATAACACACTTATCTCATTTTCTTGTTAGCTTATATGTCTTTACGAAAAAAAAAAAAAATATATAAACATACTTTTTACTTACCACTTCACTATATATAAATAAAATATAAATAAATGAAACAATCCTGTGTGTGTGTGTGTGTGTGT
>JBBPDA010000105.1:42100121-42132577 GCA_037974385.1 Arnoldichthys spilopterus | reverse complement strand
ATCTTATGTGTGTGTGTGTGTGTGTGTGTGTGTGACTAGGAATGATTAAACTTTCCAAAGCGCGGATTGTGCGCAAAAAAACCCAAAATAAAGCCGTGCCGCGTGGTGGTGCCTATATGGAGTGAATGGTGAGCGCCGATTGCTTAGGTCTGCTAAAAAAAAAAAGTGCTACCGCGCTGCGGCAGTTGTCAGGGGAGATCCGAGAGCGGCGCTGCGATTGGCCGAAATGGCCCTGTTGCCTTGGTGACGGCGGGGGGGTACGGTAGCGTTGCTGTGCAGCGTGATCTCTGCGCCGCGCTGCGTGCATGGAGGAAGCAGCTGCTGATCTTTTGACACGCGCGCGCACACACACACACACGCGCGGGCGCGCACAGAGACAGAACAACACAGGAGACGAAGGGAAGGCGAGCGCATGAACGCAGCGAGGCTCCGTCGTCGGACACGACCTTAGAATGCACGAGTGTAAGTGGCGTCTCGGTGTCGTTAGCCCGTTTCCTCTCGGCGCGGACTGCACCGAAATAGCGCGTTTACGTAAACAAGTCGCATAGAGCGATAGCGCGGCATGCGATGCGTGTAAGACCCCCATCGCTTTACTGTAAACACTGTAGGTGATTCAGGTCGATATTAGTGGACTTTATTCATTCTCCCGAAGCGACTGAGGCGATTTTAATGGGTTTGTTGCACCGCGAGAAAAAAACAACAACAAAACACGAATTCGGGGCCATGTGCTAGCTAACTAAGTTGAATCTAAGTGGAATGCAAACGCTTTGCCTTTAGGCTTCCACAGCACGTCCAGTCAACGAGCACAGAACCGCACATATATGGACGTTTTATACATCGCTGTGTATATTTCGTCTAAAAACGAAATGCTGTTCAACAGACACTATTTTCGCGTGTTGTGAAGCCGCGCATTAGCTCTTTTGCTAGTGAACTAGCTTAGCTCCACTTGGTCCCAGTGTTTTTTCGCCTGTACCTGATTTTTCTGGCTTTCCACGCCTTGGGCAGTCACCAGAGCCACATTTACACACAATTTGGGTTGTTCGGCACTTAGATCAGACATGTGTACCCCGAACTGTCCTGACGTTTACACGCTTTGGCTGCTTTATTATGTTGACTCATTATTCAGGATAAAAATCATCCACATAACACGCACGTCGAGCTGCCACTGAAACATAAATCACAAAAATTAATGTGTTATTTAAAGGTTATAAGTGAAGGTTACAGTGCAGTCCATTTTGTTGCTGAGAATCTAGGGCAGCTATGTAAGAGGAGGGTGGAGGGTGGGAGGAGTGTGGGGGGCTGCTATTGTTACTTTTTGTTTCCTTTTTCGTGTCGATGTATAATATCGGTGCCCATTCGCTCACACACGGTGTCTGCAAGCGAAGGTGAAACTGGAGCCGTCGTTAACGAAATGCGCTGTCTGCTCGAACAGGCACAGCATATCCGGCAGCCTGCCTACATTATCTGCGTGTGAGTGACACTGACACGTGGTCAGACGGCGCTCATAGCTGCGCAGGGCGAGCGAGCAGCTCCTGTCACATGATCGCAGCGTTGGGCTGTGCTATCATGGCCGAGAGAGGATCCACTTTAACAGGCCACAGTGTAAACACACAAACACCCATACAAAGAGAGAGAGAGAGAGAGAGCCAGGCAGGTCACCTGGGCAGAGGACAGTGTTTCAGTGTCCTCAGCTGCTGGTTGTGGTTAACAGGGGCTCTGCATGTTGAGCACTGTTCAGTGAAATGATTGACAGCCTTCATATTTCAGTTCCATACAATATGGGCATGCCGTTTATAAATACAGCAAGAACTGTGTCTGAAAATGTGTCTTGTTTTAATGTTAACATTTTGATTCTCAGTTCTTTAGATTATCCGGGCTTGTAAAAGTTCAATATTCGGGACTGTACAGTGGAGTTTTGCCTGATCCATTCAGACTGGTTTCCCTCGGCTTAACAGCTCAAAGCTTTTTGAGCTAAATCACTGATTTTGTGTTTTTATGATTTAGCTTGTGCGATGCCCTCTGGTTCAGAGAGGGATTTGTCTAGTGTGTTTTTCTCGAGACCTGACTGCTACGCTGGATTAATGAACGGGGCGATAGTCGACTCTTTATTGCGGCTCTCTGGAGGGCTCTTGTAGGGCACAGCAAATGATCCCTTGCTTATTGCCGCTCTCCTGACACCAGGCCAGGAAATTAATTAGTGTCATTATGACTCTCACAATAACAGATAGGTTCTGGCTTTTTCGCTGGCGTGGATGTGTCCGTGCTCTTGTTTTTTTCTTTCTCTCTGAGCCTAAGAACAAGTAAGAAATGCAGAGTGATGTGTTCAGTTCAAATGTATTTATTGTAGATGCTGGATAACTGCCACCTCTAAATAAATGGCCTAGTCATACCCACATTTTTGAATGAGCTTTTCGAGCCGTTTTTTCCCTGCAACAAGCTCAGATACAATATCAGATACAGCTGTTCTGAAGATGTGTTCCATGGTGATAACTCCAGTCTTCTGTATTACAGATGTTCAAAAAGCAAAATGAATGAATGTCTTTTTAATGCCCAGCTCCTTATCTAAGTGGACCATTTTGCACTTCCAGCACATGTCACAACTGATCACGCAAGCCTGACTTGCGTCCCATCTTTCACCCACAGACTAACGACTCTGTCCTTTGTCTGGAGACCCCTCCTCCTCCTCCCATCTTCTTGTTATGGCCCAGCTGCACATATTTCTCATCTGCAGTTAGCCTCTTTTTGTTTCTCCTGCCCTCAGCGACAGACCGAGAGGTGCAACTCACATCCCCAGGAGGCTGGAACGCTGTGGTTGCCATGGCTACGCGGCGACACTGGGGTGTGGTAATCAAATATAGGCGCTGCTGTGGATTTCAGTTGCAAATACAAGCCCCCAAGTTTGACTAGGTAGCGTCACGCCCCAAGCGCACCCCAACCCCCACCCACCCTTGGCCCAGCCCGGCGTGCTCAGTCTTCTCCCTTTCTCTGTCGTCCCACTCTCTTCTCCTCTGATGGATTTAGGTCTTTAGAGCAGCCGGCAGGACCATCAGGGCCCCTCTGCCCATTGACAGCGATGCTAATGTCGAGCGGTGCCTTGATGCAATGCTCCAGCCCCAGCCCTGTAGCCCCCGTGTCACCCTGGTTACAATGGCCTCCATTGTTGCGGTCACTCCTGCCTGAATAAACTGGGTGTGTTTAATTGAGATGGCAGGGTGTGAGAGTGACACAGGATGGAGAGCAGGCGGCATGCTGGTGGGACAGCATGCATCATGGCTGTGTGTGCTATATATGTGTACTTAGGCATGTTTGTGTTCTACAGGAAACGTGTGTATGAATAGATTGGACTTATGTTGACGTGTCCTGAAGCTGTGATAACTGCAGTAATGTGGCAAAAGAAACTTTAAAAGAAAGTAATAATATTTTTATTTTTGTCATTGATTTGACCTTTTCTAGGTGCCTTTGGTGTGAAAATAGATAGGAAAAAATGCTGAACAAAATTATTCATTTATAACCTGTCAATTACAAATTCAGCATACAATTCATACAATTCAATTGGGCATTTCATAACCAGACTTTGTTTTCACTCTTCCAAACATAGTACAGTACAGTTTCAGATTTTAC
The DNA here is from genome assembly GCA_037974385.1 of Arnoldichthys spilopterus. Classification (NCBI taxonomy): domain Eukaryota; kingdom Metazoa; phylum Chordata; class Actinopteri; order Characiformes; family Lepidarchidae; genus Arnoldichthys; species Arnoldichthys spilopterus. Next base: position 42,128,956 of record JBBPDA010000105.1, on the reverse strand, counting down.
TCCCAGTTGAAAATGTGTTTTTGTGGCTGTTTTTAGCATTTGGCTTAGTCTGAAAGAGAAATCAGAGCCATTTGATGCAACGTCCTAGAGGTTTAGGATTACAGCTTTTCAGATTCCAGAGCACTTTCTTATAATGTGTCTAAGTAGCTTGGGTTCTGAAAGGTAACCACGTGTTGGGGGGGGGGGGGATAGGACCCTAAACAAATTATCAAAAACTGAGACTTTGTGTTGTTCAAGGCCGCGAGGGGTAAATATAACCGCTAAGTGGAGTTTCAGAGCTTGTCAGAATTCCTGGCAGAATATTTAATAAGAAAGGCGACAGATCCATTATTTCCTGTCAGACATCCCCCAACACCAGACTGGTGTCAGGCACCCTGCCACAGAGAATATCCAAACCCAAGATGGATCTGTAAGTGAAAAAGTTTTGGTATCAATAGCAGTTATTAATCTCCAGCTGCTGTTTAATGAGGGTAGGTGACCTTCCTGCTGGGCTGTCGGATCAACTCTCTCAGTGCTCTACTGAAACACCAGGAGCCAATGACTCACGCCTGATGCTCCGCAGACCAGTACTGACAGGGATAAGAACGTGCAGTGCAAGAAATCTTCCTGCAAGAGTTTCTGGCAGAGATCATTTGGTTGAGGTGGACTGATTAGGCAGGCTGAGCCATGCAGCACACTTTTCACACAGTGTCACCATGCTGTTTTATTACCAATGAGCAATTGCTTCCCTAGCCATGAGTAAGAGAACCGGTTCAGCTGTGAATGAATCCTTTCTTAAACATGAATGGAAATTAGGTCACAGGAGCTGCATGATGAGAGGGGAAACGTGGAGTTTGGATATTTTTAGAAAATCTTTTTGACTAAAGTTTTCAGGGAAGTGATAGACCTTTATGTGATCAACAATATGTATCACTGTTGATGGATCTGACTTTTATGCTGTTAGAATGTAAGTAACTGAATAGCTCTGAATACTGTTCTTATTTATAGTCACAAAAAGCAGCGAGGCCATGCTTTGTGGTTGCATATGTTGGAAAGTTCCATGCTCATAAACTGGTTATTCAAGTGTGTGTGTGTGTGTGTGTGTGTGTGTGTTTAAAAACGGCTCCACCCATAGACGTTGCCTGTGTTTGTGTTTGAAGTGGCTGTGAACCATTGAGTCCTGCCATTAGCATTGTCTCGTTTTGTGGATGGAGAGCTTGTAGATGTGCTGATGAGCTTGCAGGAGCAGGTTGGCTTTGTCTTGCTAATGGAGGTTAATGAGAGCCAGTGTGTGATGCCGGGATCAGAACAGAGACGGGGGAAAGCAGGGCATCCGATACAAGTAGCTTTAGTCTGGATAAGCTGCTATTGTTTTGCTCTTTATTGGAAAACTGGAATATGTGTTTTCCTCATGAGGGATCGTCAGTTTCCAAGAAAAAACAAATACTTTTTCAGGAGACGGTGAAAAACGTTCCCCAGTTCTAATGTAAGTTAATGGACGGACGTTTTAGAGCAAGTGATTTTGGAGCTTTTTCGTTGGTCTGTTCATCTTGAAAGTTTCACACAGTATAAGGTCCAGATGCCGTGTTGATGTTAAAAAATAGAAATCAAATAACGAACAATGGAGAAAGTGGTTTTTCCATGAAAAGCATGTATGCAAGTTCAGGATGGGACTGATTCCTCAGCCTCAGGTTTGTCTGTATGAAGTTTTCTCATGCTTTACACTAGCTCATACATTTTGTCAACAGCAAGAGTTTCTCACGTGAACAGGAAGAGATGTGCAGAGTTGTGTCTAGGGTGTTTTTAGAAAAAAAAAAGTCTTGAAAGAGGAAGAAGCACCCCTCCCCTTTCCTTCTCCCCTGCTCCACTTACCAAAGAGAGTGAGAGAGACACAGAGACGGACAGAGTGAAGGAGAGAGGGAGAGAGAGAGAGAGAGAGGGAGAGAAAGAGGGAGAAAGAGAGAGAGGGAGAAAGAGAGAATGGGAGAAAGAGAGAACGGGAGAAAGAGAGCGGGAGAGCGGGAGAGAGAGAGGGAGAGAGGGAGAGAGGGAGAGAGAGAGAGAGAGGGAGAAAGAGAGAGAGAGAGAGAGAGAGAGAAAAAGGGAGAGAGAGGGAGTGATTCAGAGTAGCACTTTAGGTGATTATTTATTTATTGATGTGCTGTATGGTTTCCATGGCAGTGGCTCATTTGAGTGGTTGTACCGGTAGGAAGAGCGGGAGTGAGGCAGTCACTTTTCCCCAGCAGCCAGACCTTCTTTGCTTTGAGCTGATTATTTATTCATCAGTGTATTCTGTGTGATTTCCGTGGCTGTCCATCAGAGAAAGCCATTTAGTCTGCATCTGAGCAGTGCTCTGATTGGCCTGCTTAGGCTGTTGTCTCTCCCCAGGACTCCAGGGGCTTCCTGTTCCTCCAGGCTGTCTGGGGCCGCCTTGCTGCCTGCAGCCACGAGCAGGGAGATGAAGCCTGGCTCTCACACAGCCTCATTGTCCTTCTCTGTCACTCTGTTTCGGAGAGGACATTACTGAGCCATGAACGGGCGCAGGGCTTCGTGCTGCGTTTCTTTGCTGCTTCAATCTGTGTTGCTTTACTGAGTACACACACAGAGTGCGGTTGTGAACAGAAGGAGAGGAACAGAGTCCTTTCAGGCCCTCAAGTAGATTCCTAAGAGGCTCTTAACTTTATCCTGAGAACTGCCTCAAAAGCCTCTCAATTCTCATAAGAAAGGCGAGGGAAATGGAGAGGGCAAGGAGAGCAGAGGATGGGTATAATGTCCAGTGACAAATGGGCCGAGGACACTATATCACTACTAGATTTTTGCATTATTTGTAAGCTGATTTGTGATCTTCTAGCCCGGACTTCACTCCTTGCCATTTATGTTCCTTCTGCCTCTGTCACATCGCCTGTGCTCAAAGTTAAGCCTTCAGTACTGTTGATTTGTTGTTACGTAGTGGTTCCCAAACTTTTTACAGCGCCGTACCATCTTGGACATTAAACCTCCTGCTTCTTAAGCCCCTCACTTTTTCTTACATACACTCATACACATACACACATGCACAGTGCAAAGACACATATGATTTTTAGCATTGTAAATTCAGTCACTCCTAAGTAATGATGTGTTTGCCTAAGATGAACAGAATACTATTAAATGAACAAATAACATTAGGCATGCTTCTACCTAAGGCCCGAAGACCTTATGGCTGTGATTCACTCTGGAATGCTGGTCAGAGCACAAGGATACTGTGAACTTTCTTCAGTTGTAATCATAAAGGCTACAGGACAGGCAAGTCAACATGTGGCCTCATATGTGTTTGAGAGAGTCTACAGACGTCAAACAAGCAGCGAATAAAGATATTTTCACAAATCACAGACGTCATGGTAACATCTGTAAGCATTTCAGCATTATGCTAATGCTATGCTCAATACACCTGTGCTAATGCAAAGGTGTATTGAGACTATCCTGAAGAACTGTTTAGCAGGCTACACTCGAACCCATTTTCACATATGTAGTTAATTCACGGGTGTATTGAGACTAACCTGAATTCCCAGCTAACGCAGCTCATAAATGCCAAAACGACAGTTAAAAAGATATTGTGGTGTTCATGTGCTACATGAAAACACAAAAACTACACAACTGACAACATAAAGTGCAATGTGTGCAAACATTGCAGGACACTGTGATGACAGACCTGTACAAACGAAGACCTTGCAGCAGCGACCAGGGCACAGTATGGTTCTACCAGGTGAAAAGTAGCAGGATGTGCAAAGATGCAATAATGTGATTTGAACAATGACACTGGGAGCAGGAAAGAATTTACCCAGATTTTCTTTGGATCACTGACGATAAGTTTCTGCTACAGACAGGAAATGTGGATGGTTACTGAGATAAAGATTTGGATATGCTGATCAAATGTTCAATGATCAAAAGTCTTCAGTTGCCCTATATGCCAAATGGCTATTTGAATGAAAGAGGCTACATCATAGTGCTATATACAGAAAATCATAAGCTAAATGAAAACCAGTAATTTCTCTCACCACCCAAACTCATAAATTGTCTTTTTTTTAGATAATTGCAGAGATCATATTAGGACTCTGGTAAATGTGGAATTCTTGGCCATGCTGCTGTTAGTCTTTTTAAACTAAGTTCGTAATAACACATGTATTTGCATTTGCCTTTATAGATCCTCCTGGTTTGATGGGTCCAATAATTGGCATGTCTCCAGATAAGAAAGCGGAATCTCCAGGATCTCAGGGTGTGTGTGGAGCAGGGACTCTCCCGGAAGCAGAGAGTGCGTCCAGCCCTATGGCAACTAGCCTGGACCGGATTGGCTCTGCTGGTGTGGTGGGTGTGTCTAGGGTTGAGCCTGAGGATGATGAGTTGACCAATCTGAACTGGCTTCATGAGAACCTGCTGCAAAACTTCACTCTGGGAGGACCAGAGACCCAGCCCTGCAGCGGGCCCCTGTTTGACATTGAGGGCAGCATTAGGTCACCCCATGGCCAAAGTTTGTCCTCATCCTCCACTTCTTCTGTTTCATCTGGAAGTCCAGGCGGTGAAAGAGATCCCCTCAAATCAAAGCCACCCTTTTCCTTCTCTCTTCTCATTTACATGGCCATTGAGCAATCTCCTAGCAAATCGCTTCCTGTAAAGGACATTTATGGCTGGATTCTGGAACACTTCCCTTATTTCTCCAGCGCCCCCACTGGCTGGAAGAACTCAGTGCGCCACAACCTGTCCCTTAACAAGTGCTTCCGTAAGGTAGAGCGAAGCCTAGGAAAGGTAAGAATGTCTCAGAGGGGAAAAGCCACTACTTGTTTTAATGTTATAGTCACCAGTCTTATGCTGCCTTCGAAATGTGTTGGAATTATATTTCAAGATGAGCTCCACTACAATGTATTAATTAGTAGTGGGAATCTCTTTTTTTTTTAGAGGAGCCATGTGCCTACAAAAAAGTGGTATGGTGAACTGTACACTGGGTGTGTTGTGGTTATTCACCATCCACACACACTGCAGGCAAAAATTTAATGTCCTACTCCTATTCATACATGAAAAAACATATGAGCATATGCTAACTGAGACTTTATATTAACTGTATAAAACCATCACTCAGACAAAACTGAACAAAAACAAAAGCATTACTGCCAGCATGTCCTTGACATGAACACACGTTATGTTCTACTTGGGCAGTGGCCTAGTGGTTAGGATGCTGCCTTTAGGACCTGAGGTACCCTTGAGCAAGGTACCGTCCTGCTACACTGCTCCTCGGACACTGTTGATAGCTGCCTGCTGCTCCACATGTGCACGTGTGATGGGTTAAATGCAGACGCCACATCTTGTTGTGGTGTTTGAGTGTGTTCACAATGACAAATAGTCACTTCACGTAAAACCTCTGAAGTTGTAAAATCGAAACTTCTGAGAAGGACTTGAAGGCACCATTATCCACAAATGGGCGGAAACAGGTTTTCATTCCTGTCAAGCAGCAGCCCACTGAATTCCACATTGTTTAAGCAGTTGATCTCAGTCTCCAAACAGCTGAGGTGTTATATGTGAGTTCCTGCTTGTTTGGAAATGACAAGCTAAAACCACACCGGCCCTTTGCAGATAAGATTAGGGGGCCCTATTAAAGACTATAGCTGAGCGATAGAGATTTAACTGGGGCATTCATTTAAAGGGGTCACATCATGTGAAATGCAATGAGCAGCACATTTCTAATAAAGCTGGAAACAGACGAAATATGATTTTGGGCTTTTTGAGAGCAGGCTACATGGCTAGTTGAGCAGGGGTGACGTAGAGCTTTCATTTTATTTTTAATTAAACTAAAGGAAGCAAAATGCCTTTATGCTGTATTGTGTGTGTGTGTGTGTTTGTGTGTGTATCTGTGCAAGTGTGTGAATCTGTGGGTTTCATATGGAGGAGCCTGGTGTCTGTTGCCATGGCAATGTTTCCTCTTTCCTGTTTATGAGCATGGCTGGTGATTTCAGTCAAGGTCATATCACCCCTGCAGGACCACACCTAAAAGAGGTGATGAGCCTGTTTTATGTATGTGTACCAGAATGTGCCCTCACATGTCTAGACATATACGCACAAACACGCATGCAAATGCAGCAAAGGTCTGTCCTGTTCTGCTGTGCTGCCTAAGGACGGTTTTGTGGCTTTTGCATGAGTATTACGTATCACTGAGCACCACAGAGGAGCATTAACTCTAGCTTGTTGTGGTGGAGCAAGTGTGTGATTATGTGAGTAAATCACACAGAGGAATATAGTCACGGTGCTTCCCAGTCTCAGCCTGCTGATGTCAAACTGGTTTCTTGGAATGTAAAACCCCTCCCCTCCTTTGATTCAGACCAATGGAAAAGGCTCTCTGTGGTGTGTTCATCCTGAGTTCCGGCCCACTCTGATGCAAGCCCTGAAGAAACAGCATTTCCCAAGTGCACACGCCTTCTACACCCCACCTGCCTCCCCTCCCAGGTATGTTCAGCCTTACTCTTGCAAAGAGGTATTGACGGTGCTTTGCTTTCATTTCCAGCTGATCACAATTGAATAACAATCATTTATCATTTATTAAATAAAGTTTTAAGTAAGTAAGTTTTTTACTACTTAACTACTAGTAAATGTATCTGAAGTTGTGTTGGACAGCTCATATTTGCTGAGTATTTATTAAGCTCAGTAAGAAACACAAGCACAGATAAGTTTTAATTATAAGAACCCATCGATATATAACATTAATAAAGTCACAACGACTTGCAAGACCAGTCGTTGGACATGTCAAAAATAAAATATATAACAAAATGTAGAATTTTTTTTTTTTTTTTTTAGTTCACCACAAGTAGGTTTTTTTTAAAGCGCATTTGTTTATTTAAGAAAACAGACAAATCTTTCGTCAGATCTTTTGGGCTTTGATGTGCTTAAAGTGAAAATATATGCAGCTTCTCACTGTCTCACACGATTTTCTCCCCTTGGAAACGTATTCATTATTTTTGCATCATCATAATGCAACAAAACACAAATATGACACTTAAATTACCTTTTAAAATCTTAAAAGGAAAAAAAATAAGTTTTTAGGTGAATGTGCATGAACTAAATAATCCTTTAACTTAGATGCTCTATTATAAATAAAAAAAGGAGAATCTTTAAATGCTCGACCAGTCTGTGGATCACTCCATAATGTATGACTGAACGATGTCCGTGTTTGTAGAAGCAAATATGACAAATGGCAAATTCTTGATGTGAAATCTACTCTATAATGTTGGCTTAGCTCTTCCACCTGTGAATTTAAAGCCTTGGCATTGTTACAAATGTGGCACACTCTTAAAAGCTGACTGAATGGTAAGCTTGGTTCAGGGGGAGGATGAAAAATAATGTAATGATGTTACAAAGTAAATCAGCGTTTGAATGTTCAAACTCATTATGTGGGGAAAAAAACTAAATATTAGCTAAAAAATTAAAACTGTGCAATGTGCAATAAAATAATGAAGATGAGAAATTTCCAGTTGCCAGACATTTGAATTTGAAGTATACACTTTAAATAGGACAATTCCTCAAAATTCCTGTGCTTACAAGTGGTAAATCATTTTACAAGGCAGATTGTGAGAGGCACTTCTTACAGGGAGAAGCCTGTTTTTTTATTTGGGAAATGAACATTGTCAATTTATGGTCAGTGGTCAGTTTTTAATGTTTGACTTTGTTTATGTTGTACATGGTTGACTACTGGTCTTGTGCAAGGCAGTGTGCTACAATGTGCTTGTGCTTTTGTCTGTGCACTCTATGAAAACAAATGCTCCCCAATGTTTTTCTTGATTATATGTCAAACCCAATTCAGTTGAATCAGACCAAACAAATTTAATCATACAAAAAGAGGGACACATTGTCCAAATTTATTCATTCTTCCTTTTTGATTATTTGTTTCAATTGTATAAGAAGGAAAGACAATATTTTTTATCAGTATTACATGCACCTTTGATTAGGGTTGGCACTAAGTTTCTGAGTAAATATCTGAATACTTGTTCTAATAAGTAATTGTAATAATAACTACACATAACTGTATTTACATTTCATGTTTTACCACACTTTTAGTATGTTTTTTGCTGTTCTTTAGTATATTTGTCAGTTTAGCTTCTTTACCTAATGAAGAGTCAAGTTCTTGTTCCATTGCTAATGTAGTGCTCCATGGTCTTGCTGGAAATATCCATCCACAACCTTAAATGGTGCAATAGTCAGAATGTAGCATTGCATCATTAAAAACAGAATGGGAAATTAGGTTCCATTTAAGGCAGAAACAAATTCAGCTTTTTGACTTAAACTTTAAAAAAAAGAAATCTTGAAAATGATTAAATTGACGGAGAGAAATATTCATTAAAGATAAGGTTTTAAGGTCAGTATTGAATGTAATAAAGGAGGAGCAATCACGGAGAGACTGAGGGAGAGAGTTCCAGAGTTTGGGAGCAACAGCACTGAAGGACTGGCTTCCATAGTGGAAAGCCGGGTACAAGGGACAGAGAGTAAATTGCTGGTGGAGGATCTGAGAGACTCTGGTGAAGAGTATAGAGATAACAGTTAAGAGAGGTATAGGGGAGCGAGACCATGAAAAGCTTTATAGCTAAGGAGTAAGATTTTAAACTTGATATGGGATGAAAAGGTTCAGCCAGTGTAACTGAGAGAGAATGGGGGTGATGTGAGCTGAGCGTTTGGTGTGAGTGAGGAGTGTTGCAGCAGAGTTCTGAATGTATTGCACTGTTTGAATAGATTTTGATGGCAGACCAGTTAAGCGGAAGTTACAGTAATCTAAACAAGACATAATAAATGCAGGGAGCAAAGTTTGAGTGTCATTATCAGTGAGGAAGAGGTGAGGGTGGGAAAAATTATGAAGGTGGAAAAATGCAGTTTTGGTGAGAATTCTGATGTGCAGATCAAATTTTAGTAATTAAGGTAAAAGAGAATAGCAAGATTTCTAACAGCAGAGGAAGGTTTAACGTAAACATCATCAGTGTTGACTATAAAATCGGATGTTTTAGACAGTTTAGATTTGGGGCCTTCCAGTAATGGTTTAGTTTTGTCTGCATTTAACTTGAGGAAATGGTCATGCAACCAAATGTTCAGTGTTTAGCAGTCAAAATAAGGGCCAAAGCAATAACCTGTATTTGGCTGTTTGCCTTTGTTTAAATATTGTTTAAAAACTTATTTTTAAAAGCCCCTAACTGTGATTATTTATTATAATCAATAAATTGTGGTAATATTCAGCCAAAATAAAATTCTCATGCATATTTTTTACATTTTAAACAAAATGTGAATAAACATTTGGTGTATTTTTAAAATCTAGATATATATTTTTGTCACTTTTGTGTATTTAGGCTTTTAGTAATTTTAAATCTGATCAAAATAATGTTATGAAATCTTGAAAATTGAGATTCCCAAATGCACTGAGACATTTCCTGGAGAACTGTTGTTAAATCTTTGAAAGATCTGAGATTTACACGTGTTGTATTTACTACACCTGTCTACACTAGTGTGTCAATACAGTTCAGTGTGTAGTACTGTACATGTAATACTTGTCTGTTGCTTTCTCTTTAGTGCCTCATCTCCTCCTCGTCACCTGTTTGCGCTGGAACAGGGCTACTCTATGAAAGGTAAGAGGACTTAACTACTGCACCTCAGTTCATTAATTCTGTTCTGTAGGACTTTAAGCAGGTCATATCCCTCACATACCATGAGCAAATGTATCATTACACGTTTAAGCATATCACTCATCTCGGCTCCTTTTGTTCAGTTCATCCTCTGCCAGTCCACACTGCGTGTAAATGCCATCTCTTTCCTGTATTTTGTAACCTTGACAACCAAGGCACTGGTGCTTTTGTAATGAGGGATCGCTCTGGCTGCAAGTGACTCATTCACTTACTTACATGCGTGCGCGCGCACACACACACACCCACCATCACACAAACATTGTAGTGCACTGACAGTCAAAACCTGTGTCCATCCAAATGTTTCTTTCTCTTTTCAGAATCTGATTTTGATGCTGCCACTGCCATGATGCTCTTAAAGTCTGCCTCTGAGCAGAACATTGACCCATGTAAGAGAATACCATTATACAGATATCATCCATCTTTCTGACTCCTTCCATTCCTCTCCCCTTTTGTCTTACATCTTTTTTTTTATTTCCTGTGTATGAATGTGAACACATATTCACAGTGTAGATATGTACAGTGAGTTGCCAGTTTATTGCATACACCTAATTTGAACCTTCAGTTTTTGTGCTCCGTGGCACCGTGGGTAATAAAAACACTCAAGGTCACCTCAAAGAAAAAATAGCAGTACAAATAGTGAAATAAAAGTCAGATCAGTAAAAGCAATAAGAATCTAGTCTGAAAGTTATAGGCATTGATAAAATCCGATGATAAGCAATCACAGACACACAAGAGTAATATGAATAAAAGTAATAAAAATAAAAGTTACAAAGTTAAAGCAGTGAATTTACAATGACTGTATGTGTATTAAGATGAACAGATATGTGAGTCTAAAGAGGTGTGTTTTAAGAACAGATTTAAGTTGTATTACTAAGTCCATGTGATGGATGTGGGAGGGAAATGAATTCCAGAGTTTAGGGGCTGAATGAGAAAAGGCTCTAGCACATATTGTGCAACATTTAATGTATGGGGAAAAAAAATAAACCTGGATATGAACATCAGAGGGCATGAGAGGGAGTGTAGGTCTGAAGAAGATCAGTGAGGTAGGGAGGGGCAAGATTATGGAGATCCAGTCCTAGCTGCAACATTTTGAAGTACTAGGTGATGGAGTATTATGGGGATACCAGAGAGAATAGCATTACAGTTAAAGTATTCATTTGTTATGTTGGAATTTTTTTATACTAAGTTAGTAACCAGTAAAGACAAATGGCCAGATTCAGGTTATTGATATTTTAGTTTTGACTGTTGAACACAGAACACTTGACTGAGTTGGGCTCAGTTACATATTTAGAAAATGCAGCACCAAGAAAGATTGACAAACAGGAATAGCAGCACAGCTAACTAAATATAGACAAACTTGGTATAAAATACTTAAGTAACTTGTTCAGTCATTATAGAATTTATGAAGCTGAAGTAGTAGTAATAATAATGATAATAATAATACATTTTATATATATTGCACTTTACATTTTCCTGGAAAGTCACAAAGGGATCATAATAAAAAAGTAAAAAAGAAGCTAACAAAAAAACCATGGTAAAAAGGTGAATAGATTAAATGTATTCTGCTAAAAAGAAAGATTTTAAGTCCTTGCTTAAGACTATTCGTAGACTGTGGCACCCTCAAATTGCCAGCGAGGGCATTCCACAGGCAAGAAAACCCATGGTGCAGTGTGTTGTCCTGGGGGAGGTGAAGAAGAGACAATTGTGAAGAGCAGACTGAACGTGCTGTGGTTCATGATATTTCTTTAAGGCAGGATGGAGCAACTTATGAAGCTGAATTTGGTTCTGCCTGAATTGGAACCCTATTCTCTGTTATGTTCTAAATGCTGCAACATTCTGACTGTTGCACCTAAGGTGGAATGGACAGGTTAGTGCTGATGCTTCACAGCAAGAAGGTCCTGGGTTTGATCCTGTATCAAGTTAACACCTTCGAGTCTGTGTGGATTTTTTCCCGTCTGTTACTATGCAAAATTCTCCAGAGATGCCCTATCAAGTCCGTCATCACTGAACAGGTGTTATTTGGACAGTGGACCATTCCCTGCACAAAAGTAAACTGTGATCAAAGTGATGTCATGGTAGATTTTGTGGTGCTTGTAAGTAGCAGGTAGATGCGTCAGTATCACTACTGAGGTAATAAGCCACCAACTAAAAATATGCCACCAGAAGTATCTGGTCAAAAACTGACCATAAGGGTGTGTGTGCAAAATAATGAGCTGTAAACTCAACAAGATCAGCATTTCTTAGTGCTCAAGAAGTGTTAGACGTATTTAAAAATCCCAACAGCACTCCAAGCTTGGTGCATTTGTACCAGTTTAGCATACAGTGGTGGTCCTTTTCTGTTGATAGGTTGGATAGATGCTGATAGTAAATTATGCATGGCAGCAGATGGGCTAATTAGTAACTGTAAACCTACAACATTCACCTATGTAGTAAGTAATGCACCAGTAAAATGCAGTAGGTTGATGGTTCTTGGCCTGAAATGTTTCTCTTGGATATAGCAAAAATGTTCTGTCAGACCTAACCCAGACTACACCAAGTTTTAAGTCTAAAACGGTCCAGACCTCATAAAAAAGTTTGTATGAGACTGACCTGAACTGGCTCTTCATCATGTAAAGTGCCATAATAAAATCTTACCTAGTGCTGTTTAACGTGCAGTGATCGTAGTAGCAATCATTAGATGATGGAAAAATAAAATAGAAAATAATATGTAATAAAAAAGAATCAGCTTTCCAATATTGTGATTAAATTACTCTAACAAACTTCATCAGGGCTTTTAATCATGATAGGTTTTTCATACTGCGCTGTTTCCACACTGTATTGTGCTGTTAGCCTATATGAAGATCTTTAGCCGTTTAATCCAATTTTTTTTCTTACAGCTTTAGTCATAAACTTCCTTTTGGTTTCACTTCCCTGAATTGATTAGATTTTTCTCACGAGCATGCAACTTGTGGACCTTGGTGTGGGTAGCATGCCTGCTGTTTTAGGGTAATGAAAGTAGGACGCATTCATAAAATAAAGGGAAAACGTAAAAGCAGAAGGGAATGCAGTGGTAAAATAACTTAAAAATGTGAAGCTGGCTGTGAGAATCTAAACATATATTTTAAACTAACATCTGGGAAAGGATGTCCTGTGTACCTGATCAACTGCCAACTCCATGTGTATGAATAATATTCCCATCCATTTTTTTGTCATTTTTTATTTAGATTTTATTTAGCTACAGTAACACCAAACGTCCATCTCTCTGTCTCAGGTGATCAAGAGGGGCCCATTGACCTGTCCCGAAGGGACCTGGTGGTTGTGAGTCGGGATCCAAAACAGGACCACACCTACAGCAGCAACTCTGTTTCCCGTTCACAACCACAGACGCCTAGCTGTCAGGCTGCAGCCTCTAACCCGGGTGTGCATGCGGAGCAGGAGAGAAGGAGCACAGCCTACAGCAGCCAAGGAGCCACAAGGAACCACCCTTCAGGGAAGCGGGCCAGGCGAGAGTCCAGGACCGAGGTGGATGAGGAGTTAAAGGAGGCAGCTGGATCGCTACTGCACCTGGCTGGCATTTGCACCAGCCTGGGTGCCTCAAGACGCAAGAGCAGAAAGCTCAATAGTAAATGAAGCCCAGATTCCCCAGCTTGCTGACCCCTTTACCCATACCCTCTTAAAATGTGACTCGTTCCTGTGGCCTATCTGGCCTCTCTCCTCTGGTTCCCTTCTCATTGGCGTAGTGATTGGTTTGAGAAATAATTTTCTCAACATCTGGATCTAAAAATTTGAATCATCTCATCAAACAGGCAATACTAACACATACACAGGAGAGAAAAGCCATACTGACACTTTCTTTTGTTATACAGAAAAAGAGTAGAAGAAAAGAAAAGATGCACATTCAACCGAACCACCACCATCATAAGTTATGTTCATGAGTAAAAGGGTGTGAAGAGAAAAAGAGAACTATGGGGGAGGGAGGGAACGATTATCCCAGAGTAGATTTGCATGCTTCCACATCTAATAACAACACAAACTTATTTATACTGAGAATGAATGCATGGATTTCACAAACTCCCAAGTGGCTTGGGCTTCATCATAGAGAAAAAAAAAGCTAAATACAAAAAAAGAAAGTGCCATTGATTTTTGATCTTAAGACTTTGTTTGAGAAATCCGAGACAAAGACAAATGCAATAATTAGTTGACCTGAATACTTGTAGTTATTTTATTTTTGTACTGCTGTTTTTTGTATTTTGTCTGGTAAAGATGGCATGTCCCCTGGAGCCCTGTGCTATCACAGCTATGATGTCAAAACCATGTGACTTTCCTGTTCATCCTGATTGGATCTGTGCCCTAACCCCACCTCCCTGAGCAGTATCGTTATGGTGTCATGCAGTTGTGGAGATTAACAGCATGAAAGCAAAGCTGTTGCTCTTTGCATGCACATTTACTTCAGTATTTATTCACCATTCATCACCGTAGTCAGTGTAGTCATGTGCCATCACATTCAGCAATTTAATTCCAGGTCATTGGAATGTCACTTTAGTGTTTTAGGAAGCAGGAAACAACACGGTGAGGCGGATTCAACCTCCTTCTGTCTTTAGCAGCTCATTAAGTTGCTTAGTCTCTCTTCCATTTAAATCATCATCACCGTCATCATCATCATCATTACCCACATCTGGGGCTTCTTGTGTCTGGTGCGAGCTCCAGGAGGCGTCACAGAAGACGAGCTTAAAAAAAATCCCCCAGTGGACAGTTGTGGGAGCTGTGAGAACTGCTGCTTTTAAAGTAGCCTAGCACACCACTGCACATACAACCTCCAGAGAGTTCCCAATGCTTGAGAGGAAACGAGAGACAATGCAGACTCTGGAAGAAAAGCGACTGCGGGTCGGGCTGAGGCAGCCAAGAGAGGAAATAACACACACGTTTCTGCAGCTCTTTTTTGGGAGGAAGTCATGAGAACAGACCTAGAGGAAGTTGAGCTGATGAGAGAGGAAGCTGATATGTGTGGCTGAGGTGCTGAGCAATGTTAGAAGTGATTGCAGCATTCTGATCAGTGTGTTCTCTGACCAGGAGTGCGTCTCTAAACACATCACTGTCCCTGTACTGGACTTTACGGACTCTGTCCAAACTTTTTGTTTCTGTGGAATTCTCAAGGATACATACTATTGATAACTTTTTTTTCTTCCTTTTTCCTTGAGTTTTAATTGTTTGTTTCAGGTTATGTTCAGGTTTTATCTGCCTGAGTAAGTGAAATGCCATTGCCATTTATTCCTAATTACACTCATAATCAGGAACCACTGCATCTGGCAGGCCAGTAACTGGTACATGACTACTGAGCCTAGTGAACAAAAGCAGCTACTAACACAATGCTATTAGAACTTACTATTCTGTTAAAGAGAGGGGGAAATTCACTCTTTCTTTTGCAGAATTCTACTCCTGGGATATAAACAAAGTCATTTGGAATGGTTTGATGTGAAATAGTGCTTTGTAGAAAAAATTACCAACTCCAATTCTTTACAGTGGTGATGGGAACCAGGGATAACAATGTCTATAGAAAAATATGCCCCTTTTTACTTACTCTCCGAAATGACCAGTGAACATCATCTGAATTTTAGATGTAATAATACTAATGGTAAAATACATTTGGATGGCAATTTGAAGGGAAAAAAAATCTGGGGGGATGGACTATTTTGCCTTGCTCTGCATATATTTCACCATCATTAATGGATTTTAAACCAGAAGATTTTTTGGTAATAATGTCATAAAACAGTGTATTTGTTTTACATAAAGGCTTCCTTTAGCTCTAGGAGACATTAAATACTGTGGACTCTGGGTTCCTTTCATCCCGGCTGTGAACAGTTATGACTCAACAAGTTTAGTTCTAGAAGTCTTGAATGGCATGTTTTGCACCAAACCACTCTAATTTATATTTATTTGTTTTTTCAATTTAACAGTTTAATTATGCTGAAATTTAGAAAATTAGTGGATTTCCCCTTTAAACTGCCTGCCATTATGAGGCTTTTGCCAGCCACTTTCTCCAAGGCTTCCAATTTCCCTTGATTTGTACATAGTGATATCACAGAAAGCAAGTATTATCGGAGAGGATTTAGTGAACAGAGCTGTAGTATTACATTTGAAGGTAATGAAAGGAGGCACTTACTTCTCCTAGACCAGGAATGTTGAATTAAAGACAGCTTTTGGCAACCTCATAATACAGGAGTGATAATCGTTTCCCTGTTATTATTATTATTATTATTAATGTTCCACAAATTCAGAGCTGCCAACCCAATCAGTTTGCTCGCATTTGTCTGCCATGTCTGTCTGACAGACTTAACTTTTTGGTTTTGTAAGCTAACCTCTGTTAATAAAATGTTTATAAAGTTTATTTTTTGCCAAAGATATGCAATTGTTGCATTATATATGGTATTACAGAATAAAAAAAAGGTTTCTTTTACAGCTGTCTGTATTACTTGTTTGAAAGAATGATTAGATGTCTGGTTTTAAAGGATTTTATCCTTTGAAATTAAAAAGAGACTCTCATTTTACTTTTATTGAACAATCGCGCCCTCTGCTGGAGAAAGTTGGTAATAATGTATTTTTTATTAAATTATTGGGGTGACGCACATTTGACCCAGGTCATTAATGGCACATGTTATAAATTGGAATAGATATACATAGACACATTTGGTACATGACTTTTTCCAGTGCAGAATATCCCCCTTTTTCCTTCTTCCTGTCTCTGGTTTTCTGTGTCCACTAGGCCCTTGACCTGCATCCTTGAACTCTAGGCCTTGATTCATGAGCCATATCTTCATACCAGATTTCCCTTCCTGTATATGTGTTCGGGCTACAGAGTCCAGCTGCAGCTGCCAAACACACACATTCACCACTTACTCCCACCCACACTTTGAAACACTGAAATGTTCAGAAAAGGAAAGTGAACAACCATCCCTCTGTCTTGTTGCCCAAAACTAGTGCAGGTGCACAGATAAGCTGCTTTAGAGCCGAAGCTCTATGACTCCTAGCCTGGTCAATAACCTATATATGGTGCTTCAGGGTTGTGCTTCATGATTATTTAATCAAAGACGTTAAAAATGTAAATTGAATCTATGGAAAGTTATTGAGAGAACTGAAGTGTAACGCTACATGTCTTTACTTAATCAAACCTAAAATGTGAACTCTCTCTGTACGGCTGCAGTACTCACTTTCTCTGTGCTGTTTTGTTTCTTTCTCAATCCCTACACGGTCAAATCTGTTCTGGTACAGCATCTGGACTCAGCTGTGCTTGTGAGGTTACTGTGACATACTGGATGTGCTAAACGAAGAAAGATTTGTGATAAGGGGTAAGAAGGCAAGGCATGGAACTGTTCTCCGAAAAGTTCCACACTTACTCTCTCTATTGCCTTTTTAATGTGTTGACCTCACTTAAAGAGTTGGAGACTTCAACGCTGTTTGACGCTTTGTTGCAATCGCTAAAGTAGAAAAGGATTTTATAGCTTAAGACACATTTAAGTCTATATGTACTGCTCTATGATCCATATCTCTACCAACAGAGGTTTACATGTTTTTTAAAGATTATATTTTTTACAGAGGTTTCTGCTGTCAGAAACATTATACCTCTGAAATGAAACTTCACAGATTTAATATGAAGATGTATGCGTATCAAAATGTATGCATATGAAATTTCAATTATATATTTTAATTATATACATGATGTATAAACAGTAATGTTTGTTTGTATCAGTGTGTTGACCATCATTTCCAGAGCTCTCCTTGTGGAAGCCCAGTATTATAGTTCCCATCAAATCACTCGTTTGGGCTTAATTCAGTCGCTCATTAGATGCAACTGGGTGCTGGTAATAGGGCTTCACATATCCATGCATCTGGAGCCAAACCTGGAAAAATCTGAAGCCAAATCTGTGTTTTTCTAACCAGATCACACAACAACTATTTACACACGACTAATCCTCATTCTTTTCACTGCTTTCTTTTTTGTTTGTATTGACTGTAATGTGAACCTGTGTTTTTGCTGCAGAAAGACACTCACAATTCAGATAAATGTCTCCAATATATTTGCACATGTACCTAAGACTTTTGCACAATACTATATATAGTATGTGTGTGTGTGTTTGTGTATAATTTAGATGGGCCACAAACATTTTATCACGATATGTTTAATCAATACAAAGAGGAAAAGTTTAACTCATGAGATATAACAATATGCAATACATTTTACATTTTTTTTCTTTTCAATCTGTAACAAAAACAAAACATTTTCCTAATGCTGAGGTTAAACACATACTGATAGTACTGAACACTTAGATCTGATTAGTTTAAAATGGAAAAATGCACCTCCTAAATGCACCTTTTGCTACATTTTCTCCTGTACATTTGACACATAAGCAGTAATCACTTTAAAACTACCTGTTAAAAATTCTTTGAGAGAACACAATTGGCCAACTGTACAAAGTCTGTGGACAAGAGTGTCTCAGGTCAAAATAATGTCTTACATACATACACAGTTTTGAGCAAATATATTTTTTTATATAAAAAAATGTTTTTCCTAGAGATATACTTATTTTTTCACATGACCAGTCTTGTTTTTGTAGTAGACTAGTCATGTGAAAATATAAGCATATCCCAAGGAAATCGTTGATTTTTTTTAATCATTTGTGCATGCAATTATTTCCCCCTCTTTGATAGTGCCTACAGATAAATATGATTAACATGTTGCATAACACTGATGTTTTGTAGTCATCATTTAAATGAACATAAAACAGATCAGTTGCATTGAAAAAGTAAGCACACCCTTAAATTTATAGCATCTTTACATTTCGAATCAGGTATTCCTGACTAGTGTCATTAATTGGAATCTGTTTTATTTCAACCCAACATCAAGGGTCTGGTGTTCTCTTTGCTGTTGAAGTGGGAGGTGTCATTCATTCCAAGATGTAAGGGACTCTCTTAGGCCTTCAGAAAAAGGTTTCTGAGTCTGAAAGGGATTTCAAAAGATATCTAAATTATGAGATTAATTAATATATCTTTTACCCCTGCCTTGTGCCCATAGTCTGCTGGGACTGGCTGCAGCCTCCTCACAATCCAAAATAGAACAATGGTTTGGAAAATGGATGCAATTATTTATCTCTTAATTATTAACTCTGCCAGTCTATTGTTGTCTTTCAGTTGTCTTCCAATTTGTCCAGGACAAGCTTTCCCAGCAAATTCAAGTTGATTGCAGGCCATTATAGGTAAATTGGACACAATTGACCTGCATGGGCGATATGTCAGAAAAAAAACTTTTGCTCTACAAAAGAACTTTAGAGCATGACTGAATTTTCCCAAAGATTATATTTACCTTATTTTCCTTACAAAAACCCTCTTATCATCTATTAAGCATGGTGATGTAAATGCTATGGTCTAAGGTTGCTTTGCTGCATTAGGATCTGGGCAGCTTTCAGTCATTGATTCAGCTATAAATTATGCATCATATAAAAAAATGCTTGAAGACAATTTGACGAGGGGAGTCATAACATGCATAATCTTTAAACATCTTGAACTCAACTGAAGGAATTTTGCATGGAAGAGTTGTCACATTTTGTCAAGCTAATAACAGAGACCGGTGGAGAATTATGCATAGGCAGTTCAAATATGTCAAAAATTAATACGTTCCTTAGGGTGTGCTTAATTTTTCAAATAAGTGTATACACACACATTGTACTTTATATATACATCACCAATACTTCATTTGTTGCAGAATTCTGAACTGAATGTTACTAATGAAATATCACACAGCTACTTTTTATTACAAGAAAAAGAAAGATGACCACACATTTTGACGTCACAGTGTCTATTACACCTACAGTCTTTCTGACAGCCGGCTTCAGTTGGTCCAAGCCTCCTAATTGAATACTTCCATGTAGTAGTTAAGCACTTTATGTAGATCTGCGCATACGTTTGTTTTTGGCTTTGAGGGATAGAAGAACGACCACATGGTTAATGATCCATACAGCATTACACAGACTGCATGATCATGACCCTTCAGGCAACTACAAGTCATTTTCTTCTTACAAACCAGTCACTGTGATATGACCGAGAGTTTGCTGCCTTTTTTTCTTCACACGTGATGTGAATCTAGATGCAGTTTCTTAACTTATAATAAACGTGATTGCCAGCACTTGTGCACATAAAAATGCTATAGTTTTTCTGGTGATGCTGAAGTATACAAGTAGTTTATCTGCCCAGATAGATATATTTTTAGTAATTTATTACTGAATATTTTGAGCATTATAGTTTTGTGTAGTCAGTAGTTTTGCAGATAAAATGTACATTTTAATATACATATATTTATTACATTTTATTACACAGTTTTGCAGATGAGATTAACATGTTAACTCAATTAATGTCTGTTGTTCCTCATAAAAAGCTTTTATGTATTACCTTCTTTAAGAATTTGCTTGTTGGAAAACCAATTATTGAGACCACGGCTATTATATGCTATATTGTTTTTTTATAGAAAAGACAAGACACTAATGTTTTAGCAGTTTAAGACTAGTGTGTGATGATTTAGCTTCCTTTACAACACAAGCTTCCTTTCCTGTATAAGCATCAAAGCCTGAGTGCAACACAAAATGTTGCAGCTGAATGATTATGTTAAGGGTAAGGAAAAGCTGTGTTAATTAATCATTTTTTGCCACACTATTCAGGGGCCACAATCCATAGCTGTTTGGTGATTTGCTAATCAGACACACCTTCTTCAACCCAGCAGTTAGTGGCCAGATTATGTATGTGTGCTTAATACACACTACTTAACCTGGAAATATTCACCTGCATAGTAGCGATGTATATAAAGTAGGAACCTGCTATATTCATTTTTTCTTTTTCCTGTTTGGGTTTTGAAGTTTAAGCAGCACAGAAGGTTGCACTTTGAAAGGTCACAAGGTGAGAGCAGCTTGCAGTTAACAGGTCTGGTTGGCCTTGGGAGCTCACCGTGTGTTGGGAGTGGAGTGGGAAAGTCCAGTGGGCCGGTTGGGGTCAGTGAGGATGACTGAGGTGAACCAGTGAGTACAATGTCCCATCGCTGGTCTTTGGAGAGGCTGTCCATGCCCCGTTTTGCCCAGAGGAAGTCTCTGTTCGGTAGATGTGTGCGCGGGTCTTGAAGCATCCAAAGCGGCTTGCCAGCATGAAGAAGTCCCTCTTGAAGGTCTTGGTGAAGAATGCATAGAGAAAGGGGTTGGCACATGAGTTGATGGGGTAGAATAGCACCAGCAGAACCTTGGCATGTGACACTGTGATGAGTGGCAGCTTAAGTGCTGCTGAGATGGCAAAGAAGGAGATTGGCGCCATGCATAGGAAGTCAGTGAAGATGAGAACGGCCATGCGCTTGGCCACACGCATGTCGGCATGGGACTGCACAAAGTCAGGGTTGCGCACGGTCACGTAGATGCGCAAGTAGCATGCACACACGCACACAAAGGCGGCCACGTTGAGCAGCAGAAGTAGTATTACGTAGCCTTGTGACAGAACTGTCTCCACGTCCATGGGCAGGCAGATGCTGGTCTTCATGTAGCTGCTTACACCCAGCATAGGCAGCAGTGCGATCAACACTGCAAAGAGCCAGCCAACCACCATAAGCATACATGCATGGCGCAGACGCAGCTGCTGCTCCAGTTGCATGGCATGAGTAATGGTGTGCCAGCGCTCCAGCGTGATGGCCGTCAAAGTGTACACAGACAGTTCACTGGCGAACACTGTGAAGAAGCCGGCTGCCCGGCAGCCAGGGCCAGTTTGCCAGTCGATGCCATGATTGTAGTAATGGGAACGGGTTTGGATGTCCACCGCAGCGATCATGAGCAAGTAAAAGCCCATGCAGAAGTCCGCAAAGGCCAGGTGACACATGAGAAACCTGGGCACTGTTAGCTTGTAGCGGCTGCTGAGAAGCACCAGGAGAACAATGGAGTTCCCCACAATGGCCAGCACGCTGATAAACCAGATAAGAACCCGCAGGAAGGTGAAGCCCATGATGTCCTCGCATGGATTGAAGGCATCTGGTTCTGGGTAGCAGGTCACTTCAATCACGTCTTTACAGTTATCCTCAAAAACGTCTGGCTCCATGTTGCGAAGAGAAGAATCGTTGCACAAATGAATCTTCTCTGATCTGCAAAGCCACATGGAGAGCAAAATAACTGAGTTGGATTTATTGCGGTCGTTTATGATGAACACCAGTTCATTTATCATTTACTGTTTGTTTATGAGACTCCACATAAAGCCTAGGCCAAGTTACATCACATTAATCATCACAGGCAGTAGGGGCATGGTGGTTTGGGACTTGCCTATGTGATTTGAGGGTCATAGATTCAAGTCCAGGCTCAGGTACCACTGAAGTACCCTTAAGCAAGGTACCGTCTTGCTACACTGCTCCCCGGGGTGTTGCTGATAGTTAATAGCTGATGTTCCATGTGTGGATGGGTTAAATGCAAAGGTCACATATCTTTGTGGTGCACTTTGTTTGATGGAGTGTGTTCACAATGACAAATAGTCACTTTCACTTCATTTAAGCTCTCATCATCTCAGTTCCATTAAATCTTAATAATATTTGTTATTCACTTTAAATACCCTCAAATGAATTCTGGTCAGGATGGAGGTTTACCCACTTGTTCTTTTTGAAATTTTTGAAGGCACAGCAGTGGCTGGGATAGGTCAAATTGGCCTCGATAAGCTCAGCAAACAGCTCCAGATTGGGTAACCATCTCAGAGAGTAGACAGCGGTGGCAGTCAGCAGCTTTAAGCTTTTCAGCATGCTCTCTGGTAAAGCACTGATTGCGGTACGTGAGACATCCCTGCACAAACAAACACATCAGCTTCATGTTAGAAATCCTCAATAATGATTCTGGGGTCATTTACCAAAATAAAAATGTATTACATATTGTTTTTGTAGGAGCCATTGCGTTACATTGTTTATAAGCGTTTCATTTTATTTGTGGCAGTGATTTTGGCGAATGAACATGACGAGAAGTGTCCATGTGACATTAAAGTGTTTAAAGAAATTCAGATTAGTAGATAGACTGTAAAAACGCCAGAACAAGCACATTTCCACTGAAGCATTTTCACAGAGACCTTTATACAAGCTGAAAATAGGACTGTTTTATTACAAACCCTACAATAATGTAGTCTTAAAGGAACTGGTAGTGGTCAGCTAGTGCAGTGTTCCTCAAACTGGCCCTTAGTCCAGATTTTTACTCCAAATTTAGTGGCAACATGAAAGAATAGAACAGAAAGGTGGACTGTGCTGAGATATCTGAGCTGCGTTTGAGAACTACTAAGCTAAGGCAAAGACTATGTGATTTTAAGCCTGGGAGAGTGATACACACACTGGTGTAAATGCAGCTTGTGAACTGTGTGATGCAGCTGGTGGGTTGGACTGTTGTTGACTGAAAACTGGTCATGCTTACAGAACGACGGGGCCTTCAGCCCCCAGAAATGCGTAGCTATGGATATGCCTCAGTTGTTGATTTCCCATGAGAAACCTGAGAGGGTGGGGGTAGAGAGTTTTTACAGAGATGATTTGCAAAGAAATTATATTTAAAAAATAATTGCTATAACAAAAAAAACTTACAGTTTTTCCATTTTGGTACCATTGAAAGCATTTCTGTCCACTTCAGTGATACCATTCTTTGTCAGCCTCCTATTAAAATGATTTTTTTTAAATAGTTGTAATAATAACAACAACAACAACAATAATGATGATAATAATAATAATAACAATAACAACAATAATAATAATTATTATTATTTATTTTTATTGTTGTTATTGTGTATATCAATTTTATTTTATAGCAATTAAAAAAAATAAGTAAACAAAATGACAAGACACATGAAGGTGTTACACTAATATAAAATTAGTCAAGGGCATAAGTTGGATGGATTAAAGGCTTTTGGGAAATGGTATGTCTATATGTGTGAGACAGATATAGATAGAATGATGTCCACTAGTATTCATGCCACTTAAAAGTCATTAGACTAGACACTTTAAATTGTGTGCTTTTTTGTAGAATATAAAGGAAATTAGAGATAAAGTTATTAAGAAAGGAAAAAGCTGCAAAAATATATCCCCAGTGCTTGTCCCATTTATCACTGTTAGCTCAATTGTGAGAAAATGGAAGCTGCGTCATACCACCCAGGCACTGCTCAGACTAGGCTGTCCCTCAAAAAATTTAGCTTCAGAGGGAAGAAATGTGAGAGAAGCCACAGATGGGCCTACAATCACTTTTGATGTAGGTATAGAGTTTAGTGGCCAATACTGAAGTGAAGGTCAACATTATCGAAAAGCTCTGCATATACTTGGCTTACAAAGAGGCAAGAATCACAGTATGAAAAGTTAAATAAAAAATCTGCCTTTAGAATACTCACAGCTCAGTTATTATGCCACTGGTAAGCCCAAGGAAAGCATTGCTGGGTATCACATCTATATGCACGTTATCTTGTAGGTCACTAAATGACAGAACAGCACATTGCTAGTAACTAGTAAATACTTTCATCTAGACATTTGTTGCTTAGGGAGTTATGTCTGAAATTCCCTAAAAGAGTATACACAGACCTCTTAGATATTTTGCATGCACACAAAATACAAAAAGTAGTATAAGAACTTGGCATATGTATGTATGGAAGTTCCTCTCTGTGGTAGTTTAGGATCTTGGCATGTTTATTTATTGCAGTAGTTTAGGATCTTGGTGTGTTTATTACTTGCAGTATTTGCCCTTTGTAGTTGTATAAGCACTTGGCGTATGTACGCACAAAAAAAAATTGCGTCTGTTATTTATTTTACAACCACGAGCAATGCGTTGGTCTCTGTGTGGCACCACTCTCAGTGTTGATCTATGCAATGCGAATGCGTGATTGTTTCCTCTGTCCTGGAAGTCGCTTTGGATAAAAGCGTCAGCCAAATGAATAAATGTAAATGTAAAGTTGTGTAAATGCCTATAGATGACGATTCATAAAACATAATATAGATAGATGAATATTTATACATACAACAAAAATTCAAGAGCAGCTGACTGGACATTGGAGAAGTCAGGAAGAACTGTTAGACCAGTGTTTGAAATAGTCCTGAAAATAGCACAAACACATACACACGCCATTTGGGTTTGGTGGTCTTTGCTTTCAGTGAAAAATATTTGATATAGTAATGACCTGTACATGGGTGACTGCATCATTTGCTGAGATATTACAGGACAGTTCGGTCAGTGATTCATGTAGGAATGTACTGCCTTTACTATGCGAAAGAATATTGAACCTAAGACAAGTAAAGAAAAGCAATACTCACAAGTATCGCAGCTTGGGAAGTCTCCAAAAGGTGTTTTTGTGCATAATAACCAAGTTTTTTGACTTAGTAATGATTCTGTTGATAGAAAGTCATGTACAGCATTTTAGCAAATATTATTTCTGATGATACTATTTGACATTTAAAGGACCATTTCTCAGTTATTTAAAGCTTTTTTTTGTTTGTTTTAATGTGCATGGTCCCACTGGCAGGATCCCATCTTTATAAAAGTAATGTAGTAAGGTGTGAGACCTGGATCCTAATGCATAGCAAGTAAGACAAGTTGTAATATGCACTACTTTTTATTAAGAAGGGATGTCACTGGTAGTATGTAGTAAATATGTACAATTGTCACTGTAAGTGAAATTTACATTTCTCTTAAAAAGGGAGGCTATATCTCTGACAAAATGGATGAAAAAGAATAAACAGTATACATAAAGGCCATTAGATATACAACTTACATCTCTTCTAATTTGGTTAGGTCTGCAAATGCATAGTCTTCAATTTGCTTAAGGGCACCATTCTCAGACACCATTCTGTGAAAAGAGTAATCATAATTGAACAAATCTTCAGTGCTACACAACCGACAGCAGTAATGAACAAGCTCAAATCCCCTTTCATTAGTAAGAGTTTACACAACTGCCTGGCTGAATGGGTATGCACATAATGTTTTTCCTATGAAAATAGTATTGCAGTTTTAATCTAAAGATAATTTTGTTTGTTTGTCAGCTTTTAAGTCCCCATTTAAAAGCATTTTCTTCTGTTTGCTCTCCTACCACATTTCTGTGATCTGACTTTCAAGCCCCTTTAATACATCATGTTCTATATCAAAGACTAAACATGTTCAAACAAGACTAAATATCGCATATTTTATGTTTCACATTAAGCCATTAAGACAAATAACAGTTGATCTCTCCTGGTCCAAGACATTTTGGCTGTGCTTTGTCTTTCTCTGGCCATGATTTGGTCAGAGATTTTCTCTAGCCATGATTGGTTGGAATTTTCTTTTCATCCTTGTTAATAAATCCTTTTTAGATGCGATCTTGCACATGTAGAATTAACTCAAGAGAAAGTAATACACTGCATTTATTTTTTTAAATAGATTTTACTTTGCATTTTTACATGAATAAAATATATTACAATCATCAGGTTTATCTGCAATATCTAATGTCATTTTGTAATAATAGTGATAATACAATATTTGTTACAGTGTATACCTTTAAGTATATGAAATTGAATACATTACTTTATTTGTGTACACACACACACACACACACACACACGCACACACACACACACACACACACACACACACACTAGCAAACACTTACACTCTTTAGCCAAATAGTTCTTATTTATTTATGTACTCACATTCGTTTGAGCTCATGAAGGGAAGAAATGGCTCCTTGTGGAAGCACTGTGATCTGAGTCAGCTTGATCTCCCTGCTCATAATTAAAACATTGATTATTTCTCAGCAAGTAAATTGTTAAGGAACAACCAATACATCGGATCTGTCAAGTTAAGCTACAAATGCACTGTGATCACCCATCTATAATTATGGCCATCATTCCAAAGAAAAAAAGGAATAACCAAAAGGATTTATTAAAACAATTAGGTTCTACTTGATAATACTATTTTTAGTTTTGATATTCTATATTTATTTTTATGTGTATGAAGTGTGTATGTGTTTCTGGTTGCAAATAAAATAATTTAAACATTTCCATGTTGAAACCCAGGCCACACAGGGCACTCCATTGGGAATCAAAACCAAGACCACTGTGTCACCATAACATAAATATTATTATTATTATTATTATTATTATTATTATTGTTAATGTTAATCAGTACCCTATGCAAACTTGAAAAATCTAGCTCTGTACTCTAAACAAGACAAGTCATAAAAACACTCTTTGACTTGCATTAAATTGAGAAGATTTTACACCTTAAAATCTTCAAAATATATTTTTGAAACATCCCTGCACTCACAATCCATATGAATTGTAAAAACAATTCTCTTAAATGACAGTGCAAACTTCAGCAAAACAGAATTGTTTATATTGCGTGTGTGTGTATATTATGGTAAGCACAGAAAACAGGATAACAGGACAACATTCGGCCTTAAAAGTTTAGTGTACATTGTCTTCAGTCTCATTCGCTGGATAATTCATACGTTAGTTTTTTATCTCAACCTGCAGGGACTGCAGAAGCCACAGTGCTGATCATTGTACATGCCAGCATAGATTAACTACAGGATCCTACTCTATTGGACTAGCAGCAATAGTACAGTTTAATGGTCTGGTGTGTACCTAAAACACATGATAATTAGTTCACACTTTCAGATTATATTCAGCTTTGAGTGACTGTTGCAGCTCTCATTTACTAAATCTTTATCATAAAAATATGTTCTTGTTCAAATTGTTGTTCTGTCTCTAGCCCACTCTGTCTCTATTTTTTAAATGGTCCATTTGTAATAAAACATTCAGACAATGTTAGGTACATTACTACAATTGGAAATGGAATGATGAGATTTTGATTTAACAACAACAATTTTTTGTTTCCTATGATAAGAGTGGAAATAGTTGAGGGGAAACATTCTGTTTTACTTTGGAACTGTGCCTTCATCTTCCTCCTGCAGGGAATCTGTGGGAGGGTGTATGACTACGAGTTTCACAAGACCTCCTTATACAATTCTTTTTTTGTGGCCTCTTCTTAAGATTAGTATCAGAGGTTCATTTTCTTCTTTGGGAATAAATGGTTGTAAACTTGGATGTATGGTTCTCAGAAAGCTCTTTAATTGGTATAGAACCTATATGTTATGCTGTGATATTTTTAGAACGTTCAAGAAAGTTTTTCACACTCATCTCATTTACAATGATCGTCCACTTAAAAGTTCTTTAGGGAATCAAAAGTGGTTCTCCTATGGCTGATGAACTCTTTTTGCACGGGTTGGAATATGCCTGGCTTGGTTGCAGTTGAGATACTATGCAGGAAGAGGAACTAACTGCAGTACTGTGTCTTCTCTATCTGTTCCAATCAAGCACAGGACTGTCTGTTCCAGGTTCATCAAGTAACAAATTTGTGCTGCTGAGCTACACTGCTGCAAGGACCCTGAACTCCCCCAAAACCATGTAAAATAAAATGTTGCCAGACTGAACATAAAGCCTTATTCTGAGAAGACTTGCAGAAAATATCTCTGGAACACTCAGAGTAGCTGTGCCGTTGCTCGGGTAGTGTGAGGGACAGTGGTGGGCGAAGCTAAAAATGGCCTGCGAAAAGAACTGCTGCTGAGCTCAAGAGGCAGATGTCTTTGAGAATGACCTCAGCTCACCAAACCTCGCTTCAAACTGCGAGCTGCTCTCAGATCCAGGATAGAACCCAAAACAAACCTGGAAGACCTGAATGAATGAGTCTAGGAAACCCCCCCCCCACACACACACACACACACTCTCTCTCTTATTCTCCCCTTTCCCAGCAGAGTCAAACATGCTGAATATGCTTGATGAGGTTATCAGATAGCCATTTCCTGTGATGCGTGAAAAACATGCTGTAATTTCTTGTGATGCGTGAAAAACAGGCTATTAAAGTTATCCCATTGCTGCACAGTTCAAGGCTGTGTGTGTGTGTGTGTTTGTGTGTTTATGTGTGTCCAATAGCCTTGACAGTGCAAAATATATGTTTCATGACTCAAAACACCATATTTTTGTTGTCAGTCAAATTTCCAAGCCTTCAGTGACCTCAAGGGCAAGAAGTAGATCAAAAACAATAACAGAACATTGGTGTGGCACATTACAATTTTTTCTGTAGTAGGTAGTCTGTTAACATTCAGTGAAGATTTTATTAAAATTACCAGATGTTTAATAGAAATTTCTATTAAACATCT